>SJXQ01011878.1:0-113975 GCA_006408695.1 Aepyceros melampus | reverse complement strand
AAAAAAAAAAAGAATGAATTGTAGGGACTTAAATGGTGGTCCACCTGTCAATGCAGGGGGTGCAGGTTTGATCCCTGCTCTGGGAACTAGGATCCCACATTCACAAGGAGGCTGGGCCCATGTGCCACAACTATTGAATCTGCACACTCCGACTAGAGAGTAGCCCTCACGCAACTAGAGAAAGCCCACATACAGTAACAAAGACTCAGCACAGACAAAAATATATATTTTTAATAAAAAGGAAACAAACAAAAAAGAAGAGAACAAATCGTAAGCCTCTGGGGAACTAGGCAGAGACATGTTCTATCAATCTGGAGGCTTTGTTCCAGGCTCAGGCTGTTTCACATCTGTGGCCATTAGTCCTGGGCAGCATCCTTGAGACACCACATACACTTCACCCTATGCCCAGCTTTTAGAAACTGAAGGATCATTCCCAGGAATGCTCACCCACAGGCAGTTCTTACACTGTTGCTTCCAACTGCCTTTTTGCTACCCTTGACAACCAGCTTTGCACTTCCTCTCTCATCTGCCCTATGAGTCAGCTCAAGGACTCTCCCAGAGAATTACTCATTTCCCCTACTTCTGAGCTGTGAAATAGTCTTAGCCACTTTTACCCATCATTTCGAATGTAAACAGACATCCGTCTTCTGTGCCCCATAGCACTCTGTACACACTCTAACAGAGACTTTGCCACATTGGCTTATATTACCTGCTGACTTTTCTGTAACTCCCACTACACTGGATCTGCATGAGAGTGAGGTCAGGGCCTGTTTTGCACAGTACTGACTCCCAGTGCTGAACACTTGCTTTCCATCTAGCAGGTGCTCAACAAGGGCTTCCCAGGTGGCTCAGTGGTGAAGAACCCACCTGCCAACACACGAGATGTGGGTTTGATCCCTGGGTTGGGAAGATCTCCTGGAGAAGGAAATGGCAATCCGCTGTAGTATTCTAGTCTGGAGAATCCCATGGACAGAGATGTCTGGCAGGCTACAGTCCATGGGGTGGCAAAAGATTTGGATACGATTTAGCAGCTAAACAACAACAACAAAAACAGAGGTGCCCAACAAACAAACAAATACATAAATGTCTGGTTTAATGTGATTGTTTCTTGCTAAATCCCAGGGTCTTTCCCTGACTCCTCTGACTAAATCCTCAGCCGGACAACAAAGCACTGCTACAGGGAGAGAAAAAGCTGCCAAAAGTTCACTGTTTAGGCAAACAGACTGTTCTGAAATGGATTAATCATATAAAAAGTACATAATTTCCCTTTTCCTCTGGGCAATGTCAAAATTCTATAAAGGTAAGTTATTTGTAATGCTTGCAAAGCCTTTTCCCCAAGTTATGATTTTCTTGAGCTTGGAATTGAATATATCTCAATATTGTCTATTCAGGTATAATTATAGTGAGATTTTGAAATGCAAAATAAAATTCTTTGACCACATCAAAATCCTCCCTGGCAGCTCCTTGTCTTGAAGATTGGCATTCACAGATCTCCAGTTGCGCCCATGTTCCTGCTCATAGCAAGAAACACACAAATGAATGGCAAATGGTGTCAGAAAAACAATCCTGAACACCTGTGTGTGTTTGTTTGCTTTTGGCATTTCATTCAACTGCTAGCTATAAATTAATTATCCCAGCCAAAATTAATTTCTCCCTCTTCTGTTGCCCAATAGTACTTTCTTTATGCTTCAGTTATATCACCTAGTAAATTTCTCTATGTCTTACAGACTCGAGTTCCTCAGTATACCTATTAGAGAACTACTACACCATTTATTCAAAGACTGGAAGAGAAAAACCAACATCTGGAAGAGAACAACAAACCATCATTGAGACGAGGGTCCTAGATGGTTAGTCAGTTTCACTCATTAGTTAATGATTAGTTCTCATGTACCAGACTCAAAACATTTGAATTCAAATTTATACTACAGCAATATTATAAATGATATTTATTATCCTGGTGGCTCAGCAGGTAAAGAATCTGCCTGCAATGCAGGAGATAGAGGAGACATAAGTTTGATCCCTGGGTCAGGAAGATCCCCAGAGAAGGAAAATGGCAGCTCACTCTGGTACTCTTACCTGAAAAATCCCATAGAAAGAGGAGCCTGGGGGGCTACAGTCCAAAGGGTCACAAAGAGTCAAACATGACTGAGCAATTAAGCACAGCACAACACATTCATATAAGCTGTAAGTTTACCACACTGTTACCCAAAGAGTGTGTCTCTAACCACTTGAGTCAGAATCAAGTGGGATTACAATTAATTAACATATGCAGATTCCCAGGCTCCATGGTCAAGGTACCTAATCAGAAGTCCCATCTGGGAGAGAGGACAGGATATCCTAAGGCACATGCTGGGTCCCATCTATCTGACAGGCCACTATTTTCTCAGGCCTGTACATCATAGTTGTTCAGTAGATTGTTTCTGCAGCTCCTTCTTTAAATCCTTCTGCCCACTGATGTTTGAGGACTGCTGATTAACTATATAACACACCACAATAAGATAAATAAGTGTAGGTAATAAAATCATATAATAAATAAGTAAATGAAATATTAATAAAGCTAAAAAAGAAAATAAGAGAGATAAGTATGAACAAAGTGTTAGGGAACACCGAAGTGGAGACAATCAATTCTGCATAGAAGGCTCTAGAAAGGCATCATAAAACAGATTATTAGTTGAATTGGTTGCACCAGAAGTAGTCAATCAGAGAAGCAACACGAAAACCCTGTGGGTGGAAGCGCATGAGCTGGCTTTGAGAGGGAAATGTGTCTTGGGTGTCAGAGAGCAGCTGGTCTCGTGATAGCCTAGAAGGCAGAGGGGCGGAGTGCTATGGAGGGAAATTGGCAGGAGGTGAGGCTGTCATAACTGGGTCCACACCGCGAGGCATCTGGGCCGTGTGTGCCTTCCTCTGTGTTCTCAGAGCTGTAAGGGGTCTCAGGAGGCAAACTGGCACAGCTACAGTCTAACCCAGCGAGAAGCAGAGCTGCCCTCAGACCCAGAGCTGCCACATGCGAGGTTGTTCCTCCATGTGTAGTTGTCCCTGGACAGCATCCAGGTGACCATTTTCAGTGATTTGGAGGCCTTTATGTTACATTAACCAGTCAAAGCATGGACTTATTCTTATCTGTCTTATGATTTATCTGAAAAGGAATCCCAAAAGGGGCCATGAATTGCTTTCAGTGTCCACAGCTTTAGAATCCAAAGGGAAATTCTGAAAAGCCAATTTCCAGCATGGGCAGAATTCAGCTCCCGGTATCTGATCATTTGTTCAAGCTTCAGAATGAAGAAAGTTGAGGGAAGACTGGCCACATTTGCTAAACAGATCGTAGATCTTAGGGAAAGAGTAGACTATCTCTGTCCCTCCCTCCCAGTGGAGTAGGGTAAGGGCCCCTCCTCTTCAGAAACATTTAGACTTCATTTGCAAAAAATTAGGCAGGAGTGAAGCCTGCAGGAGGAAGGAAAACCTTGCTGGACCACAAGAAAGGTGGGAAAGAACCCACAGGAAAGGGTTCCTCTGGACCTTTTCTCTGTGGCTTTACTGAGCAAGGAAGCATGATGATCAAGATCCCACCACTACATTCATCTTCTCATCAGCAAGGTTCTGCCTCCAGTTGGGTCCTATCCTTCCAATATCAAATAAAACAGCAACGCATAGCCCTTTGCTCAACATCAGCCCTGAGCTTGATCTTTCCTGTAGAGAAGTCCACACTCAAACAGTCCGAACCAACACTTGCTCAGTCCTGACCACACTCCTTACACAAAGGGTCTCACTTAATCCTCCCAACAGTCTCATGGGTTCACACTCTTGTTATCTTCACATTACAAATGAGGAAGCTATGTCCCAGAGAGGTGATATCAGCCACCATGGTTATAATCCATGGCAGAGCGGCAGAGCTGGGGTGTGAACCCAGGTAATCTGACTCCAGACTCATATACTTAGCCTCTACAACACGCAGGTAGAAATGAAGCTTGATCATGAAAGCAACACAGGGTCACTATAGGAAATTTGGAAAAACAGAAAAATCACAAAAAGGAAAGAAAAATCACCCACTATCCTAAAATTTCTGCCTTTGAGGAAAAGGGATAAAGTAAAAACCAAAAATTTCCTTCTTATTTCTGACTTCAGGTCTGAAAGCTATCCACTGTCCTTCCTGACTTTTTTCTTCAACATTTACAGAAATATGTGTAGGCATAAACATCCACGTACAGTGGTTTTTTAAATAATAAGACTGTGTTTGCATGTGGCACATGATTATTTTGCATATTGCTTTTTTTTTTACTAAATATAAAATCTATTCAAATCTTTCAAAATAATTGCATGATTATCTACTGTCTGCTGAACCATAATTTATTCAACCAGCACTGTAATAAATATCTCTGTCCATATAGCTTTAGGGGTCCGGGCTAGTATTCCATAAGACACATTGCAACAAGTGGCTCAGAGAGTGTGTGTATTTTTCAACACTAATTGTCAAATTACCAGTGGATCTTTAGGATGACAAAAAAAGAGGTTGTTGATAATAAATCTACATTATGTAATGAAAAGTACATGTGACTTATTTAAGCATAATTGTATACAACACTGAATAAGTGACTTAAAGGGGTTTATACATTTCAAAGTCTTCCCCACTAAGAAACTGAAGAAATACCTTTGCTTGTTGTGGGTAAGAAAATGTGGCCCTTTTCGGGTTCTCTGGAATTCTCCTCTCAATTTAGCATTGCTTTTTTCCCGCCTGAGCTCACGCCGGGGTGTATCTTTCTTGTGTATGTGCCTTGTTTACTGTTTCCCAAAAATGTACATTCTTGAATCCCTCATGTGTTCAACGTGTACTCCAAACACCAAGTCTTTACTGACAACTCTCCTCAAGCAGCTGTTCCCTCCAACACCCTTGCAAGGTGCCAGTTGCTGCTTTTCCTGTTTGCCTGGCCTGCCCCTCTGCTCCGGAGCGGGCCAGGCTGAAGGCTTCATGCATTCTGGTCGTCACAAGAAGGGCAACATTACTGTTTTGTTTTGTTTTTCTTTTCAGAAAGAGTAACTTCCCGATTGAGTTGGATCTGGTTGGTGCAACTCTTCAGCTTCCCGCAGACTACTGCCCGCTGTCCCCCTTAGCCAAGTCTGCCCTTCACTTGACCTGTGCCTCCTGATATCGAATATTCCTCCTGCCTGAGCAGCAGTGCCACCAGATGCAGAGTATGTGAGGCTTTGGAAGCAGAAATATGGGGATTCGGATCCTGACTCTCAACCCTGTTGGCTCTGTGATCCTCAGCAAAGCATTTAAGCTCTCTGGACTTCAATCCTCAATCATAAAGTAAGTAGTAATAAAAAAAAAAAAATGAACTTACAGGACTGCTGAAAGCACTTGGTCTGGCACACACACGCACAGAGACTGGTAATGACTGCAGCTATTCTTAATATCACTCCACAGCCAATCTTCTCAAATGAGAGCGCTCAAGCACTCAGTTGGTCTGTCGTGTCCGACTCTGTGCGACCCTATGGACTGTACCCTCCAGGCTCCTCTGTCCATGGGATTCTCCAGGCAAGAATACTGGAGTGGGTTCCCATGCCCTCCTCCAGAGGATCTTCCTGACCCAGGGATCAAACCTGTGTCTCCTGCCTCTCCTGCATTGACAGATGGATTCTTTACCACTGAACCATCCGGGAAGCCCCCACATGAGAGCAACATCATATAAAATGTTAGAAGGGTTTCAAATCTGGGGATTTTACCGAGCGCCTTTCATACATCAGAGGCTCCAGCCTTGGAGTCTGTCCTCCCTCTGCTGGTGGCAGGTGACCTAGTGGGACACTTAGGCATGGCTGGAGGTAAGGTGACTCACACAGCCTGTTCAGGGTCACATCCCCAGGGAGGAGACAGTCAGCATTTGCATTCTTTAAATACTTGTTCAACCAAGAGAACTCATGCTGCCAGCCACTGCCGTTTGAGAACCAGGAACAGGAAGGGGCCCCATTGAGGTCAGGCGGCTGGTGTGCAGGCTGATTTGCAGGGAGGACATTCTAGGCAAATTGCTGCTTATACTGGGGATCCAAGACTGGGGAGGTTAAGATGTGTGGGGGTTTTTCAGCCACTCCAGCACCTGTGATGTGAGAGGCTCTCCTGACAGTATTGAGTGATCCACAGGCACAATATATCCTGCATTGCTTGGGTTGTGCCACCCAGAGAAGACTACCCTTCCCAAAATGCCAATAACACTTCTTTTGAGAACCATCTGTAGGCTTTAGACATCAAAAAGCCTTTACTATTGTTTCCCAACCTGGTAAAGTAGGCTTTGTCCCTTTGGCCTGGAGGCGGGGTTGCAATGATAGGTGTTGCTCTCTGTGCCTCCTTGCCTGGGCACCACATCACTCTTACTTGGCTGCCAGTGCAGAGGGGGCAGAAGGCAAGTGCATACTCTCTGATCTATAAAGCACTGACTTCAAACCCCTATGTGGTACCGTTGCTGTTAACTGGCATTTGGCATCTTGCCTACTGGTGGATGCCCCAAGAAAAGCCCACTCAAGTAAAAACTCTTGGGCTTCCCAAGGGGAATACAACCCACTAGCTTCGAGGCCCAGTAACGCCACTGTCCCTCTCCCAACTCTTTCCATGTCCCCAGCACTTGGAGAATGCCAAGTATGGAAGGCCCCTAAGTCTTGTCAGAAAAACTCAAGAAAATAAAATTAATGAGTTCAACACTTTCTGTGTTCTTGCTACATGTTAGGCTGTGTGCTAAGCATTGTACATACCTTATCTCACTTCATGCCAAGTGATGTAAAATAAAGGTCACCTTAGAAAAAGGCAATGCCAGTCATGCCAGTCACACCCCTCAGTCTTTGTGGGTGAGTCTCTGTTTGACTGAAGCTGCACTCGGGCCACCTGAGCTCCCAGAATCCCTCAGGTCTCAGCGGCTGGGGAGGCAACGTGGCTAAATTCACATTTAGTCCGGGGCCCACACAGGGATGACTCCTCTCTCACGTGTCTTCTGCCATTAACAGAGATAAATCCAGGGATTGTCATTACAGTAATGGCCTCTGTGTCTAAGAGGAGTTAAATAGAAAGTCAGTGAATGTCAAATATCTTGAAAAATCTATTCACCATGAAGTCACCTTCTAATGTGTTCCAAGGAAACAATAACATCCATTTTCACTCCAGACACTACTCTCCATGGTAAATAATATCACGAGGTGACTCTATCCTATAAGTCCCCAGAAATTGTTTCTAATTATTGTCAGAGGCACATCAATTACCAGTAGAGCCTCCAGGCAGCCCTCGTCATGGCTCTGATTAGAAACATGCTTTACTTCCATTTTTCCTGTCAAACCTCTCAGCCCTCTACATATTTAATTGCTCCATCTTGGCAGTGGGCCTGCTTTCTCCACTCTCCCTCTGAAGCTCTCATGGCGAAGTGGGCGTCTCATCCAGTCCCAGCCTGCACCTTGCCCTCCTTGAGAAGTGCCTCAGCACCTGCCAAGGGCTCGTTCAGTCCTTTTAAAAACACTGGGCTCTGGTGACCCAGATAACTGATAAAACTGCTTCAGTCATTAAAAACATTCACTCTGGGCCATGTACTGTGCCTTAAGCACATTTCATACATATTATCTCACTGAATCTTCAGAATGACCCTGTGAAAGAGATACAATGATTTGCTTCATTTTCCATTTGGGAAAACTGAGGCACAAAGAGGTTAAATAATTCTCCCAGAGTCACTTAACACACAAACAGTGGAGGACCTGAAGCCACCATGATGGAGTCTGTCTGTCTGTGCTTCTGTTCTTCCGGAGGCCCTGTGTTGGGGCTGAGTTGGGGCTCCTCCCTATGTCCCCTCCTGATTGCTAACCTCTGCATTCCTCCCACTCACTTCTTGAAGATTTTAATTAGTCGGACTCTTTCCAAAGCTACTTCTTCTATCATAATTCTTGGTGCCTTCCACATCCAACTAGACTTCAGGGAGTTGGGCTCCAGAAGGCACCACCTATGTAAACCACAACAGGAAATGGAAGTACCCAAGGGTAGCTGTCTGGTAGGGAGATGCTCCTCCCAAGGGCTGCCCCCCACCACGTTATTTTGGCTCCTCTCCTCCAGTGACTTTGCTGTTACCATCTTGGCCAGCCAGCCCATGTTCAGGCCTCTACCTGGACATCACCAGCTGCAATGCAATGCACTCTCTATCCCAGCATCTCCCTGTGAGACCATTACCTCATCTCTTTCCAGCTTATCTTTCCTAGACTCCCAGCTCCAACAGTTCTTGTACCACACCAGGACCAACAAACCATTGTTCCTGGCATCCCTTCACCCTTTCCCTACCTCCTGCCTTCTTAACCAACTTAGATTCCATCACTGTGTTACTCCCTGTGTAGCTCAACAGCCTCAACCTGCTCCTTCTTTGTTGTACCAGTTTAAGACAACTTTACTCCAGGAACGGAGAGGAAGCTGATTGACTATAAGAGTCTGGATGTCAAACGGGAGGTATAGGCTGGAGCTGTCACCCAAGGTGTGGTTGTACCCAGAGAAGGGAAAAGAGCTGAAGACTAAAACCCTAAGAGATTCCAACATCTAAATGATGAGGGAGATGAAGAGGAACCAGTCAAGGAGATGACCAGATGACAAGCTGGTGAGAGGGCGGTGCTCTGGAACGGAACGGGACCAAGCATTTAAGAAGGAAGGGCTGAGCATCTGAGTCATCTGCTGCTGGAAGGAGTAACACAGTGATGGAATCTAAGTCCCTTTACTCCATACCTGCATCTGAGCAGTTGAGCATGACTGAAGGAAATAGCCTTGCTGACTGGTCTCGCTTTGGTCTTATCACAAGCCTCAAGGGGGCCCCCAGTGCTGCCTGGCAGCCTATTGTATTTGCCTCATCCACTCACTTTCCCAGAATCATTTCACCAGTTTGTCTTTCTCTTCAAACCTCCAGCACCCTCTCTTCCTCCTCAAGAATGCTCAGCTGATAACTTCACTTCCCATTTCACGCAGAGAAAATCTGAGCAACCAGAAGAATCTGCACAAGCTTCTATGGTCACTTCTACATCTTTCCACACTTATGTCCATGTATTACCCTTAACCTTCCCATCTGCTGCTATGAACTGTCCATCTTCCTCCTAAAGCCAGTCTCTCCTCTTTGCACTATATCCGCTCTCCTCGTGCCTGCTCAATGACATTGCTTTTGTACCAATTTTTCTTCTCCACTGAATCCATATACAATCATGACGCTATTTCTCTAACCAGAAACACAAACAACTCCCTTTGATCCCACATCTAAATCAAACTACGGCTCTATTTCTGTTCCCCTTCACAACAAAACTCCTTAAAGTTTCTTTACTCACTCTCTCCCATTCTTCTTTTCTGTCTTTTCTTGAACACATCACAAGTAGAGTTTTGTTCCCTCCATGCAACTAAAACAGCTCTCACCAAGGTCACCAGTGACCTCTCAATCTTAAATGCAGTGGCAAATTCTAACTCGACCTTCCAGCAGCAGATGACTCAGATGCTCACCCCTTCCTTCTTAAATGCTTGGTCCCCTTCCCGTCCAGAGCACCGCCCTCTCACCCACCTGGTCATCTCAGTCTCCTTAACTGGTTCCTCCTCATCTCCCTCATCATTTAGATGTTGGAATCTCTTAGGGTTTTAGTCTTCAGCTCTTTTCCCTTCTCTGGCTACAACCACACCTTGGGTGACAGCCTATACTTCCCATTTGACATCCAGACCCTTGTAGTCAACCAGCTTCCTCTTCTTTCCTGGAACATGCTGAGCATACCTGCCTCCTGGGTCCGTGCCTACTGCCCTCTCCTCTGAGATTCTCTCCCCTAGACAATTTGTTCCTTTCAGTCTCTACTAAAGACTCACTCCAGAAGTAAGCCCCTCACACCTAGCTGAGCTAATAGGAAACTACCGTCACCTTCCCCTCCCATCCTCCCTGCCCACCACCCAAATGTATTTTTCTCCATAGCATCAGTCTCTACCTGGAATATTACAGGCTCAGTTGTTCATTTACATGTGTCTCCCTTCCCTGGAAACTAAATTCCATGAGAACTCTTTCCTATAGTGTTAGATTCATACCAGGCACTCCTTTAAAATGCCCTTCTAAAAATAATTATTTATTTGACTGCTCCAGGTCTTAGTTGTGGCATGCAGGGTCTTACTCCGTTATGCCATGTAGGATCTAGTTCCCTGACCAGGGATCAAACCTGGGCCCCTTGCATTGGGAGTGTGGAGTCTTGGCCACTAGACCACCAGTGTTACTCTCTCAGCCATATCCGACTCTTTGCTACTCCATGTAGCCCACTCGGCTCCTCTGTCCATGGAATTCTCCAGGCAAATATACTGGAGTAGGTAGCCATTCTCTTCTCCAGGGGATCTTCCTAACCCAAGGATCAAACCTGGGTTTCCCGCATTGCAGGCAGATACTTTACTGAGTGAGCCTCTAGGGAAGCCCCTTAAGTGTACTTTGACTGAATGAATGAATTTAGCATTTGAACCCATATCGTCTGAATATGGTGGCATTAGTCAGAACAGCAGAAGAGGGACATCCTTGTCATGGAGGACTCCAAAAACTATTTGAGAATTTGAAAGCTTGGAAGTCTCATCTGGTAAGGACAGAGCTAGAAAAGCAAAAGCTGTTTATTATAATTTTATTTTTTCTGCCTCTCTGGCGGGCTGAGGAGGCCGAGTTACACATCTGTGTCACTACAAGAGATGCAAAACGCCCCTGAATCCTGAGAACGTGTGATATCATGTGACAACGGCACCCAGAGATCATATGGGCTTCTTGTGAATCTTTTTCTTGTAAACTCACCAATTTCAACTGACATATGCTCACACTACCTCCTACTCCTGCCCTGAAGTATTTTCCCCGTCTGAACACACCTATGCCCATCCATGAGCAAATCTGGGCCCATACAGACAACACCATCTTGCCCTGCTTAGCTGGGAAATGTGTCCGTAACACTATAATCACAACTGCCATCTGAGCAGAGCTAGATGGAATCAGAGCACTCCTTGGTCTATTAAAGTAAGGATGGGTTTTTCAGCCCTGCTGCTCTCAAATAAAAAAAAGAGCTAATCCTTTTTTTTTTTTTTCCTCCACTTTGCTTTGCATTCACCTAGATATTCGTGCCAGGACTTGCATGAGAAAAACACTTCTTTCTGACCCCTGTAGTGATCAACTGATGCCTTGAAGCAGGAAATTTGATTGCCCCCATCTCAGGCTGAGTCTCTGTTTTACCAATCACAGAATGACTCAACCCCTTTTTAAAAGCCAGCTGTGACCATTGACTCAGTGACCTCCTGTGGTGGTGAATTCCGTTTAAAAAATAATAATGAAGAAATCAGCAAGGTTATCAAAGCCATTAGGCTTCAATTCTCAACCCTTTGGGGGCTGGAGGAAATAAAGCAAGTTGGCCAGACCTGAGGAGTTGATGACAAACATCTCTCTCCTCCAGAAGCATCTTGTAACTCGTCCTACCCCCAGCAGTGACTTCCCAGGGCGGCTCTTCTCCCCGCTGCTCCCCATCAGCAAGAACGTGCTGACACACAGGCTGATGAGCAGCACCAAAGCTCAGCAGTGTGCCCTTCCAGCCTCGAACCCCACAGCTTGTCATCTCCTGTGGTCACATGGTTCCTGCACATTCACTCACTGCTCACACGAATCGAAAAGATAATCAAAGGAAAACTCCACTGACTCACCCCTGCCTAGACCAGCACGGGGAGTGGTCAAGTGTGCGTGTGAAATATTAGCAGATTCTAATCTATTCTTTGCACCCAGCTCGCGGGCTCATGCGCTCACCCTCTCTCTCTTTTCCTCTCTTTCATTTTTCAAAATAAATAAATAGATAAATGAATTTGGGCTTGGCTGAAGATTTCAGCTCAGTGACTGCTGTGCAGATGGATCCTGCTGAAGCTGGTGCTGGCTCTCTGGGGAGTAGCATGAAATGCTGGTTTTCAAAACCTGAGCAGCGTGTAAATGGCAGCTAAAAAGGAAATGCAGATTGGTGCTGAGTGTTAATTGTCTCTTCCTCTCTTCTTCACACACTTCAGAGGCTGTGTGCTGGCAGAAGACAGGAAAGCAGGCCTGCCCCCTCG
This sequence comes from Aepyceros melampus, assembly GCA_006408695.1. Classification (NCBI taxonomy): domain Eukaryota; kingdom Metazoa; phylum Chordata; class Mammalia; order Artiodactyla; family Bovidae; genus Aepyceros; species Aepyceros melampus. Next base: position 101,905 of record SJXQ01011878.1, on the reverse strand, counting down.
TGGGGTGGGTTTTTTTTTCCTTTCAAGCTGGACTGAGAGAATAACACCTAGAATCCAAGTCAAAACATGGAACGGGGTTTTTTGTTTTGTTTTTTTCTTTTTTTTTTTTCAAGTTCTCATCTGATGAAAGAGAGGTGGCACCAAGCTCGTCATGAAAGTAAGATTCTGCTGCGAAGGAACCGATGAGATGTGACACAGAACGGGGAAGCAGGATGTCTTTGTTTTGAAATGACAGGCGATAAGCTAGGGGGGTGCCTGGTGAGATTTTAGTCCATAACTAGGTAGCAACCTGTCAAATGCAGGCCCCTTAAATGCATCACAAGAATTCTCACTTGAGATGATTTCAATTCCAGCTCTGCGTGTGTGAGTGTGTGAACACATGTACGCACGCACAGCAAACATAATTGAATGCCTGAGCTCCAGGTCCATCCTGTTAAGGGTACAACAGTAAGCACACTGGGGCCAGAGCTCTCGTTCCCTCTCTCAACTTCCTCGCCGAGGCTTGACAGGTCAGCTTCAGGACCACAGCCCAGGCTCAGCACCGTATATTTTCATCTCTGAAGATTTCTATAAGCTTTCTCCCAAGACTTTCACCAGGCAGAACCTCGATGATCTATCTTTTCTCGATGAAGTGGGGTTATTTTAATCGATGCAGCTCCAAATAAAATGAGGGCAAGGGCTTCCCTGGTGGCAGAGCTGGTAAAGAATCCACCTGCAATGAAGGAGACCTGGGTTCAATCCCTGGGTTGAGAAGGGAACGGCTACCCATGCCAGTATTCTGGCCTGGAGAGTTTCATGGTCTCTATAGTCCATGGAGTCACAAAGAGTCAGACACGACTGAGTGACTTTCACTTTCACTTCACTTTTCAACAGAGAAGCAATGGGGAAACTCAGTTAGCAAAGAGAAAAGAAGAATCTGCAACTTTCTCTTAAAAATCATAAAATCCCCAGGCCCCACCTGAGCCATGGTCCCTGTGTCTCCATGCATTAATGAAAAGGCTGTTTCTTCCTGCTACTGTTGCCAAAGTGCCAACCCCACTCTGGCTTGCCAGTTGGAGGCAAAGATAAGCAATCATGAGTGAAAACAAGTTATTATCTGTATCCATTGTCCCCTGCGTGACCAGGGATGTGCAGGTGAACTGCTCCCCACTCCTGCTCTTCACTGGCAGGACCAAGAAGAGCAGGTAACAGGCAGTTTCCAAAGACAAGGGTCCCTCCCGCTGCTGCCTTTCAGCTTGGCTGGGCGATGTGCTCCACACTCCAGCCTCTCCTAGCATCTCTGCCGAGAATGGGAAAACCAAGAGATGGATCTCACTCCAAGTACAAAGTGACCTCACTCAAGCTGTGTGTGTGAAGGAAGCAGATAAAGAATGTACTTTCAAGGAATTGGCAAGGACAGTTCTTATACTGCTGCTGCTAAGTCGCTTCAGTCGTGTCCGACTCTGTGCGACCCCATGGATGGCAGCCCACCAGGCTCCCCCGTCCCTGGGATTCTCCAGGCAAGAACACTGGAGTAGGTTGCCATTCCTTCTCCAATGCATGAAAGTGAAAAGTGAAAGTGAAGTCGCTCAGTCGTGTCTGACTCTTCTGGGTAAACTCCAATTTCCCAAACCTATTTCCCTTCCCGAAAGGGAATGGCCACCATATACAGGTCACCTGGACAAAATGACCACAGTCACCACTAATAATGGGAGTAGTGATGGCTCGGAGAAGGCAATGGCACCCCACTCCAGTACTGTTGCCTGGAAAATCCCACAGACGGAGGAGCCTGGTAGGCTGCAGTCCATGGGGTCGTGAAGGGTCAGACACGACTGAGCGACTTAGCAGCAGCAGCAGCAGCAGTGATAGCTGCCACTGTAGACCGTGATGTTAGCTAAAGGGCTTTAGAGCATGACTCAGTCTCCCTGGGAGACTCTGTCCCTTGAGGGGGAACCCCAGCATAGATGTCTATGAGCTTATAACTCACTGTCCCCAGAGTAGGGGAATAGAATGGGGTGGATGTTTTATTTTGTCTCAACATTTTCTTGATTCCAGTGATTTGTCATATGCCAGCCAACAAAAGCCTCAGGCAAGGTCAGGAGGCTGCTTGAATGCCCCTCACTGCCTAGTGAATGCAGAAGTGAGCTGATGTCACAGAGACACTGCCTCTGGTTAGTGACACAAGCTGGCAGCTCCATGTGTGTAGCCTGGTGCCCGGATGACCGTGACAACCAAAAGAAGAGATCTGGCCCCTGCTGCCAGTCCAGCCCCTCCCATAGGTGACCAAAACAGAACCACCTTAAAGCCGTTTTCAGAAGCTATGGGACAAAAATCAAAACTGAGTATTTTTGGCAGGAAGACCTGCTTTGGGAGAGTGGGGGTTGATTGAAATGGGACATGGAGTGATGGAGATGCTCTCCATCTTGATTCTATGTGGTTTACATGAGTGTCTGTATTTGTCAGAAGTAATCAAACTGGGACTTCCCTGGTGGTCCAGTGGTTAAGCCTTTGCCTTCCAGTGCAGGGGGTGCAGGTTTGATCCCCGATCGGGTGACTAAGATACCACATCCTCAAGGCCAAAAGCCGAAAACATAAAGCAGAAGCAATACTGTAACAGATTCAATAAAGTCTTTAAAAATGGTCCACATCAAAAAAACAAAAAAACTTTAAGAAAAAGGTGATCAAACTCTATATTCTGCTTGTTTCACTGTAAAGTGAAGTGCAGGGTTAGTTGGGAAGGTGTGTCCAACTCTCTGTGACCCCATGGACTGCAGCCCACCAAGCTCCTCTGTCCATGGAAATCTCCAGGCAAGAAAACTGCAGTCGGTTGCCATTCCCTTCCCAAGGGGATCTGCTCAACCCAAGGATCAAATCCAGATTTCCTGCATTGCAGGGAGATTCGTTACAGTCTGAGCCTCTGAACATAAATTATACTTTTATCATAGAAAAGCTATCCTACTCCTAGAGGAGGCCACATGTGGGATAATTGTGATAGTCCTCAGCTTCAACCTCCCTTTGTGGTACCAACTGGAAAAGGGCAGCCCAGAAGTTCCATTCCCGGCTCCCTGCGCCCTGCTCTCTGCAGCAGGTCACATCTAGGACTTAGAATGCAAAGCCGGCATCTGAAGCCTTGCACCCCCTCACCATGCCTGTGACTGCTGGATTGTCCCTCCATTTCTCTGAGGCTATATCTCTTCATCTTTATAATGGAAGGGAATGATTCCTGCCTATAATATTATTGGAGGAAACAAAAAATAGTGTTTCATAAACTGGGAAGAGCTATAGGAATACAGGTTGTACTCCACCTCAAAAAGATCATCACTATTTAGGCACTTGCCTAAAATGGACAAGCTCCTTGCTATAGTGTTAAAAACTCCAGTTGGGCAGTCTGCTGTGAAAACCTCTATGAACAAGATATAACTAAATGATCAGAAGCAGTGTGGGAATATAAATGGTGTATCTGCCTTGGAAGAGTTTGCTCCTCAAAAAGTTAAGCATTGAATTATCATATGACCCAGCAATGCTACTACCGGGCATACACCAAAATAATTGAAGTGAGAACTAAGACAAATACCAGTATGCGAATGCTGTAACAGCATTGTTGGCAATAGGCAGAAACAACCTAAGTGTCCATCAACAGATGAATGGGTAAGCAAATTGTGATATACAGTATACATATAATGGAATATTACACGGCCCCAGAAAGGACTGGTGTTCTGAAACATACTACAATGTGGATGAACCTTGAACTTTAAGTAAAATGAGCTAGACATAAATAAAAAAAATTGTATAATGTCACTTACATGAAATATCTAGAATAGGTAAATTCATGGAGACAGAATGTCATCAGAGGTTACCAGTGAGTAGGGGAAGGGAGGAATAACCAGTTGTTGCTTAATGGGTACAGAGTTTCTGAGATGATGAAAGGGTTTTAGAAATACATAGAAGAGCTGATTGAATAACACTGCAAATGTAAATAATGTCATTAAATCACACATTTTTTAATTATTAAAATGGAAACTTTTTATGTTATGCATATTTTACCACGACTTTTAAAATAATGACTGTCTTATAGTATGGTAGGTACTCAACAAATTGTAATAGTAAATAACCATCAGCAGAGACTCATGTAGAAAATAACTTAAATGCCTTGGCCTATAGCCCTTCGGATATGGGATGTGAAAAAGGTTATGGAGAAGGTGAGGCAGGTCAAATTTGCTTTTATCTACAGCTGCTTTCAAGACTGCCATTTCTGAGGCATACATTATCCAAAAACTCATAGCACTACAATCAGAGAAAGAATATGGGAAGACATTAATCTATTCCCTATGATAGTTTAGGGGACAGATATAAGCTCAGGGGCTCAGGTAAAACTTATGCAAAAGTACACTTTGCCTTTATTAGATCATCTTCTGTCATTTTAGTTCCCTTCAGGACGTGAAGTGTTCCCAAATCCCTCAGCTGTCTTTTGATAATGGCTACTTTCCCAAGACAATCTATACCAGTGGTTAAGGGCTCAGGGCTTGAATCCAAGCACTCTGGAATTTGAATCCTAGCCCTGTCACTCCTTCAGTAAGTGATCATGAGCTGGTTACTCAATCTCTCTAATGCTCGACTTCTTCCTCTGTAAAAAGAGGAGAACAACGTCCAGCTCATAAGGTAGTGTAAACTATAAATCCAAGCATGCACATAAAGGATTTAGGAAGGAGCCTGGCAAATATAAAAGAGCGCAATAAATGGCAGCTAATGTTATTTTAGAGCACTATTACTCTCCTACCAAAGCTTATAAACACCTGTCTGTGTAACTTTAAATGAGGGAAGAATTATTTAACTTTAGTTTCCAGGTATCTAATGAATAAAATAGGCCATTTATTTCTCCATTCAAACATTTAATGGACACTTGCTATGTGAATGCTGTTCTATTGTATGACTATACAATCTTGCTTCATTCAGCTGTTGAAGTAGGGTAGGGAAAGGATGTGTGAACTGGATAACAGTCAGGACTACAGTCACTGTAAGAATTAGATGAAGTTCCTCAAGCAATTAAAATCTTCCTGGTAGCTTCCAGTATCCAGGTCACCTTATGTCACAAATGTTTTTGAAAAGTTGATATGACTGTGCCAAAATCTTTAAATAGAGCATAATTAAATGCTTCCTGGGTATGAGTAATTATGAAGACCAAGTCTGTTCTAACCCTCTTGGTAGGAAATAAGACTTATTTTGGTACTGTTCATGATGATTATTCAACAGCTGGACCAGAAGGCAAAGGAACCGCTGTGTGAGTGTTCAAATTGTGTAACAGTTCAACAGACAGCTTTTCCTTCAAGAATAGAAAGAAATAGCAAGAGAAAGCAACTACAGATCTTTCTCAGCTTGTGATGGGGTTACATCCCAATAAACTCATCGTAAGTTGGAAAGTATCTCAAGTCAAAAATGCCTTTAACTACACCTAACCTACCAGTCAGAGCTTCACAGGTGGCTCAGTGGTAAAGAATCTGCCTGCCAATGCAGGAGACATAGGTTCAATCCCTGGGTTGGGAAGATCCCCTTAGAGAAGGAAATGGAAATCCATTCCAGTATTCTTGCCTGGAAAATCCCATGGACAGGGGAGCCTGGCAGGCTACAGTCCATGGGTCTCAAAAGGGTTGGACATGACTTAGTAACTAAACAACAACAAGGACCTACCAAACATCACAGCTGAGCCTAGCCTGCCTTAAACCCACTCAAAACACATTAGCTACAGTTGGGCAAAATCATCTAACCCATAGCCTATTTTATAATAAAATGTTTAATGTCCCATATAATTTATTGAATACTGTACTGAAAGCTACCCCTTGCCCAAGTTCAGGAGCGGCGGCCTGGAGGAGCTACCCCATGCCCAAGATCAAGGGCAGTGGCCAAGAGGAGCAACCCTATGTCCAAGGAACAGCAGCTGCCCAGGCGCAGGAGAGCTGAGAGGAGCTATTCCATGTTCAAGATCAAGAGGGGCAGCTGTGAGGAAATACCCCTCGTCCAAGGTAAGGAGCAGCGGCTGCGCTTTGCTGGAGCAGCCGTGAAGAGATACTCCATGTCCAAGGTAAGAGAAACCCAAGTAAGACAGTAGGTGTTATGAGAGGGCATCAGAGGGCAGACACATTGAAACCATAATCACAGAAAACTAGTCAATTTGATCACATGGACACCAGCCTTGTCTAACTCAATGAAACTAAGCCATGCTGTGTGGGGCCACCCAAGCCAGACGGGTCTTGGTGGAGAGGTCTGACAGAAAGTGGTCCACTGGAGAAGGGAATGGCAAACCACTTCAGTATTCTTGCTGGTTTTAGAAAAGGCAGAGGAACCAGAAGTCAAATTGCCAACATCTGCTGGATAATCGAAAAAGCAAGAGAGTTCCAGAAAAACATCTATTTCTGCTTTATTGACTATGCCAAAGCCTTTGACTTATGGATCACAATAAACTGTGGAAAATCCTGAAAGAGATGAGAATACCAGATCAGCTGACCTGCCTTTTGAGAAAACTATATGCAGGTCAGGAAGCAACAGTTAGAACTGGACATGGAACAACAGACTGGTTTCAAATAGGAAAAGGAGTACATCAAGGCTCTCTACCGTCACCCTGCTTATTTTTACTTAAATGCAGAGTACATCATGAGAAATGTGGGCTGGAAGAAGCACAAGCTGGAATCAAGATTGCCGGGAGAAATATCAATAACTTCAGATATGCAGATGATACCACCCTTATGGCAGAAAATGAAGAGTAGCTAAAGAGCCTCTTGATGCAAGTGAAAGAGGAGAGTGAAAAGGTTGGCTTAAAGCTCAACATTCAGAAAGCGAAGATCATGGCATCCGGTCCCATCACTTCATGGGAAATAGATGGGGAAACAGTGGAAACATCATCAGACTTTATTTTTGGGGGCTCCAAAATCACTGTAGATAGTGATTGCAGCCATGAAATTAAAAGACTCCTTGGAAGGAAAGTTATGACCAACCTAGATAGCATATTGAAAAGCAGAGAAATTACTTTGCCAGCAAAGGTCCGTCTAGTGAAGGCTATGGTTTTTCCAGTGGTCATGTATGGATGTGAGAGTTGGACTGTGAAGAAAGCTGAGCACTGAAGAATTGATGCTTTTGAACTGTGGTGTTGGAGAAGACTCTTTCGAGTCCCTTGGACTCCAAGGAGATCCAACCAGTCCATCCTAAAGGATATCAGTCCTGGGTGGTCATTGGAAGGACTGATGCTAAAGCTGAAACTCCAATACTTTGGCCACCTCATGCGAAGAGTTGATTCATTGGAAAAGACTCTGCTGCTGGGAGGGATTGGGGGCAGGAAGAGAAGGGGATGACAGAGGATGAGATGGCTGGATGGCATCACCAACTGGATGCACATGAGTCTGAGTGAACTCCAGGAGTTGGTGATGGACAGGGAGGCCTGGCGTGCTGTGATTCACGGGGTCACAAAGAGTCGGACACGATCGATCGACGGAACTGAACTGAAAGTGAAAAACAGAATGGCTATATGGGTACATGTGGTTGCAAGTATATTGGTTGTTTATTCCCCTGATCACAGGGTTGACTGAAAACAATGGCTCACTGCCACTGCCCCAGCATCACTAGAGAGTGTCTTACCACATATCACTACCCCAGGAAAAGATCAAAATGCAAAACTCCAAGTGTGGTTTTACTAGATAGCTGTCACACCGTTACAAAGTCAAAACATATTAAGTCAAACCATTATAAGTCAAAGACTATTTGTAGAAAGAAACCTTATAAATTTCAGAAAATTATTTCTTCAAAACAAGAATTATTCCATCCAACATAATTTTTTGAGGTATAAGAAAGACAAAGCAAAAACATTAAGAGGATTAAGTGATTGTAAGAGAGTGTTTTTCAAAATGTTTCTCATTGGACATAAGTGTTTCTAGAACTAATACTTCATCAGCTGTCTCTTAAGCATCTAAAGATCCCACTAAGGTTAAACAACAAGAACAAGACTATCTTTTGATTTAAAAGAAAGAACAAAGTTTGAAACTTTGGAGAAAATTAATAGGGACAAGATGCTCTGAAAGGAAGAAAAATTAGTTTCGAGAGAGGAAAACTAAATCCATTCCAGAAACAAAATTAAGTCTAGTAATTAGGAAAGCTCAAAGAAACAACACATGAATGCAAAACATTTTCACTTCATTTTCCTGAACTGTCTAATATTTTGCCTCATTATTTCAGAAAATGCTGCCTTTTCATTTCCATCTATTGTTCTAATCATGCAATGTCATTTACTTCATGTTTATAACATGAATTTATGATATGCACTTAGTTTTCTCTGAATTTCTAATTGCATTTCTCTGTAGTTGCTGCTCTTACTATTTTTCATTCATAGAGATTTTTCTCCTTCATCTTATCAATGGCATACTTTCCACTTTCAGGTTCTTAACAGTCAATTCATAATATATAAGACTCTCTTTATAGACATTTTTCATGGATCTTCTGATATTATAATTTAGACTGTTTAATCTTAGGCCTGCTAGTCAGATGTTAAATCAGGAGTTTGTAAAATCTTATTCAGGAGTTATTTCCAATAGCTATTAATGCTTCATAATGACAGGGAAAAAAATCTATCAAAGTGACCTAGACTAACACTGATATTAAATTTGGCAGATGAAGGGCATTAAAACCATTATTACAACTGTATTCTTTATATTCAAAAATTAAGTAGAGATATGCGAAAGAAAAGCAGGTAAATTGAATTTCTAGTAATGAAAACTACAATATGGGAGATGAAAACTTTATTGAATGAGATTAATGGCAGGTTAGACATCACAGAAGAAAATATTAGTGAACTTGAAATAAAAACAGACTATCAAAAATGAAACACAAGAAGAATTTTTAAATATATGTATATTTATAGAAAGACAGAGAGCCAGAAGGAGAGACACAGAGACAGAGAGGCAAAAGGAAAGAGGGAAATAAAAGTTAGCCAGATTGGAAAGAAATAAAACTGTCATTATTTTCAAATGACATAATTATCTATGTATAAAATCCAAAAGAATCTACCAAAAAAATACCCCAAAACAAAGAAAAAAATACTAGAACAAATAAGTGCAAGGTTGCAGGATACAAGGCCAACATGTAAAAAAAATGTGTATTTCTATATGCTGCCAATAAATTATTGGAAATTGATATTATAAAACAATATCATTTACAAAAGAATTAAGAATATTAACTCCTTAGAAATACCTATGGCAAAAGGAATGAAAGACCTATACACTAAATAAAATATTTTTGAGAAAAACTAAGTAAGACCTCAGAAATAAATGACAAAATACATCTTTGTTCATAAGTGCAAAGATTCAACATTGATTTATATGGAAGACTCTAAATTTATCTATGAAATAAATGCAATTCTGATCAAAATCCCTACATACTTTTGAAGTAGAAAGCAACAAGATGATTTTAAAGTTTGTGTGGCGATGCAGAGTGCCTAGAATGGCCAAACAGCTTTGAGAAAGAAGAACAAAGTCAGACTGGTCTGGCACCACCAGATTTCAAGAGTTCAGTTCAGTTCAGTCCAGTTCAGCTCAGTCACTCAGTCGTGTCTGACTCTTTGAGACCCCATGGACTGCAGCATGCCAGGCCTCCCTGTCCATCACCAACTCCCGGAGTTCACCCAAACCCATGTCCATTAAGTCGGTGATGCTACCTAGCCATCTCATCCTCTGTCGTCCCCTTCCCTCCTGCCTTCAATCTTTCCCAGCATCAGGGTCTTTTCAAATGAGTCTGCTCTTCGTATCAGGTGGCCAGAGTACTGGAGTTTCAGCTTCAAGATCAGTCCTTCCAATGAACACTCAGGACCAATCTCCTTTAGGATGGAGTGGTTTCAAGATTTAGCTAGAGTAATCAAGAGTGTGTAGTATTGGCAGAGAGAAGTAAGTCAGAAAGAGAAACACCAATACAGTATATGAATACATATATACAAAATTTAGAAAGACAGTAACAATGATCCTATATGCAAGGCAGCAAAAGAGACATAGATGTAAAGAACAGACTTTTGGACTATGTGGGAGAAGGCAAGGGTGGGATGATTTGAGAGAATAGCACTGAAACATGTATATTACCATATGCAAAATAGATGACCAGTGGGAAAGAGGGAGGTATTCATTATGGGGGGACACGTAAGCACCCATGATTGATTCATGTCTATGTATGGCAAAAACCACCACAATATTGTAAAGTAATTATCCTCCAATTAAAATAAATTTTAGAAAAAGACTGGGTAGTATTGGTATCATGAAAGCTTTAATTGACAGACAGATCAATGGAAAGATAGAGGGAAGCCAGAAATATACCTACACATACATGAACACTCATCTTTGACAAAGGAGCAAAAGCAATTCAGTGTTGAAAGATTAGACTTCTCAACAGACAAAGGTATGGAAAAAGTAGACAATGTGTGCTCAGCTGCTCAGTCATGCTGGACTCTTCAACCTCATGGACTGTAGCCCACCAGGCTCCTCGGTCTATGGAATTTTCCAGGCAAGAATATTGGAGTGTGTTGCCATTTCCTACTCCAAGGAATCTTCCCAACCCAGAGATTGAACCCACGTCTCTTTGGCATCCTGCATTGACAGATTCTCTACCACTGAGCCATGTGGGAAGCCCTTATGTAAAAATATGAACTTCAATCCATGCCTTGTGCCATAGACAAAAACTAACCCAAAATATAATCTAGACCTAAATGTAAACCCTAATACTGGAAACCTCTAGGGGGAAAAAAAGAATATCTCTGTGACCTTGGGTTAGGCAAAATTTCTTATGTAAGAAACCAAAACACACTCCATTAAGAAGTGTTGATAAATTGGATTTCATCAGAATATTAAACTTTTACATATTAAAACTAACCCTTCAAAAGACACTATTAAAAGAATGAAGAGACAGACATAGACTGGAAAGAATATATTTGCAAAGTTTATATCAGATAAAGAGCTTGTATCCAGAATGTATAACGAACTCTCACAACTACATAATAAGAAAATAAATGTCCAATACAAAATGGAAAAAAGATTTGAATAGACACTTCACCAACACAAAAATATAGAGGTGGTAAATAAGCACCTTAAAAAATATGCTCAACACCATTATTCATTAGGGAAACACAGCTTAAAACCACAATGAGCTATTGCTTCGTATCTATCAGTATGACTAAAAACTTTAAAAGGCTGCACATACATTTTCAATAAGGATGAGCAGGAACTGGAACTTTCATACTGCATTGGGATGGTGGTACTTGTGTGGCACTGCTCTACACCTATCACACAATCCAACCAGTCCACTCCTAGGAATATATCCAAAGGAAAAACACACATCCATACAAAGACATGTACACATATGTTCATAGCTGCCTTATTTCTAATATCCAAAAACTGGATATGGATAAACAGCAGAATAATACTCAGCATTGAAAAGCAGTCAATTATTGCTACAAACAACACCATGAATGGATAGAAAATAACTACGCCAAGTGAAAGGCAAAAAAAGAATGCGTACTGTATGATTCTATTTAAATAAAAATCCTTCACAATGTAAGCTAGTTTATATAGACAGAAAGAAGAGCAGTCGTTGCCTAGGGAAGGAGGTTGGAAACAGAAGATAGCTGGGCAGAATTACAGACAGGCACAAGGAGACTTTGGGGGTGATGAACGCGTTGACTATTTTGGTCACAGTAAAGGGTGTAAAACTTACATTAAAATTTATCACATTGCATACCAATTTAAAAAACAAAACTCAAGGGGTGATCACAAAGCATAGTTAGCATGAGAGACAGTGAGTTAGCATTAGTTCATAGATACAACATGGCCATCCTGCTCACATTATGCTCCTGTTTCACAGCAACACTGCAAAGGTTACAGGGACTGTCTGGGGGACAAAGGGAATATTCCCTCCCTGGTTTTGAGGACTTTTGTTTATACTGCCTAAGGCTGCACAGTTCTGAAGTTTTGTGAACATTTCCTTTACTTTAATCAGATTGCTATATCTTTTTAAACTTATAATCCAAACAATCATTTCCCCCAAAGACCATGAAGAAGTGTGAAGGTAGTGTTAGTCACTCAGTCATGTACAACTCTTTGTGACCATAAGTTTTGTCAAATCAGATCTCCCTATCCTTTGCATTTAGATCAATTGATATTTTACATGTGATGAGCATGTTTCATAATTTTAAACTGTTTTATAGTATTATAAATAGAAATGCTTTCTATTTCAGCCTTTTGAATCCTAGTTGAACTATCCAACATTGCAATATCCTAGCTATCCCTCCTCACTTTGAGTTAACTTCAAACTTGAACGTTAAACTTTCTAGATTTTCCAACCACAAGGTCAATAACTGTTAATAGTCACTTGATGTCTTAAATCGTATCAATGCTTTCTTAAGTCAGTCTACCAAGGCAATAGAAACAAAAGCAAAAGTAAACAAATGGAATCTAATCAAGCTTATAAACTTTTGCACAGCAAAGGGAACCATAAACAAAACGAAAAGACAACCTACAGACTAGAAGGAAATATTTGCAAATGATATAAACAACAAGGGCTTAATTTCAAAAATACACAAACAGCTCACAGAACTCAATAACAACAACAACAAAAAACCCAGTGCTCACTTCGGTGGCACATATACTAAAATTGGAATGATAGGGGGAAGATTAGCAGGGCCCCTGCACAAGGATGACATATAAATTTGTGAAGCATTCCATATTTTTATTCATGTTGAGCTTTGACAGAAAACAACAAAATTCTGTAAAGCATTATCCATCAATAAAAAAATAAATTAAAAAAAATCAAAAAAAGAGCAGAAGGCCTAAATAGATATTTCTCCAAAGAAGAAAGATAATAGGCACATGAAAGATAGATAATAGGCACAGACAGATAATAGGCACATGAAAAGATGTTTATTATCACTAGTTATTAGAGAAAAACAAATCAAAATCACAATGAGGTACCACCTCACACTTGTTAGAATGGCCATCAATGAAAGTCTACAAATAATGTATGCTGGAGAGGGTGTGGACAAGAGGGAGCCCTTCTACATTGTTGGTGGGAATGTAAACTGATGCAGCCACTATGGAGAACAGTATGGAGTTTTTTTTAAAAACTAAAAATAGAGTTTCCATATAATCAGCAATCTCATTCCTAGGCATATATCTGGGGGAAAAAATGTAACTCAAAAATATACATGCATCACAATGTTCATAGTAGCACTATTTACAATAGCCAAGACATGGAAGCATCCTAAATGTCCACTGACAGACGAATGGATAGCAGTTCAGTCGCGCAGTCGTGTCGACTCTTTGTGACCCCATGAATCGCAGCACGCCAGGCCTCCCTGTCCATCACCAACTCCCGCAGTTCACTCAGACTCACGTCCATTGAGTCTGTGATGCCATCCAGCCATCTCATCCTCGGTCGTCCCTTTCTCCTCCTGCCCCCAATCCCTCCCAGCATCAGGGTCTTTTCCAATGAGTCAACTCTTCGCATAAGGTGCCCAAAGTACTGGAGCTTCAGCTTTAGCATCATTCCTTCCAAAGAAATCCCAGGGTTGATCTCCCTCAGAATGGACTGGTTGGATCTCCTTGCAGTCAAAGGGACTCTCAAGAGTCTTCTCCAACACCACAGTTCAAAAGCATCAATTCTTCTGCGCTCAGCCTTCTTCACAGTCCAACTCTCACATCCATACATGACCACAGGAAAAACCATAGCCTTGACTAGACGGACCTTAGTCAGCAAAGTAATGTCTCTGCTTTTGAATATACTGTCTAGGTTGGTCATACTTTTCTTCCAAGGAGTAAGCACCTTTTAATTTCATGGCTGCAGTCACCATCTGCAGTGATTTTGGAGCCCAAAAAGACAAAGTCTGACACTGTTTCTACTGTTTCCCCATCTATTTCCCATGAACGAATGGATAAAGAACATGCAAATACCTATACACAGTGGAATATTACTCAGCCAGAAAAAAGAATGAAATAAAGTCATTTGCAGCTATATGTATGGACCTAAATGTTATCATACTAAGTGCAGTAAATCAGAAAGAAAAAGATAAATACCATGTCACTTATAGTGAAATCTGAAATGTGACACAAATGAATTTATCTGTGAAACAGAAACAGACTCACAGGTATGGAAAATAGACTTGTGGTTGCCAAGGGATGCAAGGGGTGGGGGAAATGACAGGATGGCAGGGGAGAGATGGATTGGGAGTTTGGGACTAGAAGATGCAAAGTGCTGTATATAGAATGGATAAACCATAAGGTTCTACTGTGTAGCACAGGGAACAATATTCAATATCCTGTAATAAGCCATAATGGAAAAGAAAATAAAGTCACTTGACGTCTTACTGTGTCTTACTGCCAGTCTCGGTTATTACACAAGCAATGAAGACTGCTATGGAACTCACTTTGCTTAGTGAACTTATAATTGAGGTACTTGCATAATGCTACACATTTTATTGACTATGTGATCACAGATATTTAAGCTCACCTCATTTCAATGTTCACACTTTTGCTAGGGTTTGTCATCATCCTTGACTGTGTCTGGTGGCCCAATACAATGTCACCTTGACTCCTTTTAACTAGACTAGGACATACTGCTAACTAGGCCAGGGCATACTGGCCTTTATTTTACAGAGAATTCTGAAATCACCTCCCAGTTACTGCAGATAATGATAAAAGCCAAATGAAAGGAAGTATGTGCAATAACCTTCTCCCCCTAGTGTTCGGGGAGTCATCCTCCAGAAGAGGTTCTTGTTATTTAGCAGCAGATGCATAAGCTCCTTCCTCAGCCACACTTCTTCCTTCCTCCCCGCCCCCCATAAAGACTAAGGCACTTGACAAGCCTCTGGCTCAGCCTCAAGTGGTTTCTTTTGAAAGAAAATCACTGATGAGTAGATTACAGCTGATTGGAGATACCTGCCTGAGGGAATTTCCTAAGACCTGAGAGCAGACAAGCCTCCCCCAAGTCTTAGGAAAGTTGTTACTTCTTCCTTGTGGATGACTACATGAAGCAGATTTTGCTCTGAACATTAGTAGTAACTGACTTGAAAGCAAGAGGAGACTTTCTTTTACTTGGGTGATTTCAAAAGGAAAAAAAAATTCTTTGTAATACACTCCAAGACTAAGTGTGTCTTTCCAGTGGAAGGAGGAAACGTAGGAAGTGACTTTTCTGAAACAAGACAGCATGCCTTCCTTCAAAGGAAGAGAGAAACCAGGTAGTAAGTCCAAGTTCATGGGAAACTGATGACATGGTTTTATAGGATCAGAAATTTTGGCATTCTCAACACGTCTGTAGAGATGTGAAGGGCAGAAAGAATAATGAATTCAGGATTCAGAGGGGACTTGGCAGGGAGTGTTTTCTGAAACACAACTAGATGTAAAACTACCAGTCAGATGGAAACAAAAAGAGGAAACCGAGTCTAACACACTGACTTGGAGATGGATAAAAGTCACATTGGCTGTGTCATCTGGGGATACCATTGAGGATATACTATCTCAGTCACTTGGATGAACAGGGACAGAAGCTTCTTGTTCCTCCTCACTCCCTCCACATTGCACCAAACCATATAGGTTCTTACATGCAGTAGGGATGCTCTGTGTCAGCAGGGCTGCAGAAAGAGAAGTCCAGTGTAGGCCCAGTAACTTGGGAACCCCTCTGAGAGGTAGGCAGCAGGAGCCTTCCAGGTGGAGAAGCACCCCTTCTTCAATGAGGTCTGCCACTGCCTCTGATGGCACATGTAAGCATTAACTGTCTGCTACCCTCTTCATTTCCCTTCTCAATCCAAGTATCCTAGTGCTGGCTGCTGCAAGAAATCCAGCACAGTCTTCTCCAATTCTATGTTAAGAAAGTTCGAGGTTTTTCAGGGTTTCTTTTAAATTTCCAACCCATACCTTGAACTGGTGAAATGGAAAAAAAAAAAAAAAAAGTCTAAAATTTAAGTAATTTAAGTATTAAGTTTAACAAAAATAAAACTATTTTGTCAAATTGTTACAAAGGTTTCTGAATCCTTACTCTCAATTTCTGTATCTATCTTGTCTCAGACCAGTAACAAAGTTCACCAAGTGGCCCCACTCGGTAAACCACGCTTTGAGCCCTAGAGCACATTCTTTTGACAATTAGAATAGACGGATATAGGTTAGAACTGAAACATCAGCTAATATCTGTCATAAAATAGTCACCCAGGAGAACTGAGAGCCATATGCAACACTGAAGGAAAGCTTACTCTCTAGTAGAAAACTGATGCTGAAACAGAGAAAGAAATGATGAACAGGTGAAATAGATATGCAGGAGCGTGGACAGAGAAATATATAGACATTTATGCCTGCTTCAAAAATAAAAAGTAAGTTTAATCAAGATACTGAAAAGATGAATATACAATCAGACTGTGGCCAGGCCATATATAACAATAGAACTTTTTTTATATATGGAACTTGCCCACAAGTTCCACATATAAAAAACAGGCAGCAACCTGCCCACAAAGTCAACCAGTTATTTATAATAAATAACCCCAGAAGACAGTTGCCTCTAAGTTAGACTTGTAGGAAGCCAGACTGCCATCTCTGGAGTTAATCGAAGCTAAACAATAACTTAAATAACATTCAGTCAGAAACAGACAGGACTTGATTAAAAACTGAAAGATTCCCTGATTTTTGTCCCTTCCTCATCTCAGAATCAACCAGAAGTAGTTAGACATGCATCTCTAACTAATCACACAGGATGCCCTGCTTCCCACTAGCCCACTTATTGCTTCCCCAGGACAACAGCCACCAATCAGGGCATTCCAGAAGCCTTCCCTTTCTTCACTGAAAAGCTGCCTGCCTCTGGGTCTTGGCCTAACTTCGAGTCCTACCAAAACGCAAATGTCAGTGGCTGGCTCCCTTGCCATAGCACGCTCTGAACAGTCTTTGGTTTTCTCATTTAGTTGGCCTTCATTTATTTCCACAAAATGCTTATTTTTGTTTGGAGACCTCAGGGCTATTCATAATGGATAAGCATTTCATAGAAATCTGCACATTCTTAATAACGAAGTCCTATCACAAAGTCCTGTCAAGCCTGTTTCTAAAATGTAACCCAAATGGATTCATTACTCCCCTATCCCCAGTCCCACCACTGGAGTCCAAGAGACCAGCCATGTGCTTTGGATTGCCACAATGGCCTCTTCACTGCTCACCGCTTGCTCTCTTGCTCATAAAGCAGCCAGAGAGATCTGCAAATCCAGCACATCATTTCTCCTCCGCTTAAGCCTTCAAATGGCTTCTATCCCACTCAGAATAAAATTCAAACTCTTATAACATATGGCATACTCCCTCTCCGGCCTCACCTTGTTCCACCCCTCCTGTCATCCACTGCACTCCAGTTACGCTGGCCTCCTCAAATGTGCCAAACGTGTACCCATCTCAGGGCCTCTGCGCCAGCTGTTCCCTCTGCAAGGAATACTCTTCCCCTTGACCTCAGCATGGCTGGCTGCTTTCTGTTTAGATCTGAGCTTAGCAATCACCTTTGCAGAGAAGCAAAGAAAACACCTCCTCTACCATAGTCACCCAGCCGCTGTCACATCAGCTGATTCTACCTCTCTGTATAATGCTCACAGCTACCTGAGACTTTGCTTTGTTAGTCTGTTTGATTCTCTGTTTCCCTCTACCAGAACAGGAATCTATCTGTCATGATTATCCACTGTATCTCCAAGCCTAAAACAGGCCTAGAAGCAAACTGATGCTCAATAAGTATTTGTTGAACAAATAAATGAAGGAATTAAAAGTTGAACTGCCTGAGACTTTGGTCTCTGGTAGGTGAAACAAATTCTCCTTCATCACATCCCAGCTCAAATCTAACTCCCATTAACTGAAGCACCCAAATCAATTTCCAGCTCTCTGGAAAGTCTTCCAATTCCACTCAAGGCTGCGCTTTTTCTCTTCCTCACATATAGCTCTGTCTAAAAGGTTCGTCTGAATTTGGTCACATCCACCTTGAAGCCTGCCATCTAGTCCTGTTAAACTCTTCCCTTGCTTCCTTGTTCAAAATTACTTGCTTATTTATTTATTATTTTGGCTGCACTGGGTGTTTGTTGCTGGGTGTGGTTTTCTCTGGTTTCAGAGAGTCGGGGTTACCGTCTAGTTGTAATGTGCAGGCTTGTCTCGTTGTGGAGCATGGGCTTTAGGTACATGGACTTCAGTAGCTGTGGCGCACAGGTAGAGTTGCCCTGTGGCATGTGGGATCTTCCTGAACCAGGGATCGAACCTTGTTCATTGGTAGGTGGATTCTTAACCACTGAACCACCAGGGAAGTCCCTTCCCTGCTTCTTACTGTAGCACAAGCACAAGTCCTACTCACCAAACACACACTGCACTCCATAAAACTGTGCAGTGAACATAGCGAAAACTCAGTGACTGGCTGTTGAATAAATTTTCTTAGATGCGTATCAGGTAAACTTAGGACAACATAAGGCTAAGTTATAAAGGACAGAGCCAATGATGAATGAGATCAAAGCAGAGATCTCAGAGCACTTCCTCAAATCCACATGGATTCCTTCTTGGAGTGATGGCCTGTGTTACCCATTGCCTGTTCACTGGTTTGTTCTGTGCAAAGTTATCTCATCTCTTTTCCTAAGATGCATTCTGTGCTCCAAAGGCAATGCCATGCATGGCTTAGGATAACATTATTAAAGAGAGGCTTATATGCCCAGTGGGCAGCCAGCCAGAAATTACAGCTTGAATGACATTTTTTTTTTTTTTTTCGCTTGGCAAAAAAAGCATTGTTTCACCACCCCGGAGCTCAAACACCAGTTCACCCAGTTGGTGAAGGCTTCTTGCTATTTTATTGAAATTATATTCCTGAAAACTCATATAGTGGCTGCTCCCTTAGAGTCTGGTTTGTAATACCACTCTTTCTGAGTATGTAAAAGAACTAAAATAATGTTTTTAGGAGTGAATTTTCAGAAAAGATCAGCAATTCCACAGGTTACTCCGGCTTTTTTTTCCCATCTGCTGTGACAGCAGGTGTGATTTCACAAGCCCACTCCCATCAATCATCCTCCCCAACCTGTCTCTGGTGCCTGACAAGGTGTTTATGTGCATAACATGGAAACCATCACTAGATCCTGCAAACGAGTAAGGCTGCCTTTCACAATCCTCTAAAGGAAGACTTCCATGGAAACCTCGGTGCTGGGTTCAGGTGGGTGATTTACTGAATCTCCACAGTGTCACTTCCTTCCAGGAGTTGCAAACTCAAAATCCTTCAGGGGCAAGTGGGTACTATGAAATTCAGAAGCATCCTAGTATAACACAACAGAGTGGAGAAAAAAGTGGCCAAAATGCATAGTGCATGCACCATCTTAAAAAAAAAAAAAAAGCATTCACTTTACAGAAAAATGTGCTGGCTAAACCCAAGTTTAATATGGCCAGGCATGATGTGGCCACCAGTTTTCAATCTCTATGCTTCTATTAAGTCAGTATCCTAGCCTGAGGCCCAAGCACAGATGCTTTCCACAGAATTTGAGAATTCATAAAATTATGGACAATGGAAACTGGAAATGATCTTAGAATTTACTTATTTCAAGTTCATCTTTTCAAGTAAGGGAACTGAAACCCAAAGGTTGATAAACCAATCAAAGTGTGCGTAGCAAGTATGTAGCAGTGTCAAGATAAAACTCTAGTCTCCAACTCCAAGTCTAATGATTTTTCAGCTACCTGCCATCACTTTTCCTATGTGTTAGTAACAACCTTAGGCTTCATGTTAGCATGCTTAAAATGAATATTACTTTAAAGCTATTATAACATTAATAACAGTAAAAGATATCAGTTTAAAGCTATAACAACAGTAATATTAATAACAGTGATAGTAACATCTGAATAGTAAAAGTTCAGATGACAGAGGCTGGATTAAAATGTTATCACATCCCTAGTGGCTCAGATGTAAAAAATCTGACTGCAATGTGGGACACCTGGGTTCTGTCCCTGGGTTGGGAAGATCCTCTGGAGAAGAGAATGGCAACTCACTCCAGTATTGTTGCCTGGAGAATCCCATGGACAGAGAAGCCTGGTGGGATACAGTCCATGGGGGTCACAAAGTGTCAGATACAACTGAGCAACTAACACTTTCAGTAATTTTGTCATTAAAGATAACAATAATGTTTAAGATGTGTTTCACAGTTATTTTACATGATAAACAATAACTATAAAATTAAAATTTCAACTATGCAAAAGTATGTGTGCATGTGGACAAAGACAAGAATGAAATAGCATGATGATACTGTCATTCTTTTAAAAAAACATTTTAATGTATAGGGATATTCCTCATGGCATTTTAGATTATTCTCTTTAACATGAGAATTCATTTAAATCTCAAGGGTAGTCATTTACCACTTCCTATCTTCTTCCTTAATAGCAAAACCTCATATTTTGTTCAGCTATCTAGGCTTTTCCCTCGTGTCCTAATAAATCTGTCAATAGCAATGTTTCCATTCCCTTTGCTACTGATTGGCTGAAGCATGGACAGATGATATAAATCTGGAAAGTGAAACACAAAAAGAATTTGGTGTAGAACTACTTGGAATGGGTTTCCTAATCTTAGCAACAGGTCTCTTTCTCCACTTCTGGATGTTGTTTGAGAATATGAACACCTCTAGCTGCTGCAGCCATTTTGTGACCATGAGGTAAGCCAGACTAAGATCAAGACCTATATACTGAGGCTGGCAGAGCAGAAAGATAGAAATGGCCCCTAAAGAGTTAGTGTAAAGTCACCTACCTCTTGTACATATTTTCTTGTAGTAATCAACTCCTTATCATTTAATTCAGTTGAAAAAGAAGTTTCCTGTTGTCTTCCAAAGCCCCAGCCAAAATAATAAGCTTAATTCTCTCCTTTGTATTTTGGGGAGTGTAATGGGATGCCTTTGTGGAGAGTGGAGCATACCTTATGTTTTCTTCTCCTTTCCTCTTCTAAGGCATAGGCACGACTACATTCAAATTCTCTGGTGCCTCATTTCAGGGGTGTGATTAAGAAGGATATAAGCACAAGTCTTGTGCCTGAGCTATCAGTTATGGTTCTACTAAGCACCCCAATATGACCAGAACCTGATGACCATAAGCACTTTAATATGACATCTTTAAACCATAAGAGAGTTGAAACCAATGTGAGAGAGAAATCCTCCCTTAAGAGAAAATAAGATAGAAAAGAGGAGGAAATGAACATTTCTAGGATAGGCATGCCACCCAATAAATCGAAAATTTAAAAAATTCCCCCAAGAGCTATAGTGATACCAAATATCCTTGTTTGGATACTTGTATTTGTCCTATTTCAAACCAACTAGTTTGTAATAATCTGTCATTTTTCTTTACTCTGAGAGTGACTGTATTTCAATCACAGTACTGCAGTAGGATATCTGGACATCAATGACAAGTTTGCAAAGGGGCTGTGGAGGGGACAAAAGCTACCACTGAATGCAAGATTATTGTTATTAACATACAAAGTTCTACAAGTCCTGTCTGCTAGGGAGAACTGAACTTTGGAGGATTAGAAAATGTAACCCACAGAGAACAAACTGTAGATACATTTTATACATGCTGAGAATCTTGAAAAATCAGATATGAAGATAAAGGAGCTCCTTTGTGCTCGAGGGCAGGGATCAAACTATTATAAAGGCACTTACCCAAGAAAGGCATGGTGTGTGAACACTCAAACCTCAATTTATGACAATAATAATAGTTTATTTCTAATGGGAGAGAACATTTCCTCCTGGGAAATCCTAAAGGGTTTAAAAGAATTTTTACAAAATAAACATATATTTTTCATAGGCATTTGCAAAAAAAAAAAAAAAGGCACAACCTATCCTATAATAGAATGTTATCAACTATGAAAAAGTTAAGGAACATCTGTTAATCCTCCATCTTATTCCCCACAATGCCCTTCACCTCTTAATGTAAACCAGTTGAAACATGCCACATCCAGCGTAGGGCTTCTAGCCCCTTCTGTTTTCTCAGGTATCTCTCCTTCTGTCATAACATTTCTCCTCCATCTCTCGCATCTCTACTCCCTACATACAGCCTCCTAATTTCCCGGAGAGTGGTAAAAACAAATGGAAAATAAATAATAAACTCTTCCTGTTGTATTGGTAACTTTTAGCAGGCTTGTTCTTTACACTAGTGCTTCTCAAACTTTAATGAATAACCTAAGAATGTTGTTAAGACAGTGATTCTAGATTCAGCAAGTCTGGGGTGATACCCAAGATTCTCCATTTCTAACAACTTCCAAAGTAAAGTTACCATTGTTTCTCCTGGTCCATGGCCCATACTTTGAGTAACACAGTTTTATAAAATCAGTTACATAAACAGCAGCTGAGACTCAAAAAAAAAAAAAAAAAAAAAAACCACTCTAAATAATTAAATGGCAATTTCTTCAGAATGTGATAGGATTTGATACAATTTGAAATGTGCTGTTCTGAACACTAAATATGACAAGTGCTATAAAGACTGAACTCAATGTATTACCTATTGCCATATAATAAAATTATTGGCTTAAAACAGTATCAAACATTTATAGTGCTCATGAATCTGAAATTTGGGCAGAGCTTTGCAGAGATAGCATGTCTCTGTTGTACATGGCATCTACTGGACAGCTCAACTGGAGATTAGAATAGCCACTTACAAAATGACTTACTGTTCAGGTTGGCAACAACCCAAATTCCAGCTGGAAGCTCAGCCAGGGCTGTGGGCAGCTGTCTTTGGGTTGCCATTTCCTTCTCCAGATCTTCCTGACCCAGGGATCAAAGTCACATCTTCTCCACTGACAAGTGGACTCTTTACCACTGAGCCACCGGGGAAGCCCTCTTTGGAAGAGACAATCTGCCATAGTCATCAACCCAAATTCCTTTTTAAATAAATGATAAGTTAAGATAAGATAAATTTTTCTAATTCTATTCCATCACCATTTCCATTTATATGTAATTCAGGGAAGAAGAAAAGAAATCAAATATTGGGAAAAATGGAAAAAGGTTAAAGAATGAAAGATTATCTGATGGAGATAGGAAAAAAAATACAGGAAGAAAATAGGTAGAAAAGTGAAAACAGAAATATAAAAAGGAAGTAAGATGCAAGCAGACAAACTTGTGCTTGCATGCAAAAACAAAGGAAAACATCACTTATTCACTTCCTACTCTTACTCTACAACCTGTAAAACAGTGGAAGGGGTACTAATCTGATTGGCTGGGAAGTTTGTATTGTAACTTGTTGCCATTCTCTGATAGAAAGGAAGAAAGACTGGAGCGCAGTACTAAACAATAATAAATTAATTGAACTATGTTTCTCTTTAGCACATTTATTACAGTAGCAGAGTGAATTCAAACATAAAATCCAGGGCTTTCTCGTTTATGGCAAGACCACTACATCCTTGGTGAGGCATGGGGGCAGGGATTGGGATGATGCGTCCATACTATCTGGACCACTTACTACGTTTGCCAGAGTACCTTTGCACTCTGCAACCGCAAGTCTGATTCCAGTGAAAAGCATGCCAAAGGGCTATTCATTGATGGTATTTATGCAATTTAAGACCATCATGACAATCAAATCTACCAGTTCACAGTGAAAAATCCTAGTTACCTTGACCTTGACACAGAGAAACAAAATGTTCCTCTGTTTATACAGAGCCCTGAAAATTGACTCCCCACATTGCCTCATTTGGTCTCCACAGTGTCATGCTGAGTGTGAGCTCTGTGCCAGCTTAAAGTGATGTCAGAAAGTCATGTTGCACTCAGTGGTTGGTGCTGAAGGCAAGATTCCTGTAGAGAAACCGAAGAGTTGCCACCCTGGAGCCAAATTTCAAAGACTTGAAAGAAGTATTTCTACCACAAAATTCACACCAATTCCCTTTCAAACAAAATTCCTGAATATGCCTATGTATCAGAAACCTACCACCTTTTAACTCTTGCTCTGAATCTCCCAGTTCAGGTTCAAAAGATGAAGACTTCCTTGATGAAGCACTGTTGACTGGTACCTGAGCTGTTCCAGTTAGCTATTGAGATGGGTTCCTGGAAGGAAAATGAGAATGATCTATATTTTTCTTGATTTCTGCCCAAGCATGTCTGTTCTGTAGGCGTCCTGGAGTCCATCCCAGAAGGCAAATCTCAAAATCTTCAATGCCAATCATGAATAAGAGTTTCACTTACTTAAAAGAATGAAACTTGTTCAGTGTTGTATGAATGGAAAGTGCCAGATAAAAGGAGCAATTGCTGACTGTCACCTACACTGAAGTCCTGAGACAAAGGACCCCCTCATCATCCTCCCCTGCCCATTCTCTAAGGCACTGAGTTGACTGCTTAGATGTGTGACTTTGGGCATGTCAGTTAATTTCTCTATCTGCTGCATTATCAGGCAAATTCTTTACCATGGGGCTACCTGGGAGGTCTTTGGATGGCTTCAACAGCATAAATTAATTTTCCCATAATTCTGAAGGCTAGAAATCCAAGATCAACTTGTTGGCAGGTCTGGTTTCTCCTAAAGACTCTTCTTGGCTTGCAGACAGCTACCTTCTTGCTGTGTCTTCATGTGGCCTTTTCTCTGTGTCTCCCTAGTGTCTCTCCCTCTTCTTATAAGAACACCCATCAGATTGGATTAGACAGCCCATAATGGCCTCATTTTTACCTCATCACCTCCTTAAAGATCTTATTTTCAAATAGAGTCACATTACGAGATTATGAACTTGAGAAGGATACAATTCAATCCACAACAGTCTCTGTAAAAATGGGCATCATGAGGATTTATGTAGGATGCAGATGGGAACATGAATTAGAGAATGCATTATAAATGGTAAGTCACCCAAAAAATATCATCATTTTTGTCATCATAATTATTATTCTGTATGACATATTGGGGGAAGATCCCCTGGAAGAGGGCATGGCATCCTACTCCATTCTCACCTGGAGAATCCCATGGATAGAGTAGCCTGGTGGGCCATAAGTACATCACATCACAGAGGTGAACATGACTGAAGCGAATTAGTATATATGCACATATGACATATGTCAGTCTCATGAAAATCTAAATTTTCCACCTTTGAGACAACTGTAGCATAGCAGTTAAGAGAACATGCTCCAGAAACAGATCCTGGCTCTACTACATGTTAGCTGTGTGATCTTCAGAAACTCTCGAAGTCTCAATTTCCCTATTTATAAATTAGGGATGTAAAAACATTACCTACCTTTTAGAGTTGTTGAAGGGATTAAAAGAGAGAGAGCATTAAAATGACTGGCTACTAGTACATGCTCAATAAATGATGGCTGCTGTTAATAGCCATACTTAGACCTTGCTGCTGCTGCCTTTCTCAACCAGCAGAGATCTCTATCATAGTCAAACGAGGACTAGCTTCCCCATGACAGTCCACACTGCAGCTGCCAAACGTATCCACTGCCAGTGGAGAGGGTAGTGAAACAGTTCCCACCCTTTCTGAAGGAAGGAAAAGAAGTCAAAAACAAGAAAGTAGGGAATAGTTAGGACTCCATGGTTAAACATTATATGAACAGGTGACTATGAATTAAGATTGTCTAAATTTTAGCGCTGCTTCAGAAACTGACTTTCACTGACTGTCCATCATTGCATCTCCCTTTAATCAGTTCTAAATTTTTTTTTAATTACTCACATATACCTCAGAGGAGCCATAAGAATGAATTGGCAAATGTTATTGTACAGTTCTCTGAAAACAAGTAGTGCCGCTAAATAAACATTTAAAATTTCTCATAATATTAAGCTTATTTCATCTTTATCACCAGTTACATGCTTTGATTTTGCTTCCTCTGTAATATATTTCCTTTAACCTTCTTTTCCAAGACAGGCTTACACCTCCAAGTTCAATTATTCTGTCAGTTGTGCTTTAAATTGTACTGGTTTCTATTAACCACTTGTGGTATCAATTTGTTGATCTGCTCATTCTTCTGAACCAATCATCTTTACACCCACCAAAAGCTGGAATGACAATTAAACTGATAAAAGTGAGAATTATTCAAAAGAAATTAAAGCCATAGAAGTAAAGACAGTGGGAAACTGAGATTCGAAAAAGCATGAGGGGAAAATACACATGTACTAAAAAGCATAGCACAAAGCACAAAGAGGCACCGAGGGAAAGAGAAAAGCAAGGTAGAAAACAGATTCTGCTTCTGCCTGCTACACTTCTCTTTCAGCACCAAGGACAGAGCTTCTGAAGGGCTGACCCAAGCGACACTCAGTTCAGGGTCCCTCCCAAATCCTCTAGAGAAAATGATGCATTCGAAAGCAGTCATGAAACATGCAGTAAGATCTAATAGGGAAGCTGGAAGAGCAGCACACAAATGATTTCACCTTAGAGGCAAAAATGGGTGATTTTATTTCTGTTCATTTCCACAGTTTCTGTGTCCTGAGAATGGCAAAGTTTGCTTTGCTTGGGCATGTCTGCTGTTCGTAAATGGTTACAGGAGCTGAAGTGCTAAACCCCACAGCCTCCAGAAATCAGAAGAAATTTTCAGGGTAAGTAATTTTATTTCATTTCTAATTTAATACACAGTGTTTTCCTAAGAGGTTATTTAAGCAGCTTGGGGTTCTGTGGTTCTCTGAGACTATACATACAACTCTGTACCCTCTCTTAAAAACCTGAACCCCTGAGGAAACAGTTTTCATTTTCTCCTCATTTTTTGGACAGTAGAAACGTATTTTCTTTCTCATTTTCCCCCCAAAATTAGATCTTCATGGGCTCTAGAAACTATATCAAGGCAGAATTTTAAAATGAAAAATAAAAAGCTGTTTCTATTCCTGAGATTTGTATGGAAGTTGATTATTTTCCTCTTAAGGGTTTTACTTAATTGAAAGGGTCTGTTATTTTAAACTCCCCATTTCAGCACCCTGGTAATCCAGAGCTGAGGGTTTGGAGAGGCACTGTTTTCAATGGTCTATTTTAAGTTAGGCTGCTTCCAAGTCAGAATCCAATTATTCCCAACAGAGATATGCAGTACTTGAGATGATGATTGTGTATATTTTCTTTAATGATGGCAGATGATTTTGAGGATATTGTTGTTTAATTGTGGGACTTTCATTACTTACAGTAGCTTATTGGTCAATGGAAGTTGTTGCAATTAGGCATTTGTTCCAGTTCATGCCTTCAGTTTAATCAAATACTATCAAAATAAATGCACAAATAATAACGCAGCAATAGCAAAGTGAAACTTGGAATCTAGACACATTCTGCATCCTGCTTGAACTTTATAGGTGAAGCCATTTGCTTACTGACACCAAAAGGTCAGTAAAATGCCTGTCCTTAGGTAACAGTAAAGAATTGCTGCTTGATACAGCATTGGATTTCTTGTCAACAAAGAGAAGCAGATACAATATAAGAAAGATTCTTACTCAGACACTGTTTATTTATAGTTAAACATTTTCAAGGGTCTGCTTGGCCAGCAGTGTGCAGAGGTGTTGAACAGAGTAAATACTGACAGCATCAAAATGCATACCTGACATTAATGAATCTATACAGAAGGCTGCTTATTATGGAATGTGAATTAAAACAAATACCAAGTAGATTTTACCCAATACTAAACTCAATTTCTAATACGTTGAAGTTGTCATCAATCAATATTTCCTTATTGATTGACTAATCCATTGAGTTCCCCACTTTACCTCTGACTAAACGGTAGGATATTCAGATATCAGAATTTGTGATGGAAAGTGGAGATACTCTGCTTTAATGGGCAAGTTTAATGAAGAAAAAACTATATTACCTTAGCTACTGGATCTCAATAAGGTATGATTTTTCTCTGTATATTTGCCAACAATGTAAATGTGCCCAAATATATAAATAAGCTATGGATTTCAATTCACTTATGAATCTTCAGTAGGAAAATAAATTAGACACAATTTTGAAGAATAAAGTGCCATAGAAATGCTAAAGACTATCTCTAATAATAATGACAATGTAACTCCCACTGTTCCTACATGCAGCGTGCACCTGCGTTGACGTTTCTGAGCTTGGTCAGGTCATGTGCACAAGATACTCTGAAAAAGCGAGGTTTAAAATTAGCCCCCATTTCTGGCTTGTCTCTCTCACCTGAATAATGGGGAAGTTAAGAACATGGGGCTCTGAAACAGACAGCTCTTGGGTTGAATCAGCTCCATAATTACTGGTGTATGACCTCAGTGACATCCTTAACCTTTCTGTTACTTATTTTCTTCATCTGCAAAACTGGGGATAATAATAGCACCTATTTCTTTCATCAAGTTGTTATGAGGTTTAAATAAAATAATGCTTATAAATGAATACATTAGTTATAATTATTAATTTTTTCAGGCAATATAGCAAGTCTGAATTTAATTCCCAAGCCAGAAAAGCCTTGGAGACTAGAGATCAGGATGTAACTGAGTGAAAGTTCAGAGATAGCAAAAGACAGGGATCTATGATGCAAGTAATTGGTCTTGCAACCCTGTTGTCACCTGGAAATGATTGCCCATAGCGACTTTCACCCCCAGAATGAAAGAAAGTGAAAGTGAAGTCTTTCAGCCGTGTCTGACTCTTTGCGACCTCATGGATGGTAGCCTACCAGGCTCCTCCATCCATGGGATTTTCTAGGCAAGAATACTGGAGTGGATTGCCATTGCCTTCTCCAGGAGATCTTCCCAACCCAGGGACTGAACCCGAGTCTCTCACATTATAGGGAGAGGCTTTACCGCCTGAGTCACCAGGGGAGTCAGCATAGATACATTAAATAAGTCACAAATTTTGGATTTAGGAAGACACAAGATTAAAGCTGGGCACAACTCAGACCCCTATATTGTGCAATCTTGGGAAAGTTACTGAAATTCTGTCTCAGTTTCTTAATCTGTAAAAAGAAGACATCGATATCCACCTTCAGAGTTACTATAAATATTAAAATGAGGTGATATCTGTAAAGTACTAGTGCCTAGTACAGAGGAGCAGCCAGAAGTGGTGGTGACTCTTATCTTCAGAAGGAGGTTAAGAACTCAAGGTATTTCTGTTTATGTTGTGTTTTGCTTACTCCATGCCCTCAAAGTAAGAAAACAAATAACTAAAACCGTATAAATCTTAATGAGTAACTTCCTAACAAACTCAAATGGGAGTCTGGTATGGAACCAGTAGCCCAAACAAAGCAATGTACAGATATTCCAGGCAGACTATGGTTCCACACTGAGGGACAGAATATCATCAAAGCAGAATGTATGTCATAGCTCATGGGGACCTGACCACACAATGTCCCTCTGCTTTTTAAAGCAGATTAGACACTCACTCAAAGAGATGCTGTATAATCATAAAGGATTTCATTTAGGTCATACCTGAATGCTCTAGTGGTTTTCCCTACTTTCTTCAATTTAAGTCTGAATTTGGCAATAAGGAGCTCATGATCTGAGCCACAGTCAGCTCCCAGTCTTGTTTCTGCTGACTGTAGAGAGCTTCTCCATCTTTGGCTGCAAAGAATATAATCAATCTGATTTCAGTGTTGACCATCTGGTGATGTCCATGTGTAGAGTCTTCCCTTGTGTTGTTGGAAGAGGGTATTTGCTATGACCAGTGCATTCTCTTGGCAAAACTCTATTAGCCTTTGACCTGCTTCATTCTGTACTCCAAGACCAAATTTGCCTGTTACTCCAGGTGTTTCTTGACTTCCTACTTTTGCATTCCAGTCCCCTATAATGAAAAGGACATCTTTTTTGGGTGTTAGTTCTAATAGGTCTTGTAGGTCTTCACAGAACCGTTCAACTTCAGCTTCTTCAGCGTTGCTGGTTGGGGCATAGACTTGGATTACTGTGATATTGAATGGTTTGCCTTGGAAACGAACAGAGATCATTCTGTCATTTTTGAGATTGCATCCAAGTAGTGCATTTCAGACTCTTGTTGACCATGATGGCTACTCTTTTCTTCTAAGAGATTCCTGCCTACAATAGTAGATATAATGGTCATCTGATTTAAATTCACCCATTCCAGTCCATTTTAGTTCGCTGATTCCTAGAATGTCGACATTCACTCTTGCCATCTCCTGTTTGACCACTTCCAATTTGCCTTGACTCAGGGACCTAACATTCCAGGTTCCTATGCAATATTACTCTTTACAGCATCAGATCATTGGTCATTCAGGTATGACCTAAATCAAATCCCTTATGACTATACAGTGGAAGTGAGGAATAGATTTAAGGGACTAGATCTGATAGACAGAGTGCCTGATGAACTATGGATGGAGGTTCATGACATTGTACAGGAGACAGGGATCAAGACGATCCCCGTGGAAAAGAAATGCAAAAAAGTAAAATGGCTATCTGGGGAGGCCTTATGAATAGCTGTGAAAAGAAGAGAAACAAAAAGCAAAGGAAAAAAGGAAAGATATAAGCATCCAAAGGCAGAGTTACAAAGAATAGCAAGAAGAGATAAGAAAGCCTTCCAGAGTGATCAGTGCAAAGAAATAGAGGAAAGCAACAGAATGAGAAAGACTAGAGATCTCTTCAAGAAAATTAGAGATACCAAGGGAACATTTCATGCAAAGATGGGCTCAATAAAGGACAGAAATGGTATGGACCTAACAGAAGCAGAAAATATTAAAAGAGGTGGCAAGAATACACAGAAGAACTATACAAAAAATATCTTCATGGCCAAGATAATCACGATGGTGTGATCACTCACCTAGAGCCAGACATCCTGGAATGTGAAGCCAAGTGGACCTTAGAAAGCATCACTACAAACAAAGCTAGTGGAGGTGATGGAATTCCAGTTGAGCTCTTTCAAATCCTGAAAGATGATGCTGTGAATGTGCTGCACTCAATATGCCAGCAAACTTGGAAAACTCAGCAGTGGCCACAGGACTGGAAAAGGTCAGTTTTCACTCCAATCCCAAAGAGAGGCAATCCCAAAGAAGGCTCAAACTACCACACAATTGCACTCATCTCACATGCTAGTAAAGGAATGCTCAAAATTCTCCAAGCCAGGCTTCAGCAAAACGTGAATCATGAACTTCCAGATGTTCAAGCTGGTTTTAGAAAAGGCAGAGGAACCAGAGATCAAATTGCCAACATCCGCTGGATCATGGAAAAAGCAAAAGAGTTTCAGAAAAACATCTATTTCTGCTTGATTGACATGCCAAAGCCTTTGACTGTGTGGATCACAATACACTGTGGAAAATTCTGAAAGAGATGGGAATACCAGACCATCCGACCTGCCTCTTGAGAAACCTATATGCAAGTCAGGAAGCAACAGTTAGAACCGGACATGGAACAACAAAATGGTTCCAAATAGGAAAAGGAGCACGTCAAGGCTATATATTGTCACCTGCTTATTTAACTTATATGCAGAGTACATCATGAGAAATGCTGGGCTGGAAGAAGCACAAGCTGGAATTAAGATTGCTGGGAGAAATATCAATAACCTCAGATATGCAGATGACACTACCCTTATGGCAGAAAATGAAGAGGAACTAAAAAGTCTCTTGATGAAAGTGAAATAGGAGAGTGAACAGGCTGGCTTAAAGCTCAACATTCAGAAAACAAAAAGATCATGGCATTTGGTCCCATCACTTAATGGCAAATAGATGGGGAACAGTGGAAACAGTGTCAGACTTTATTTTTTTGACTCGAAAATCACTGCAGATGGTGACTGCAGCCATGAAATTAAAAGACACTTTCTCCTTGGAAGGAAAGTTATGACCAATCTAGATAAAAAGCAGAGACAATAGTGCTTCATCTAGTCAAGGCTATGGTTTTTCCAGTGGTCATGCATGCATGTGAGAGTTGGACTGTGAAGAAAGCTAAGCGCTAAAGAATTGATGCTTTGAACTGTGGTGTTGGAGAAGACTCTTGAGAGTCCCTTGGACTGCAAGGAGATTCCAACCAGTCCATTCTAAAGGAGATCAGTCCTGGGTATTCTTTGGAAGGAATGATGTTAAAGCTGAAACTCCAGTACTCTGGCCACCTCATGCGAAGAGTTAACTCATTGGAAAAGACTCTGATGCTGGGAGGGATTGAGGGCAGGAGGAGAAGGGGGTGACAGAGGATGAGATGGCTGGATGGCATCATGGACTCAATGAATGTGTGTTTGAGTGAACTCCGGGAGTTGGTGATGGACAGGGAGGCCTGGCGTGCTGGGATTCATGGGGTCGCAAAGAGTTGGACACGACTGAGCGACTGAATAGAACTGAACAAAGAGATGCTACAAAAAATTCTAAATACTGTGTAAGAAATTAAAAGGCTCATTAAAATTTGTAAGTAGTGTGGTATATAATGATTCTTGAAAGAGTAAGACCAGCAATCATCTGCTAGTCCTTGCCTTCTCCACTTTCTCACCTCCATCCACTCTTAACTATCACCCTTCACCTCTGCTACTGCTAAATCACTTCAGTTGTGTCCAACTCTGTGCAACCGCACAGACGGCAGCCCACTAGGCTCCCCCGTCCCTCAGATTCTCCAGGCAAGAACACTGGAGTGGGTTGCCATTTCCTTCTCTAATCCATGAAAGTGTAAAGCAAAAGTGAAGTCGCTCAATCGTGCCCAACTCTTAGCGACCCCATGGACTGCAGCCTACCAGGCTCCGCCATCCGTGGGATTTTCCAGGCAAGAGTACTGGAGTGGGGTGCCATTGCCTTCTCTGACCCTTCCTGAGGTCATCAGTAATCTCCTAATTTCCAAGTCCATTAGACACTCTGCAATTGTAGTTTATTTGACTCCTTCACCTATTCCCACTTGCTCTTAAACAATAAAAGCTACAATATTTTAAGTTAAATGTGCCAGACATGATGTTAGAACCATGATTCTCAATGAGGAGAGCAATTTTGCCCCACAAGGGACAGTGACAATGTCAGAGACTTGTTTCACTGTCACATCTGGAGGGAGGGCCATGTTCCTGGCATCTAGTGGGTAGATGTCAGGGATGTTGCTAAAAATCCTATGATATAGAAAACAGTACCCCCTCACTCCAACAAAGAATTTTTCAGCCTCAGTTGTCAATAGTGCCAAGACTTTGCATGTATAATTTTATACGATCTTTACAATAACCCTATAGAGTGGGTATGATTGTTCTCATTTTGCTGACGAGGAAATCAGGCTATTGTTATGAATTACTTAGAGAGTGGAAGAATTGGTGCTTTTGAACTGTGGTGTTGGAGAAGACTCTTGAGAGTCCCTTGGACTTCAAGGAGATCCAACCAGCCCATCCTAAAGGAAATCAGTCCTGAATATTCACTGGAAAGACTGATGCTGAAACTGAAACTTTGGCCACCTGATGTGAAGAACTGACTCATTTGCAAAGACCCTGATGCTGGGAAAGATTGAAGGCAGGAGAAGAAGGGGACAACGGAGGATGAGATGGTTGGATGGTATCACCGACTCAATGAACATGAGTTTGAGTAAACTCCAGGAGGTGGCCATGGACAGGGAGGCCTGGCGTGCTGTAGTCCATGGGGTTGCAAAGAGTCAGACACAACTGAGTGACTGAACTGACTTACTTAGAGAGTGACTTTTTTTTCCCGGCTGGGCTGGGTCTTCATTGCTGTGTGTGGGTTTTCTCTAGTGGCATCAAGCGGGAGCTACCCTCTAGTTACTGTGCATGGACCTCTCATTGCAGTGACTTCTCTTGTTGCAGAGCATGGGCTTTAGTGAGTGCAGGCTTCAGTAGCTGCAGATATAGCTTCCAGAATATGGGCTCAGTAGTTGTGGCCCTCAGGCTTAGTTGCCCCATAGTATGTGGATTCTTCCCTGATCAGGGATTCAATCCTTGTTCCCTACATTGACAAGCAGATTCCTAACCAGTGGACCACCAGGGAAGTCCACTTAGAGAGTGAATATTAAGTTCACAAATTCTCTAGACTCTTTACTTCTCCTACCGGAGAACAGTTTACTTGATAGCATACCTATCAAAAGAAGAAAGAAAAAAGAAAATCCAGCCCCGTTCTATGTTATATAAGCAGTGCTGCTTAAAAAAAAAAAAAATCCTAAATAAAATCTAAGGAGGGAGGAAGTTGAAACAATTAGCTGAGAAATAGGGAGTAACCTAGCATCTCAGTCATTTTCTGCTTTCATCTCCCACACCCACAACCCACCAGGAACTGCCTGGGCATCCAAGGCTTACCCCACAGCTATGCTAAAGAATCTAAGACTAGAGATAGTGTAATGCAAAAATTAAGTAAATCAGAAATTGCAATGGTGATTCCAACATCAGGCTCAGAATTGATTTTCAGAGTCAAGGGCTTCCCTTCATATAATTAGTCACTGACACTCAGCTGTGCTATTTTTAAGTAGCTGCCAAACCTCAGCAGAGTAAAATGTCCAGCACAATGGTAACAAATATCCCAAGGTTTTATGCTTCCCTCCTATCCAGAAGATGAAATAAGGCCAAGACATCACTACCCAACTGCAGACCCCAGGAAAATGTGATTCCTGGCCACTGATTTCCAGCATGGCCTAGCTGCAGAAGCAAAAATGTTCCAGGCCTGAGCCTGTCTCAAAGGTGAAAATATCCTTGAACAATCAGAAAGCTTTGTATTTTTCCAAAAGCTCTTGGCAGTAACAGTGCTATCTCCGGGGTAGCGGCTGCCCTTCTCCGAATAATGAGAAAATTATAATTATTATCAAAAATTATTATTATGCTTTAAAATATATTTAGTGCAAACAGTGTGCCAAGATAAAGAACGTTGTTTTTTTTTTAAACAATCCTCTGAATTCATTCCAAACAACTCACCCCTTACAATTAATTATTTGTTCACTTTAACACTTTCACATTCCAGGCTGAAACATTCAAAATGAGATACAAAATGACAGCCAGGAATAAGCCAATCTCCAAATCAGAGGAGAGCTACAGTTAGCAGAATTGAGAGCAAATGCTGGCCACCAAGCCGGGGCCTGGAGCAAGAATTCCCATGAGGCCCCATATACTACATGTCTACACAGTTTAGTTATAACTAACAAACAGTATTGAAGGAAATGTTTATTCCTCCTGCCTTAATAAAGGTACCTTTTCAAAAATCTGGAAGGCCAGGTTTGAATTTAGGATCCAGGCCTTAAGAGTGCCATGCAAAATGTGAGAAGGCAGGAGAAACTACCCCACTCCACATCCTGTCCCAGGGCTTCTGTCTTCTCTCCCTATCTCAGGCTACCTCCAAGCTATTCATCCAAACTCCCCCAAACAGCTACCCCAGGAGCCCATGTGTCCCAAACATATGCCGCAGTCTTCCTTCAGGGTGACAAATCCAAAATGAGGCCAGTGCTGCCCTAGAAATAGGATCCAAGAGGTCTGGGCAGAGAATTCTGTGATCTTGATACCAAGAGTATGGTCTAGAGGGCCTCCCTGGTGGTCCAGCGGTAAAGCATCCTCCTGCCAATGCAGGAGACACGGGTTCAATCTCTGGTCTGGGAAGATCCTACATACCATGAGGCAATAAAGCCCGTGCACCAAAACTATCAGGCCTGTACTCTAGAGCTTGGGAGATGCAGCTACTGAAGCCCACGTACCCTACAGCCCATTCTCTACAACAAGAGAAGCCACTGCAATGAGAAGCCCGCACACCACAACTGCAGAGTAGTCCTCGCTTGCCACAACTAGAAAAAAGCTTGCACAGCAATGAAAACCCAGCATGGCCATAAATTAATAAATTAATTGAA
Source organism: Aepyceros melampus (assembly GCA_006408695.1). Classification (NCBI taxonomy): domain Eukaryota; kingdom Metazoa; phylum Chordata; class Mammalia; order Artiodactyla; family Bovidae; genus Aepyceros; species Aepyceros melampus. The sequence continues at coordinate 66,302 of SJXQ01011878.1, read as the reverse complement.
TTACATATTACACATGCATATATATACACATATACACATAGATAAAGAGTATAGTCTAGAAAGGGAGTGTGGACTCTGGGTGGTTCTGCTCCTTGGTGCCATGGGAAGGCACAACTTCATCCTCTGGGGAGGTTATGACCAAATGGGGTCCAGAGTGAAGGCCTCAGAAGCACAGAGCCCCCAGGAAGCACTCTGCCCAGGTCTCATGCTATAGGCTATAAGCTTTGTGTTTTCCCAGCATGTGGCATCTGAGATCTTCCCAGACCAAAGGCACTGCTACCCTTGGCACAAAGGCATTTCCCTCTTGTCCCCCATAGACACACACAGCTGGCTTTAAGGGCCCAGATTCCCTTCTGGCCCCAACAGGTTGGTGTCATTGGCCGACTGATGGGCTCTGTTGCCTTTCCCACTCTATGTCAAACATCCCCACAGTTGGAAGGTTGGCTTGTCCTAGTGGGTAGTAATGTGACAGCTACTATGGCTTTCAGATGCCAAAGAGCACTGGAAGGCCTGCATGCTGGTTCCCTAAGAAGCTGTATGATTTAAGATATGTTACTAATCTCTCTCTGTCTCAATTTCCCTGTTTGAAAAGTGAAAGCATTGAAAACTGGTGACTATGGTTCATTGACCCACGGATGCAGGATTTTTTGGAGGGGGATGGGAGACTTCATAACGGTTAAATATTTTTTAAATTAGTAATGAGTCTTTAAAAATTACGAAGTTTCAGGAATTCCCTGGTCATCTAATGGTTAGGGGGCTTCCCCAGTGGCTCAATGGTAAAGAATCGGCCTGCAATGCTAGAGCTGCAGGAGACGCAGCTTCAGTCCCTGCATTGGGAAGTTCCCCTGGAGGAGGACATGGCAACCCACTTCAGTATTCTTGCCTGGAGAATCCCGCAGACAGAGGAGCCTGGTGGGCTGCAGTCCATATCGTCACAAAGAGTCTGACAAAAGCAACTTAGCATGCATGTACTAGTGGTTAGGACCCGGCTTTTCCACTGCCGTGGTGTGGGTTCTCTTCCTGGTCTGGGAACTAAGATCCCAGAAGCTGCACAGCACAGCCAAAAATATAAAATGAAATAATTAGGAGGTTTCAAATAGAATTCCACACGTGGGTTTTTCCTAAATATAAAAACCACTATACTGCCTCTAAAACCCATTACTCTTCAGACTTTCTCCCATAATCCAGTCTCCAAAACCACCATATCCTACTACCTAAGACCCAAGAGAAAGAATGGTAGACTGAAGGAAGTGAAGAGAGACAGAGGGAGGCAGGGGAGAAGGCAAATGCAGGCAGTGGGAGTGGGGTGGAGCGGGAGGGGAGTAAGGAAAGGGGAGTGGGAAGCTAAGAGAAAAGGACCAATCAGGGAAAAAGAGCTAACACGTCACTTTCTAGGTGTTGGGCATGGCTAACCGTGTCTTACATATATTATAACTCATTTAATCTTCACAAAATCCCTATTTGGACAAGTTCCATTATTTCCCCCTTTCACAGAGGAGGGAAATGAAGCTCAGCAAGGTGAAGTGACGTGCCCAAGTCCCCAGGGTTAGGAAGTGGTAGACTTGGGGTTATAATCCTGCAGTGGCTACCCAGCTCACTCAGAGCCCAAGTGAGGTTCTTTCAAGGGCCCTGCATGACCTCTCAGCCACACCCCTCCACTCTGCCCCTGCCTCACCTGGCTCCAGGCACACTGGTCTCCCTGCAGCCCCTTCCACCCACCAGCCGCTGCCTTCTGTACCTGCTGTTCCTCCTGCTTGGCTCTGTGCGGTCGGCTTCCTCGGGTCCTCCAAGTCATGACTCGGTGGTCATCTCCGTGCAGGCTTCCTGATTACTCAAGTTAAAAGCTGCACTCAGACCCCTTACTGGGGTGTGGGAAAGTCACAGCGTCTAGTGTGGGAAAGTCACAGCATCCATCTAGATATTGGTATAAGAGAGAGACACTGTGACTTCCCCACACTAGCAGAGAATCGCGCACACACACACACAGTCCTCGTCCTGTCCTCACCTCCTTCCCTAATTTATTGTTCTTCAAAATACATATCATCATCGAACACATTGTTGTCGTTTTATTAGTCGCTAAGTTGTGTCCGACTGTTTTGTGACCCCATGAACTGTAGCCTATCAGGCTCCTCTGGCTGTGGAATTCTCCAGGCAAGAACACTGGAGTGGGCTGCCATTTCCTTCTCCAGGGGATCTTCCCCACTCAGAGATGGAATCTGCACCCCCTGCAATGGCAAGAGCCATGACTGAGCCACCTGTGAATATCTTCATCAAACATACTACATGCTTTGTTTATCTTACTCCTGTCTTCTCCTCTGGAATGCAGGCTTCACACAGGCAGGAATTTTTATCCCTTTTCTCAGTGCTTTATATCCAGGGCTTGGAACAGTATCTGGCATATAGAAAGTGCTCAATAAAATATCTGTTGAAGAAAGAAATTGAAAAATGTACCCAGGCAAGTCAAACTCCAACGTCTAACTCGACTGACATTGTTTTCTATCTCCTCCCAGGAAACGTGTGGGGGTTACCCCGCTCCCTCCAGGCGATGGCACCTCTCAACCAGCTGGGGGGCCACATCAACGCGACCTGTGCAGCAGAGAGCTCCACAGGGGCTGGCCGGGCCCGCCCGCACGCCTACTACGCCCTCTCCTACTGCGCGCTCATCCTGGCCATCGTCTTCGGCAATGGCCTGGTGTGCGTGGCTGTGCTGAAGGAACGGGCCCTGCAGACCACCACCAACTATCTGGTGGTGAGCCTGGCCGTGGCGGACCTGCTGGTGGCCACCCTGGTAATGCCCTGGGTGGTGTACCTGGAGGTGAGTAGGTCACACGTGAAAGCTGCCCATGTGACCGTGCTTGTCTTTGTCTTCTTCCCTGAGCATCTGGCGCCTGGGCTTAGAATGCTCCCTGCCATGATCCAGGGTCTGGGGAAGGAAGGAGAGCTCCTGTCACTCTCCCTTTCACGAGGGAACTGAAGGTCCTGAGAGCAGCATTCATTCAGCATCACTTGCCCACACAGAAACAGGGATCTGGGGATGATTCTTCCCCAGCCCTCCAGCATCCAGGTGACTGGACTTGAGTAATGGGATGCATCCTAAAAAATGCACCAGGTTTACTCCCCGTGTCAGTCATGCTGCCAAGACATGGAGGGTGGGGGGAGGCAGTCCAATGGCCATCCTCATCAGTGTTTCAGTATACTAACACATAGGGGTGAGGATGTGCAGCAAGGGCAGAGGAATTCTTTTTCAATGAAATCTTTTTTACTGAATGAGAGGAAACAGGAAAGGAGGATGGGAAGGTAAGAGAAACAGAGCAGAGAAAATTAGAAAAAGAGAGAGAAAGAACAGTCTGCGAACAGATCAGACTTCTGATGGCTCAGTTGCCCTTGGACTCAGCACTTTCCTCCTGGGTATCAGCTCTCCACACTCTGCTTCCACGGGAAAAGACCAGATTTTTATTTTCGATGCCTCCATTAATAGTACAGAGCCCTCACCAGTTAGATAATGCAGCAGACCCTGGAGGATTCTTCCAGAGAGAAACATTTCTTAAATTTGAAAGTATTTTCATTGGAAAGTGCAAAACAGAGTCAGGAGGTGATCAAGGCAAAACATCCATTTGCTAACAAGGAAATCGGGGTGCCCACACCTGTTCAAGAAACAGACATTCCCACCAGGAAAACATGCAATTACTAAGGAGTTTTTTAAAAACGCCTTAATACACTATTAATATTTCTCCTTTGCACTGTGTATCATCATTCTAAAGAGGTATCCAATGAAGGCTCAAAATGATGCTATGATTAAGAGAAATTAAAATTCATCAAATTAATATCTCAGTTAATATTAATAGTGAAGATGACAGTTAATTAAGTATGACATATCACAGGAGAGCAAAAACCTCGAACACAGACTGCTTACCCGAGTAACCATATTAAAGAATGACTGGGAACTAAAATTAGACTTATGATCTCAACGGAGAGAGATAAAGGAACAAAATCAAGAAGACAGAAAAGGAAATTCAAGAATAAAAGCAACTAGGCTGCTGGGATAGATTTCAAGACTAAGGGAATACTCAGAGTGAAAACTATGCTTTTATTTTTCCGTTAGGATGTTCCTGATGGTAAAGGGTCTTGTAATTATCTTGACTTTTCCATCAACTCAATTGCTGTGCTTAGTCACTCAGTCGTGTCCAACTCTTTGTGACCCCATGGTCTGTAGCCACCAGGCTCCTTTGTCCATGGGGATTCTCCAGGCAAGAATACTGGAGTGGGTTGCCATGCCCTCCTAACCCAATTAGAAATATTCTTGAAATCAGGAGCCATGTCTTTGTCCTTTTTTCCCCATAGTCCAAACACACTACTTGGCACATAATATGTGCTAAATAAATATTTGATGTATGAATGGTTAAATGAAACCTGCTCTGAACAGTGTGCATTAGACAGACCATTCCTGCTTACACCATCGGCAGCTACATCTATTGTTACAATGAACTATTTACTTTAACTTTTTAATAATGATACTGAAAAGGAGTTCAGTTCAGTCACTCAGTCGTGTCCTACTCTTTGCAACCCCATGAATCGCAGCACGCCAGGCCTCCCTGTCCATCACCAACTCCCAGAGTTCACTCAGACTCATGTCCATTGAGTCTGTGATGCCATCCAGCCATCTCATCCTCTGTCGTCCCCTTCTCCTCCTGCCCCCAATCCCTCCCAGCATCACAGTCTTTCCCAATGAGTCAACTCTTCGCATGAGGTGGCCAAAGTACTGGAGCTTCAGCTTTAGCATCATTCCTTCCAAAGAAATCCCAGGGCTGATCTCCTTCAGAATGGACTGGCTGGATCTCCTTGCAGTCCAAGGGACTCTCAAGAGTCTTCTCCAACACCACAGTTCAAAAGTATCAATTCTTCAGCACTCAGCCCTCTTCACAGTCCAACTCTCACATCCATACATGACCACAGGAAAAACCATAGCCTTGACTAGACGGACCTTAGTCAGCAAAGTAATGTCTCTGCTTTTGAATATGCTATCTAGGTTGGTCATAACTTTTTCTTCCAGGGAGTAAGCTCTTTTAATTTCATGGCTGCAATCACCATCTGCAGTGATTTTGGAGCCCCCAAAAATAAAGTCTGACACTGTTTCCACTGTTTCCCCATCTATTTCCCATGAAGTGATGGGACTGGATGCCATGATCTTTGTTTTCTGAATGTTGAGCTTTAAGCCAACTTTTTCACTCTCCTCTTTCACTTTCATCAAGAGGCTTTTTAGTTCCTCTTCATTTTCTGCCATAAGGGTGATGTCTTCTGCATATCTGAGGTTATCGATATTTCTCCCAGCAATCTTCATTCCAGCTTGTGTTTCTTCCAGTCCAGCGTTTCTCATGATATACTCTGCATATAAGTTAAATAAGCAGGGTGACAATATACAGCCTTGACGTACTCCTTTTCCTATTTGGGACCAGTCTGTTGTTTAATAATGATACTGAAAAGGAGTTAGAAGCATATATTTCTGTTCAATAGAGAGGAAGACTTTAGCAGCCATAACCCAGTGTGGATGGATTAATCAACACTTCAGAACATCCCCACACCCTACTCAAAAGTGTTTCTGTCTATCCTATACACTATAAGGATTTCTTCAGTCTTTCAGAAGGATGAATGTCAGAAAAAATGCAGGGAGAGAACCTTCCCTCTGATAAGCATCTTCATTGCATCTGAAAGAAAACCAGGCTTTTGGTGTCTGTGCACTTAGGCCCTCTTTGGCTGTCCATCTGTAATTGTTTCCAGGACTCTGGATGGATCACGGTTGGAGAATCTCTCTAGATATTGGTATAGGAGATGGACAGTGTGACTTTCCCACACGAGACACCCACTGTATCCCCTTCTGGCCCCAACTGCCAATATGGATGGTGCCCCCACTCTACTGCTGAGCATAGAGGAGCACCTGAGTCTGCAGAAGGCCAGCATGAATTATCCCTAAAGGTCTTAGTGGACTCCCTGCAGGTTATATCTGTGGCTTTTCTCCACTGGAGAAGCTTCTGTTTCTCCTCATCAAAACCAATACACCCTCTGTCCAACAGATTATTTACAACAGCAGGCATTCAGTGGTCAAGAGGATGGTCACATAAGTCTGAAATCAAATCGAAAAGATCTGGAGGAGCAAAGACATCTCTCCACTGGGAAATATAGGCTTTGTGACCTCTTTTTGGTAATACCCATTTGCTTCAAGGCTCCAGTAAATGCAGCTCAATAACTCTGCATCACTTTTTCCAACAGTCAACTAAGGGCATGTCTCAACAAAAGACAAAATATGGCATTAAGTAACTATCATTAACAGACAACCAATTAAGATAACAGAAGATTCTATTGCAGAGGATCAGGTCTCCCTACCCCACCCCAGTCTGTATATTTTCCTTAGTCTTAAATGCCAGCTTCCTGTGGACTTCAGAAGCAGACTGGGTGGTTAAAGAGAAATAAGAGCACTTTGAGCTCTTAAAGGAATCATGAATATATAAATCCATGTGTCTCAGGGAAGAACAAACTGTTACTCCCACTAACTTGTCTTAATGACAGTACAGTTTGGGTAGCTGGTCTAGTAATTACAAGATCATACCGAAGAGGAAAGAAGAGGGAAGTATGCGGTGTTGACCAGAGAGACTACTGTGGGCCTGGGGGTCCTCAGGGGGACAGGATGAATGTGAGAAGACACCATGAGAGTGCAAAATTAACTGTCAAATTCCCAGCTTCCTGTACTTGGATTTGAATGCATCCATACTGTTTGAAGGGCGTACTGGCTCACATTGGCCAGACCTCCTCCTTCAAAGGAAAATTGGCTCATCGTGCCAGACACCAGTTTGTTTGAGTTACGAATGTTTTGGCTGTAAATACTGGAAAATTTGACTCTGGCTTAAACAAATAGGAGTTACTTTTCTTACATAACCAGAATTCTGGAGGAAGGCTTGTGTGGGTATTGGGTCAGCTGCCTCAGGTGTCATCAAGGACCAGACTCTCCCATTCTTTCTGTTCACCATCGTTGGTAAACGGGCTCACTTCCTCATGCTGCTCACAAGGGGGCTACTGTTGCCCTCAAAATCATGGCCATATTCAAAAACAGGTGGCTGGGGACAGCAGGGAAAGAAAAAAAAATCCTTTCCTGGAGTAGCTTGAAGATCTCTCTAAGGGATTTCATCTAAGTCTAATTGGCCAGAACCAGAACATAAGGCCAATTTTAGTCACAAGGGAGGATAGAAAAGAAAAAGTGAAAATGTGGGTTTTATTAAAACAAGATGTGGGGGAGAGAGAGACAATAAAATGTCATATAACTTTGTGCTTCTGCTGGAATTCACTGGGATGAATGTTATTTTGATACAGTCATGCTATGAGAATGACTCAGAATTGGGAGTCAGAAGGCATGGTGTTACATGAATAAAACGAAAATGACAACTACAGTTTCCCCAACTCAAAGGGTTGATTCAGGCTCAACTGTCATCAACTGAAAAAGTGCTCTGATAACTAAAGTGCAATCTATAAGTATCTTGGTTAATACACTTCAATCTGTAAGTAAAAGAAACTTAACTCCAGTTGACTTAAACAATGAACATTGTCTTTCAGTGCCCTGGCTCTCTTGTCCTGTGGTAGGGTGGACTGCAGGCACAGTTTGAACAGGGTGCCAGTTCCATCTCTCTACCATTCTCTCAGCTCTGTCTTCTTCCATATCCTGGCCTTATCCTTTGGCAAAGGGTAAGCTATAGACCTCACATTGCACACCATGCCATTCACAGCAAGAGAGAAAGTCTATATCCCAGAATTTCTATTAGAAGTATCCAGATGTACTTGGATTGGATTGATGTATGGCACACGATTTTCTCTGAATTAATCACTGAAGAGAATAATAGTTTGGCACAGGTTATGTGTACCTTCCACAGAACACATCAACTGCTCAGGAATCTCAGGGATTCCCAGTGGAATCCAAGGACAACTGGAAAGAAGAAGGAACACTGTCGGCAAGAATGCACCACAATGGCTTTCATGGGTAGCGTTTTCATCGTGAAGGCACACAACAAGGCTGGGCTTGGACAATATATTAAAAGGGACTAGAGGGGGCCAGGCACTATCCTTCAGATTTCTCTGTCCTCAGGCTGGCAGAGAAGTTGAGGAACCACACAGGTGACCTCAGAGTACATTATATTCCAGAGGGCCCTGGCCATCTCTTTAATTCAGTTTGCAGCATTTTTGTGAAAACTCTTTTCTGGGTTATACCAAATAGTTCTATCTCAGATTCCCTCTCAAGTTTTTAATTTCCTGCTTTAGAAGCTGCAGTCTGTTCAGAGCTCCTTCTCCAAGCACAAACATCCCATCTTGTTCCACTTGGTTAAGCACCTTTTGTGATGTTTAATGCACTTGCATCAGGGCAGAAAGGCAGCCTAAGCAGCCAGGGGAACGTTGAGAATACTAACCGAAGAGTATCTGGGTCCCAGTGTGGACTGAAGGAAAGATTCAAGGGTTAGGTAATATAAACAAGCAAAGAAGTGCCGAGTGGGTTCAGGCAGGGGCACTCATCACAGAGAGCATGGTCCAGGTCAGAAAATGGTGACAGAAAAGAATAGCGCTATTTTGGGGAGAGAGATGCCTTTGGACCTTGTAATATCCTGATTATTAAAAGTAAAGACTTTTTAAAGGAAAATTTCACCATTGTCCAAAAACCCCCAAATGACAGCAATTTAAGCTGTGGAAACAAAAACACCAGGAGTCTCTTCACCAAACTCTGGATTTTGATGGCAGTCATAGACCATGAAAGCTGGGGGGCTTGGAGAGTGTTTCCACTGTCGTTTCTTTTTTCTTTTAATATATATTTATTTATTTGGCTGTGCTAGGTCTCAGCTGTGGGATCTAGTTCCACCACCAGGGACCAAACTCGGGCCCCCCGCATTGGGAATGAGGAGTCTTAGCCACTCTGTCACCAGGGAAGTCCCTCTGCTGTCATTTCTAAAGTGTCATCCAACCTCAAGAAACTTCTGTCAATATCTTAGTGACCAGGATTCTCTGTGGGAACAGCCTCAGCGCTGAGCTAAACCTTTATTACAGGGAGCTGCTTGTTCAAAATACAGACTGATAGGTCTACCCTAAACGTACCAAACTGGACTGTGGCAAGCAAAAAACGAGTGAAGAGGTTAATCAGAGAAGTAATTCCGTATCTACCCCTTGGATATCTCCCAGAAACAACTAAAATTCCACCCCTTAGAGCAGAAATTCTTAATCTGGGGCGTCCATCAACTTGGATATAAATAAAATCACTTATTTTCACAAAACCAAAATTAAGCATTTCCTTCAATTATGAATGTCAGCATCAACCCACAGCAGAATAAATCCTTTGTGTCCCTAGTAGAAGTCACAGATGTTTATATTTTCAAATCGCATTAGTTTTTACAGACACCAAAAGAGCATTTACACTGATCAGTACTCTGAAACTATAGGAATTTGAGTCCTGCACCTAGGTCTTGTCATTTAATGCATTATTAAAGAATCATATATATTTTTTAAAAATTTGTAACTACAGTCTGATATAATTGGTATCCTTTGTGATTCACTGTATTTTATTTTATGCATTTAAAACACTCTTCTGAGAAAGAACTATAAGGTCAAAGGTACCCAAGGGATAAAGGATGCTTCAGGAGCCCTAGGACAACCATTTCTTTTTCTTTTAATATTTTTTGTTTTATTAAAATACAGTTGATTTACAATGTTGTGTTAATTTTTGCCGTATAGCAAATTGACTTCATTATACACACAAATATATTCATATATTATACATATATTCTTTAGGGACATATATACATGCATATTCTTTAGGGATAACCATTTCGGAAGATAAAGTCATGCCGCCCTCCCACAGCATCCTGCTGCTGCTGCTGCTGCTGCTGCTAAGTCGCTTCAGCCGTGTCTGACTCTGTGTGACCCCATAGATGGCAGCCCACCAGGCTCCCTCGTCCCTGGGATTCTCCAGGCAAGAGCACTGGAGTGGGTTGCCATTGCCTTCTCCACCACAACATCCTGTGGACCAGTATTTCCCAAACCTCCCAGGCAGCATGAATCACTGGAGGTATTTATTATCCTGAATGGGGCCTAAAAATCATTTTACAAGAGCCTCAGGTGATTTGGAAAATGCTGCCTAATCAGTGTATTGGGAAATGCTGCCCTGGCCGTGCCTGTTGAAAATCAATAGCCAACTTCAGTACCTAAGACGCTCTCCTGCTCCACCCCCTTCTGTATTGCCAAAGGGAGTCAGTTATATTCATTAGCAAGTGAGAGTAACACCACCTGGCTGCTGTTTAATTCTGAAGTGAGTTATTCATTAAAATTTAGGGGAAAGGTAGAATCACATCTCTTAAAAAGCCTTAAGTCAATCAGATTTCTTTTTTCTGCTTTTCTCCTGCTTTAATTTCAAAAATCACTTTACCTTCCATTTTCTCCCAACACTGTACTCATCTCTCTGTCAGCACTTATCATAGATATTTTCTTAGTGTGCCTCTCCCGGGCCTTCAGTTCACCCCTTTTCATTCACACATGACTTCCCGCTCCCCTGCCCCCCCCTGCCATCCCCCCCAACACACGCACTATATTCTGGCCTCACAATACAGTTTAATTCATCTCACAAGTTTAATTCATTTCAGTACACCCACCCCAGCAAAGCGTCAGCCCCATAACAGACCCTCAATAAACACTGGACGCGTGGGTGGATGGATGATGGACCAAGGCCAAGTCTTCCCCCTCCTGTGATATGAGAATGGAATTAAATTGAACACGTCTCAGAAGCAGCATGTCAAGGTGCTGACCTCTGAGAGGCTAAACAGAGTAACAGTTAACATTAAGGTTTGAAATTCCAGCTGCTTTTACTAGCTATGTGTCCTTAGGCAAATTATTCAACCCCTCTCAGACTCCCATTTCTTTATCTATAAATTGGAAAGAATATTTACCTCATTGGGTTGCTGTGAGAGTTACTTAGTATGTTCTTGGCTGCTACTGATTGTTCACTGTTATTTACTTGGTGCGGAGGACTCGTTTTAAAAAAAAATAAAGGTATTTTCATTATACATACCACCAATTAGAGACACATCTTGACGAGCAAGCTCCAGAGAAGGCCAAGTGATGGCACCTTAGCGGGAATTACTTAAATAGCTAATCAGGTTGTTTTCTTCTTGACACTAGCTGAGATCAAGGGGAGAGTGAGTATTTTGCTGGCAGAGTTGAAGACGGGAGGAGAGGAGAGCCAGAATGGGGTAGCACAGTGGGGGCCTGGAAACCAGAGGACAGCTTGAGGGCTTTGGGCCTGAGGAGCTCAAGAAACCAGGGACCTGCCCGCTATGCACTTTCACTAGCTCCAAAGTCAACGGGCCCCCACGGTTTTGCACTGTTTTTCTGAAACCCTGGGATGCAAGCAATCAGAAGGTCTCCCATTCCCTGGAAGGGGGGTGATGTGGTCCGTCCCACAAAATTCCCTGATGAACACATGGTTTTCTCTTCCTCCTTGTGTCCCCCGACTTCCATCCCTTTCCAACAGCTGCCCCCTCCTCACCCGACACCCCCATACAGCGATGCGTAATGAGCTACATTCCAGGGCCCCGTCTGTCTCTAGATCCGTGCCTTCCTGGGCCAAGGTGCTGCATCTCATCAAACGTTAGTCTCTTTCTCAGCAATGAAGATAACAACAGTCCTCTCTCACAGGACAATAACCAGCCCCAGAGGCCATGTATGTAACTGTTCGTATTAACACAGATTATGTCAGAGACCCTTCATCCTGTCAGAATATATTTGCAGGCTGGGATTCCTCGAGGAGAGGGATGCAGCAGCAAACTGCTCCTTGCTCCTATCAGATTGATTAAGTAGCAGTCATTTAATCTCCTATCAATGAGTGTAAAATTTGTCCTCAAAGAGCGTTGAGAGCACATACAGTTACAAAAAGAACAACTCAGGGATCAAGTTCCAAAGTTACAGAAATTTCTGCAATGGGTCATGTGGATTGATGACCCACATAGACTGAGTTCTCAATAAATGTTAGCTTTTATTAATGATATTAGCATCTCCTGATGATCTCTATTTTATTTAGAATGCCTTGCTTCTTTAGTACTCTACAAGGACAGGGCCTGAAGAACTCTTTAAAAAACACATAATATACCCTCCTCTAATGAACTAATAGGAGTTTTGCAGGTACTTGTGTTATGGATGAATAATGAATAAACAGGATATCCAGCAAGCCTGGGGTTTGCTACTGTTCTAATGATCCTCTCTCATTTACACAGTCCTCCAAAACACATAAACAAACAGGCACTCACAATTTCACCCCAAAAAAATGGTTTCCCCCAATTTAAGTTACATAAAGAGATTAGCATACAAAGAGATGTTAAAAGAGATTTAGCATACAAATTTTCTGGTGGCTCAGACAGTAAAGAACCTGCCTGCAATGCGGATTCTGCCTGCGGGTTTGATCCTGGAATTGGGAAAATCCCCCAGAAGAGGGAATGGCAGCCCACTCCGGAATTCTTGCCTGGAGAATGCCATGGACAGAGGAGCCTGGTAGGCTACAATCCACAGAGTCGCAAAGAGTCAGACACAACCAAGTGACTAACACACTACTACATACAAATTTCACCTTTTGCAAGAAGCTTTTATAGCATAGAACTGTCCTATGGACTGAGCAAAACCCTCTACTATTCTCCTGGCTGCCTTAAATAGATGTCCCTTTAAAAATTTTTTCATTTCCAGAATTCCTATATATTCATTATTAGGCTTTTATTTACATAGCACCAAATGACTGGACTAAAAGAGAGAAAGTAAATCCACAACTAAATGAACAAAAATGATGACTTCATCACTAGTTTGAACTTTTCATTGTTGCTCTTAAAATACTTTTGGTAAGAGTTTCTCATACTAGAGGCTGGAGATGACCAAATATAGGGAAAAGATCAAATGCTGAAAAGGAAATAATTCTATGGGGAAAAGTTATTAGTGGAGGGGAAACAGAGAGAGCCTTTCAGGAACATGCATTAATGCCATAAAACAAGGATACCCAGTGAAGTGGTCTGGTGATAATAACAAGACTCTTGGATGAGAAAAATTAGAGGAACAACAGGATTTTCGTGCACTATTGGTGGCAGTTTTTTCCTTGAGAAGCTACTTCAGAGGCTACTGAATATATTCCTCTATCTCTTAAATAGCCATTTGGCTTGCCAGCAGAGCTATCATGAACACCCGCTAAGCCTAGGCGGCCAGCCTCACAGGTTTCCCCTTAAGACCCATGGTGCCCAAGAACGGCAGCCCCAGGGGCTGGAAGCTGGCAAAAGCACAAAAGCCTCTGGGCCCCAAGAGTAGCATTTGTGCACGAGAGTGATAGTCTCCCTGACATATCTCTCTGGCTCAATTACGTTATGTAAAAAAAAAAAAAAAAATTTAATAAAATAGAAAGGTGCTAGAATACAACTTAAATTATCTATATTCCTGACTTATTTATATATGTTACTCGGAAGAGTTCTGGAGCTCAGAACACATGTGTACATGCATGAAGTCAGAACCACCTTCTCTGATGCTGTGAGTAGTAAAGAGGATCTGGGCCCCTTTCCAATGCCCTGGACACACCTTCCTCCCACATCTTGGTGAGCAGGACCACGGGGATGAAGGCGGGGGGCACTGGCACAGACTGATTTTACATAGGCTCTTACAGATGCTGTTAAATCTTCCAAGCTTTAAAACCAGAAGCCAGATAGACTTTTATTGTGGAGGGAAAGTTTATGAACAATGTGTTCTCGGTTTATTTCCTGAACAGGGTGAGCTCTCCACTGGGTGGAGGGCTTCGAAGAGGTAGTCTTGGCACAGCACACACATCTGGCAGTCACCCAAGCTCTTTTACCACGACCTATGTATCTACGGACACATCACTTAACCATGATGAGCTCAACCTCAGTCGTGTCCGACTCTGTGACCCCATGGACTGCAGCACACCAGGCCTCCCTGTCCATCACCAACTCCCAGAATTTACTCAAACTCATGTCCATCAACTTGGTGATGCCATCCAACCATCTCAACATCTGTTGTCCCCTTCTCCTCCCACCTTCAATCTTTCCCAGAATCAGGGTCTTTCCCAATGAGTCAGTTCTTCACATCAGGTAGCCAAAATATTGGGGTTTCAGCTTTAGCATCAGTCCTTCCAATGAATATTCAGGACTGATCTCCTTCAGAATGGACTGGTTGGATCTCCTTGCAGTCCAAGGGACTCTCAGAGTCTTCTCCAACATCACAGTTCAAAAGTATCAATTCTTTGGCACTCAGCTTTCTTTATAGTCCAACTCTCACATCCATACATGACTACTGGAAAAATCATAGCCTTGATTAGACGGACCTTTGTTGGCAAAGTAATGTCTCTGCTTTTTAATATGATGTTCAGGTTGGTCATAGCTTTCCTTCCAAGGAGTAAGCATCTTTTAATTTCATGGCTGCAGTCACCATCTGCAGTGATTTTGGAGCCCCCCAGAATAAAGTCAGCCACTGTTTCCACTGTTTCCCCATCTATTTGCCATGAAGTGATGGGACCAGTTGCCATGATCTTCGTTTTTTGAATGTTGAGCTTTAAGCCAACTTTTTCACTCTCCTCTTTCACTTTCATCAAGAGACTCTAGTTGAAACAGATCAGTGATTCACAAACCTTGGTGTGAAGGGTGGGGAGTGTTCATTTTAAAAAGATGATTCATGGGCCCCAGATCCAGACACTGACTCAGTTGGTCCAGGAAAGGGTTCAGAAATCTACGTCTTTAATGAGCACCCCACTGAGAAATGCTGGAATATTTGATTCAGAAGATCCATTTCAGAGTATTACTCAGCTATTAAAAAGAATACATTTGAATCAGTTCTAATGAGGTGGATGACGCTGGAGCCGATTATACAGAGTGAAGTGAGCCAGAAGGAAAAACACCAATACAGTATACTTACACATATTTATGGAATATAGAATGATGGTAATGATAAACCTGTACGCAAGACAGCAAAAGAGACACAGATGTATAGAACGGCCTTTTGGACTCTGTGGGAGAGGGAGAGGGTGGGATGAGTTGGCAGAGTGGCAGTGTAACATGTATGATGTCATAAGTGAAACGAATCGCCAGTCTAGGTTTGATGCAGGATGCAGGATGCTTGGGACTGATACACGGGGACAATCCAGAGAGAGGGTGTGGGGCGGGAGGGGGGAGGTGGGGGTCGGGATTGGGAGTTCATGTACACTCGTGGCTGATTCATGTCAATGTATAGAAAACGAATACAGTATTGTAAAGCAAAACAAACTAAAAAATAAAAATTAATTAAAAAAAAAAAAGAGGGGGGAGGTGGGGGTCGGGATTGGGAGTTCATGTACACTCGTGGCTGATTCATGTCAATGTATAGCAAAACGAATACAGTATTGTAAAGCAAAACAAACTAAAAAATAAAATTTAATTAAAAAAAAAAAAAAAAAGAAGATCCATTTCAGTACTGACATTCTGCCAATTTGACCTTTCTCAGGCAAGCAATCTTGGGCACCCTGACATTCACTCAAGGTCTGCCTACCCTTGATGATGAGGTTGTACCCAGAGAGATGGCATGTCTACGTCTGTGCAGGACAGCCCAGGGAAGGCAGTAGAGTCGATTGGGTTGCTGTCCCTTTGTGGGGAGGAAACACTAACATCCTTGTCTCTGATGTCCAGGTGACAGGTGGGGTCTGGAATTTCAGCCGAGTTTGCTGCGATGTTTTCGTCACTCTGGATGTCATGATGTGCACAGCCAGCATCCTGAACCTCTGTGCCATCAGCATCGACAGGTAAGGCTGGGCTTTCCTTCCAGGCTTAGGAGAGAGGTGACTAGGTCAGGTGGTGAGGGACCCCTCCTGGGAAGCTGCCCTCGCTGTGTTGAAGGCACAGGCTCGGTGTCTAGGGCACGGGGGTCATTGTGAAGTGCAACTTAACACTGGGACATTTTCTTTTCTCTCTTTTTCTTTTAAATGGTGGTTTGTAGGTGAGATGAAACTCCTGTGATAGGAGAGAAATAACTATTCTGAAAGTTTTCCTTTCCCGCAGATCCCTAAGGAGGATTCTGGTTTTACTTTTCCACCATCCTTGAGGCTTTCATGAATCTTAACTTTGTAGCGAGAAAGCAGAGAGACAGGGAGGTGAGATTAGGAGGAAATGTTCCTGCTGCTATTTTATTTGTTTGTGGTAAAGGGAGGGAGACAAAGGGGCCAGGGGCAAAAGACAGAGAGGAGAGAGAAAAGTTTGGGAGTATCTGTGAGGACGGAGAGAGGAGTGGATGAGGGAGAAAGGTAATTGCAGAAAATGTGGCCATGACCTGTTTGTTAAATATTAATTTCCCTCATAAAGTTTAAGAAAAACAAGAATGATGTTTTTTAGAATTGCTTTTTGGTTGCTGGAGTGGACTTCTACGATTTTGACTCAAGCCTATGTGTATTCCATCAGAATAGCATCACTTTCTAGCCCTAAGAGTGTCTGCCCCAGCTCTGGGGTGCTCTGCTCCTCTCTTCCCATCTCTTTATGTTTCCTCTCCTCTGTCCCTTCCTCCATCCTGAGTCAGATTTGTCATGGCTCCCATGGACATCTCCAGACCCGCAGAGCACCCTGGGAAAAGATCGCTTTCCAGCCTGTGGCCTCTGTGGCCAGTCAAGAGGCTCCATCTCCACTTTTCCTACTCCCCATCTACCTCTTTTCTTCCTACACTCTTTCTCCCAGAATTTTATTCATCCACTCCATAGC
This sequence comes from Aepyceros melampus, assembly GCA_006408695.1. Lineage (NCBI taxonomy): Eukaryota > Metazoa > Chordata > Mammalia > Artiodactyla > Bovidae > Aepyceros > Aepyceros melampus. Next base: position 49,533 of record SJXQ01011878.1, on the reverse strand, counting down.
TTCAACAGGTGACCCCAAATAAAATCTGCCATCTACTGAGAATTTACCACATTGTGCTAAGGCATGTCAAAACCTTAACCCATTTCCTTTTCACAACAACCCTTCAGCCAGTCGGTTCAGCCGCTCAGTCGTGTCCGACTCGTTGCAACCCCATAGACTGCAGCGTGCCAGGCTTCCCTGTCCATCACCAACTCCCGGAGCTTACTCAAACTCATGTCTATCGTGGTGGTGATACAATAACCCTTAGGTAATATTAACTTCATTTCCAGCTTATTGGAATAATGAAGTTTTCCCAAGTCACACAGCTAGTATGAAGCAGTGCCAGGATTTGAATTCATGTCTATCTGATTCCCAAGTTAATCATCACAGGCTTTGTGCTAAGCCTCCTCAAATCTCCAGCCTCACCTCTAATCTGATATCCAGACCACATTACTACCTGGATATGCCACTGGCTCCTATGAGGCGAAACGTTAAAAACCAAACCATCAAAGCACCAAACCATCTTGACTTGAGCATCTCTCACTGGCAACATCATTCTTCTGGAATCTTGGACTTTGTTCAGCTCCCTTCTCTTCCTCATCTCCTTGTTTAGATACACTGATGTAGCTAAACAATCAGTGCTTATAGACTCTGTCTCTGAAATGTTTTCTAAATATGCCTCGTCTTTCCTTTCTTACCTCACCTGCTTCTTTTAGACTCCTATCACCTCCCACAGCTTCCTAATTGGCCCTTCAACCACGCTCAGAATTATTCCCCTAGACTGGAGCCCGAATGTCCACTGCCCTTCAGGTGACTGGAGGGTTTTGAGTCACCTTGGCCTGAGGAATAGAAATGGAAGTTACCTTCACAGTCTAAGATTCAAAGGTTTCCACAATATGGCCTCACTCTACTTTTGCAATCTCATCTCTTTCTGGGTTGCCCTCTGGCCCTCTTTCGCTCCAAGGCTGATCACACCAGTCCCCCTTTCTGTGAAGCCCTTCCAAATTGTCTACAGTTTAATTCAGTCACCCCTAACCTCCCATGGTGCTTCCTCTGTGAACATGTTGTGGCATCACCAGGCTCCTTTCGCAGGAATCCTGATGCAGGCCCTCCTCACCACCCCACGTGTGACATTCACATGACCCACATTCTGCCCTAAACTTCCCTGCATGTGTTTAACTGGTGACTGGACATGAAAACCCAACCCTCTGGGGATACTGCAAACCTACCAGCCAACTCAATGGTCTTGACTTTTATCATTTGATTGACTATCACTTGACTTTTATTACTTGACTAGCTATGCTGAGAAGGAAAATCAAAGAATGTGTCTATAATGCTAAAACTAATACCATTAAAGAATATGTTAAAAATAAAGGGGAACAGTTGTATAACTCTGTAAACATACCAAAAAACCCACATTAACTTTATACTTAGATGAATTGTGTGAATTATATCTTGATAAAAGCTGTTAAAAAGTAAAGGGATTGTTAGGGATTTTATAATATTTTTAGCTCTCTGAGAATAGAATTCCTCCCATAGCATCTATGCCTTTTGTGTGATTACTGGACATTCAGTACATGTTTTCAGAAATGTATGATTTACAGAAATAATGGACTGTGTTTGGTTTGCTACATCACCACCTCCACCACCCAATAATTACACCATCCTAGCTCCTCATCACCCATGAATGTCCCTGCTGTACCTATTTCAGAGCCTTGAACAAGGAATATTAAACTGGATCCAGGGATCCTTGCCTGAAGATAGCCAATGTTTACACCACAAATATGCACCTTCAGAGAGGAATGAGAATGGAATCAGGTCAGCCTTGGAGAAGTGAGGGAAGAGCTGTATAGAGAGATCTCCTAGGACAGGCTCTGGGCCTCTAGCCTTCTAGTTCCAACCCTAAACTCTCCCATCTTTGAGGGTGTGCCTATACACTCCTGGAATGCGAACTCAAGTGGGCCTTAGGAAGCATCACTATGAACAAAGCTAGCAGAGATGATGGAATTCCAGTTGAGCTAGTTCAAATCCTAAGAGATGATGTTGTGAAAGTGTTGCACTCAGTATGTCGGCAAATGTGGAAAACTCAGCAGTGACTGACTGGAAAAGGTCAGTTTTCATTCCAGTCCCAAAGAAAGACAATGCCAAAGAATGCTCAAACTACTGCACAATTGCACTCATCTCACATGCTAGCAAATTAATGCTCAAAATTCTCCAAGCTAGGCTTCAACAGTACATGAACCGTGAACTTCCAGATTTTCAAGCTGGTTTTAGAAAAGGGAGAGGAACCAGAGATCAAATTGCCAACATCCATTGGATCACTGACAAAGCAAGAGAGTTCTAGAAAAACATCTACTTCTGCTTTATTGACTACGCCAAAGCCTTTGACTGTGTGGATCACAACAAACTATGGAAAATTCTGAAAGAGATGGGAATACCAGACCACGTGATCTGCCTCCTGAGAAATCCATATGCAGGTCAAGAAACAACAGATAGAACTGAACATGGAACAACAGACTGGTTCCATATCAGGAAAGGAGTACATCAAGGCTGTATCTTGTCATCATGCTTATTTAACTTATATGCAGAGTACATCATGAGAAATGCTAGGCTGGATGAAGCACAAGCTGGAATCAAGATTGCCAGGAGAAGTATTAATCACCTCAGATATGCAGATGACACTATCCTTATGGCAGAAAGTGAAGAAGAACTAAAGAGTCTCTTGATGAAAGTGAAAGAGGAGAGTGAAAAAGTTGGCCTAAAAGTCAACATTCAGAAAACTAAGATCATGACATCCAGTCCCATCACTTCATGGCAGATAGATGGGAAACAGTGGAAACAGTGGCTGACTTTATTTTGGGGGGCTTCAAAATCACTACAGATGGTGACTGCAGCCATGAAATCAAAAGACACTTGCTCCTTGGAAGAAAAGCTATGACCAACCTGAACAGTATATTCAAAAGCAGAGACATTACTTTGCCAACAAAAGTCCATCTAGTCAAGGCTATGGTTTTTCCAGTAGTCATGTATGGATGTGAAAGTTGGACTATAAAGAAAGCTGAGCACCAAAGAATTGATACTTTTGAACTGTGATGTTGGAGAAGACTCTTGAGAGTCCCTTGGACAAGAAGGAGATCCAACCAGTCCATCCTAAAGGTAATCAGTCTTGAATGTTCACTGGAAGGACTGATGCTGAAGCTGAAACCCCAATACTTTGGCCACTTGATGTGAAGAACTGAGTCATTTGAAAAGACCCTGATGCTGGGAAAGATTGAAGGCAGGAGCAGAAGGGGACGACAGAGGATGAGATGGTTGGATGGCATCACCGACTCTATGGACATGAGTTTGAGTAAGCTCCGGGAGTTGGTGATGGACAGGGAGGCCTGGCGTGCTGCAGTCATGGAGTCACAAAGAGTCGGACAGGCCTGAGCGACTGAACTGAACTGAACTACATACTCCACCCACACACACTTTCACGCCTGGGGCTGGTAGGGAAGGTTGTGCCAGTTGTGGCTGGAGTGTGGGAACTGAATTCAGCCAGGGCTTCATGCCCAAGCCTGGAGCAGACCAAGAGAGGGTACTTTTTTACAACTCACCAGCCAGGAGAGGGTATCTTTTTGTAATTTGCACAAAAGCACCATTTTGCTGGCAGCAGCCATGCTTAACGCACACTTCTACTTGCACCACTTAAGACACAATCAACAAGAGCAAACTTTGAATTGGCTTCTGTCTCATACAGGAAGAATTCCCAGAATACACAGCACTTACCTACCTGCAACCTGAGGGACAAGTTCCCATCTTAGACCCCAATGGACAAGGATGCTCCCCTCTTGGCTTGTAGGTCCAAGGAACCAACCCTCACCAACCTTAAAATGTAGCCTCCTCCCTCTTCTAGGACTGAAAATAGGCCTTGGAAAAGCTGTCTCTATTATCCTTCACAGCAGTTTGCAGTACACAGCATTAAATTCTGTTCATGGGATGCCAAATAGCCGGTCAATTCATTAAAAATGCAATCATTCATGCAGACCTTTGGTCTTCACACAATGCTAGTCACCCATCTGACAAACTTGACCAAATGGATTCAGCATTTTTTGGTCATGAAGCCCTGATCTGTAATAATAGGGTGGTAGGAGATAGAAAAGAAAAGGAAATGATAAAAGGGTTTTTGAAAGCGAGTAATACCATTGTCATTAGATTTTCAGGCATAGCTCTGGATGCTGGCATTAATGCTGCCTTTTCTAAAAAGCAGAGTGGGTGAACGCCACCCCCAGAGACCCCCTCCCTTGGCTCCTTGCCTCCCAGTGGGCCAACCCCTCCCACCGCACCCTGGGTCAAAGGAGGAGGACAAGATCCGAGCGAGCGGTGAGAATACGGGTCCTCCGCAAGGATCCCAGGAATAATGCAACCAAATTCATTCACCAGGGAGTTCTTTAAGTGGCTCTCAAATGGCACCCATCACACAGGCAAGCCTCCGCGTCTTTGCAGCAAGCACAATAGGTACCGGATGAGTCACAGGCACCTTGGATTTTTTAGTTTGCATCTAAATAAGCACTTTATGTTTGCAACGGGCTTTCCAGTCATTTGCAAAAAGCTTTCTCCTTCAACAATTCCACGAGGGGAGTCCACAGAACTAAAGATTTATTGAGCCCCCTGTCTGACCAAATAAAATGTGGTGAAAAGCAGCGCTCACAGAGCTCGGGGGCTCATTAAACCCAGGCGGGGAATCAGACTCGGGCCCTCCCTCCCAGCCAGCCTCCTGCGGTCCCCCCAGCAGCGTTCTCAGGACGCACTCTCCTTGGTTCCCACACACACACCTCCCACCAGTCAATAGGGCTCCAGGCCGAGGTCGAATTCTGCAAGGACCTGAGCCTTCAGTAAAGTGGCAACCCCACGAGCCACAGTCACAGAATTGGAAGTGAGAGGGGCAGTAAGAGTTTAACTTGTTGGTGCAGGAATGAGTTAAACTAAACGCTCACCAGGGTCCCACAGCCTCTTAGTTCTGAGCCTAGAACCTGAATCTTCTGACTCACACACTACCCCTCTGTCTGTGCCAGCGAGTGGCCCCTTCATTGTTGGAGGCGAGGACGGGGCTCAGAGGGAGGGGCTTCTGGCCAGGCTGGCACCCAGCTTTCTGGGAGTAAACCAGGACACCTCCTTTGTCTTCAGTGACCTGGCTACCACTCTGCTGATCCTAACATGAGTGAATCTAGAAGCAATAGCAGTAGAAATACTGCATTGGCCAAAAAGTGCGTTGAGATTTTTCCATACCATCTTAAGGAAAAAAATCACATGAACTTTTTGGCCAACCCAATAGCTACCGTTTCTTTAGCATGTACTACAGGCCAGGCACCAAGAGCTTGTCGTTATGCTGACCCTCACAACACCCCAGCAAGGCAGGTGTATTACCTGCATTCTGCAAGTCAAGAGTCTTAGGGCGAGACTGTGCAGGTAGGCGTGCCCAGATCTCACAGCTGGTAGGTAAAGGAGGAAAGACCCAGGCAGCCTCTTTCTCCTCCAGCCCACTGCCTTTCTCAGACGCTTAGCCACACTCTGGGCCCCCTTAGCTCTGAGTCATGCTGCCTGGCTGGAAATTCTGGCTCTACCCCTCCATAGGCTTCCCTGCCTACAGTGCAGGAGACCAGGGTTTGATCCCTTGGTTGGGAAGATCCTCTGGAGGAGGGCATGGCAACCCAATCCAGTATTCTTGCCAGGAGAATCCCGTGGACAGAGGAGCCTGGTGGGCTATGGTCACAAAGAGTCCAACATGACTGAGCAACTAACACTTTCACATTATTTTACCAGTTCATAGCAATGTGACCTTGACTAAGTCAGTTAACCTCTCTGGGCCTCAGTGCCCTTCCATTGAGTGGGGATCATAGCAGAAGGGTTGTATGAAGAACAAATGAGTTAACATTGGTAGAGCAATTCAAACCGTTGTTTGACTCGAAGAAAGTGCTGTATACTTGCTTGTTTGAGAAATAAGTAAACTAAATGTTCCCTGATAATCAGGAATAAGGTGCAGACACCCGCCTCCCCAAAACTGATTGATATGAACAGTTACAGATCCCCTGGCTAGCACAATAATAATGACAACAATAATAATACTGTTTTTCGAATGCTTAATAGATACTGGGCACTGTGCTAAAAAACTTCACAGAGATCATCTCATTCAATACTCAGAACAGCCCTATCGGGCAGAAACATTATCCCCACTGTGCAGATGAGGAAATTGGGTCTCAACGAAGTCATATCTCTGGTCCATGGCCCCACAGTTCAGCGGCAGGCCAAGTGGGATTCAGTCGCTAATCAGCCTGTTTTCCAATGACCATTGACTTACCACTGAGCACACCGCCAGTGTTCCCTGCCACGCCAGCAAGGACCCAGAAAGCTCAGAGCTCAAAGGGAGGGGGCCTGGCCAGGCGCGCTGCAATCGGGACAGCGCACGCAGCGCACTGGCGCTTGGCTGAGGACCTGGAAGCGCCGGGGGAGGGCACGAGCCCACGCCCAGCCTGCCTTGGCCTAAGGTCGGTCATCTGCCATCGATTCGGGGCAGACCAGACGCTAAGCAGTCTGCTTGAGTGAGAATTCGGGGTCCCTGCAGGGCTGCAGGAACCAGGGGGTCTCCCGAGCTTTCCCTCCCCACCTTCCCACGGTGCCTGGAGAGCCCCCAGGTGAGCCGTGAACTTCTCACCCCGCCGCGCTGGCGGAGCTCTTGCTGCATTCTGGCGCCCTCCGCTGGCCAATGCCGGAACAGCCTCTGGGTCTCAGCCCATTGTGGCAAGCAAGCTTCCTGGAGAAAAAGCCCTGGAAGCAAATTGGGGTGAGGGGAGGGGCGCGTGGGGCAAAGGGGTGTCACTTATTCTAAAAGTTTAATCATGTTTTAAAATTAAGAAAAAATATTAATGTAACAGTGCAAGATGTAGTCTCGTCTCTCACTTCTAACCCAAGTTCATAGGAATTTTTGACACAAAAATGTTTCCCAATGCAGACTTTCTCCAGCTTGTCTAATCAAAAGATACACTTGCTTGTTAAAAATATGCACTTCTGGAGTGAAACAGATATCCAAGGTGTGGCCTTGAAATATGCATTTTAACAGGACCCGCAGGAAATTAATAGAATCAAGCTACTTGGGGAAACTCAGTTCCAGGCAGCTGGTTGCTCTCAAAGTACAAAGCACCCTTCAATACCATGTTTCCTGAAGAAACCCTTGTCCCCACAAGGCCTCGTGCATGCCTGCTCAGTCACTAAGACGTGTCCAACTTTTTGAAACCCCATGGACTGAGGCTGCTAGCTAGGCTCCACTGTCCACGGGATGTCCAGGCAAGAATACTGGAATAGATTGCCATTTCCTTCTCCAGGGGATCTTTCTGACACAGAGATTGAGCCCACATCTCCTGCTTGGCAGGCAGATTCTTTACCATTGCACCACCTGTGAAGTCCCCACAAGGCTTCAGAAACTTGCAATGCCCTGGAGACGCAGCGGGGCAGCCAGAAGAGGCCTGGCCTCTGCCACCACTAGCTATGGGAAGCTGTTTCCATCATGTAATCATTCAGTGACAGTGCTCCCTATGCTTACTGACTCACTGAGTAAATTGGAACCTCCAAGAAGCTGCTGAACGTTAAAGCCTATTTAGGAAAATGAGCAACTATCAGTGGTGGACTTGGAGTCAGCTCGTAATGGACAGTGAGAGCTGAGGGCAAAAGTGTAGGAGCTTTTTGAGGCAGTTACTAAACCATTGGTGTAACTTGAAATGGACAATGGTGGGAGTATTTGTACCACATACATTGACAAATGGTATAAATTAAGGCTCTTTTTCGCCTGCAGAGCCAGTTATTAAGCATTTAGCAACATATCACTGAATGAATGGGATGGTCAGTTATTCTACATCAAAGGTAATTGTGTAAATGAAGGCCTGGGTCCAGCTGCAGGTCTGAGGGCAGGAAGTGCATCTTACCTTTCCTTGCTGACCCTCAGCAGGTGTTTGGCCAGGGCAGCTACAGGACTCAAGGCTCAGCCTCTCCTCCAAGGTGCCTCAAGGGATCACTGCCAAGGCCAGACCCTGGTAGATGTATTTGACTTGAAGCCCCAGCAGAGTCTGAAGTCCTGAGCAGAGTGAGAGCCCGGAGGAGTGCCAGGCACTATTTGCCCGCCCCTTCATCTCCAAATTAGGGACTCAAGGGAGGATTTGTAGTGTATGAGCATCAAGAGAAGGAAACTGGGCCATCATGGGCCGTCCTTGGAGTTGGTGGTGGGATCTAAGTTTGACTTTACTAAATAAGGGCTCTGTTTCTCCTTCTTGAGAAAGAATCACCTCTGTCACATGCCAGGGTGCCAAGGCCAAGTTCTGTCGAGTCTGCATCCATCTTTGCCCTTGGAGCAGACTTGCAGGCTCTTTGGGGACACAAATGTTAACACATGAACTCTAAGGCCAGATACACAAAAGGCAGATGAGTCAGACAGCTGGAGCATTGGGGAGCACTGTCCCACCACCCCCAGCTCAGGGTCTGTCCTTCCTCAGCCCCAAGCCTTGGAGTGCACAAGAGGAGCCAAGGGGGTTCCTGCTCTGCATCTGGCCTCCAGGTTCCCTGGATATCGAGAGGACAATGAAAATGTGAACATATGTGCTATTTACAATAGCCAAGATAAGTGTCCATCAACAGATGAATGGATAAGAAGCTATGGTACATATCCATAGTGGAATACTACTCAGCCATGAAAAGGAATGAAACAATGCTATTCACAGCAGTACAGATGGACCTAGAGATTACCATATTAAGTCAGAGAAAGACGAATATCATACGATATCACTTATATGTGGAATCCAAAAAATGGTACAAGTGGACTTATTTACAAAAAAGAAACAGACTCACAGACATAGAACACAAACAAGATTACCAGAGGGGAAAGGTGGGCGGGAAAGATAAATTAGGAATTTGGGAGTAGCAAATACACACTCTATATATAAAATAGATGAACAACAAGGACCAGCTATGTAGCACAGGGACCTATGCTCAACGTTCTATAATAACCTATATGGGAAAAGAATCTGAAAAAGTGTGTGTGTGTATATATATGGGTGTGTGTGTGCATGCTAAGTCGCTTCAGTGGTGTCCAACTCTTGCAACCCTATGGACTGTAGCCAGCAAGGCTCCTCTGTCCATGGAGTTATCCAGGCAAGGATACTGGAGTGGGTTGCCATGACTTCCTCCAGGAGATAGTCCCAACCCAGGGATCAAATATGCATCTCTTAAGTCTCCTTCATTGGCGGGTGGGTTCTTTACCACTAGCACCTCCTGGGAAGCCCATACACACACACACACACACACACACACACACAGAGTCACACAAACACAAATATATATATATATATTTTTAAAAATCACTTTACTATACACCTGAAATTAACACATTATTGTAAATCAATCATACTTCAATAGTAAATAAATGTTCAGCATTTGTAGACTCAGCTATATATATATTAGATCCCTTGAGCTGGGGTAGAATTAGAATTGTCCTCTTTTGGGGTAGGACACCTACAGGATCCATGAGGCAATCAGCCTACAGCTTCCTACTACTTGCCTTGTGCAAGGACCTATATGGAATACCAAGGCTCTAAGAGTTGAGCCATTAAGTAGCTTAACTCATGCAGAGTCTATCTCTCTCCAGCCATGAAGTAAGTTCACTAGTGAGGCAAGACACTGCGTGCCAAGGAGCAATGTGACTGACTGGCAGAAGAGTTCTGTGCATTTAGAGTTAGAGGTCTTCAAAAGATGGAAAGACTGGGATGGTTACCGCAAGCTGATCTGAGATTAAAGGAGAGAAAATATACGCTACCTGGAAAGGAAAAGGGATAATGGGTTGAACAAAGACTATTGAAGATTACCCATCAGTAACATGGCTTACATGGCTAATATGGTTGGAGTTATAAGTAAGTGTCAGGGACCAACGGGAAGTCAGATTGGCAAGACAAGTTGGGGCATGTTGGGGAAGACTTAGTATTGACACTGTATTTGTTTTCTGTTGCTATGTAACAAATTATCACAAATGTAGTGACTTAAACTATATCCATTTTTTATCTCACGGGTCAAAAGTCTGTGCACAGTGTAGGTAGGTTCTCTGCTCAGTGTCTCACGAGGCTGAAACTGGGTACAGGCTGACTCGTGTTTTCATCTTTCAAATGTATTCATGTAGTCAGTAGAACTCAGTTGCTTGCAATTATAAGATGGAGGTTCCCACTTTCTTAGTGGTTGTCAACCAGGGGCTGGTCTCAGCTCCTGTAGGCGTTATACTGTTCCCTGCCAAATGATCTTTTCCCAAATGTGGCAAGTTGCCTCTTCAAGGTCAGGAGGATAATTTCTCATGCTTTGACACTCTCTTATTCAGGAAGTACTGAGTTCCTTTTAAGGGCTCACCTGATTAGGCCCAGCCACTCAGAATCATCTCCCTTTCGGTTAACGCAATCTGTTGATCTGTGGTCTAATCACAGGAGTTCTGCTCATTCTACAGTGCATGAACCTTGGGCGCCATCTTAGAACTCTGCCTATCTTAAACAGTTGTCAGCTGAGGGACCATGGGGTGGGGAAGACGTAACGAAATCTATTCTGGAACCTGGCACAGGAAACCAGCCAGGAGGCTGTGGGCATCACAGAGAGAAGGTGGTAGAAGTGCATGGACAAATAGGGAAGTTACAATAATGCATAAATTTGCAGGACCTGCTGTCCTTCTGCCTAAAATGCTCTTCTCCTACCTCCACTCATGGCTGGCTCCCTCTCACCCCTCTCATTTCCTCCCATCTTGTGTCAGTTTGCCCCTTCTTTACATCCTCCTCTACCCTTAAACCGGAGAAGGCAATGGCACCCCACTCCAGTACTCTTGCCTGGAAAATCCCATGGACGGAGGAGCCTGGTGGGCTGCAGTCCATGGGGTTGCGAAGAGTCGGACGTGACTGAATGACTTCACTTTCACTTTTCCATTTCATGCATTGGAGAAGGAAATGGCACCCACTCCAGTGTTCTTGCCTGAAGAATCCCAGGGACGGGGGAGCCTGGTGGGCTGTCGTCTATGGAGTTGCACAGAGTCGGACACGAGTGAAGTGACTTAGCAGCAGCAGCTACCCTTAAACATGTCACCCAACTGAATTCTTTCATGATAGTTTTCATTTTATATTAACATTTTTTTCATCCATCCACTCTACTTACCTCCAAGCTCAATAAGGAAAGAGACCATAGTCCCATTTGCACATCTTGGTATTTCCAGAATGAGCCCTGGATAATAGTAAGTGAAGTGAAGTCACTCAGTCGTGTCCGACTCTTTGTGACCCCATGGACTGTAGCCTACCAGGCTCCATCCATGAGATTTTCCAGGCAAGAATACTGGAGTGAGTTGCCATTTCCTTCTCCAGAGGACCTTCCCAACCCAGGAATCGAATCCAGGTCTTCCGCATTGCAGGCAGACGCTTTACCGTCTGAGCCACTATGGAAGCCAATGCTGGATGAATGAGATGTTAAATGAATGGGTGAGCAAATGATATGGAAAGGCCAAAGAAATGTCAAAAAGCCTGAGTGTTGGGTGTGGATGTCTTGAAGAAAGGCAGGAAGTGGAGCCAGATTAAAAGATGTAGGGAATTAGAAAGATCTACTTCAGATAGCTTGAGTTTGGGACAACCATGGAACAATTGTACAGGTAAGTCCAATAAGCAGCTGGAAATGTATGTGATATACTACAGAAAAGACAATATCCAACAATAAGAAACAGCTTTGACCATGTAAAAGCGTGTTTACATCCCCCACCCCCAAATTCGTATATTAAAATCCTAACTGCCACTGTGATGGCACTAGGAAGTGGAACCTTTGAGCAGGAATCCACCATCATTAATGGGATTTTCCTTATAAAAGAGACTCCAAAGAGCTCGCCTCAACCCTCCCACCATGAGAGAACACAGCAAGAAGATGGCTGTCCACCAACCAATTAGTGGGTTTAACACCAGATACCAAATCTACCAGTACATTAATCCTGGACTTCTAATCTCCTTAACTGTGAAAAATAAATATTTGGTGTTTAAGTCACCCAGTGGTATTGAGAGTCCTTGGACTGCAAGGACATCCAACCAGTCCATTCTGAAGGAGATCAGCCCTGGGTGTTCTTTGGAATGAAAGATGCTAAAGCTGAAACTCCAGTACTTTGGCCACCTCATGCAAAGAGTTGACTCATTGGAAAAGACTCTGATGCTGGGAGGGATTGGGGGCAAGAGGAGAAGGGGACGACAGAGGATGAGATGGCTGGATGGCATCACAGACTCGATGGACGTGAGTCTGAGTGAACTCTGGGAGTTGGTGATGGACAGGGAGGCCTGGTGTGCTGCGATTCACGGGGTCGCAAAAATTCAGACATGACTGGGCGACTGAACTGAACTGAACTGATCACGTCTATTCTCTACCCGCTTCCTTTGACAGGTACACTGCTGTGGTCATGCCAGTTCACTACCAGCAAGGCACGGGACAGAGCTCCTGTCGACGTGTGGCCCTCATGATCACAGCTGTCTGGGTGCTGTCCTTTGCTGTGTCTTGCCCTCTCCTCTTTGGCTTCAACACCACAGGTAACAATGACAGTGTCACTTCCAACAGCCAAGTGATTCATAGTACGTCTGAATGGCTGTGAGTGGTGTTCATCCCTGAAATGTCTGACCTCAAAGGCAGTGTACTTTGTAATCAAATGAGGATCCTATAGACTGCAAAGCACTAGCCTCTATTGATTATAAATAAAATAGAAAGCAAAATCTCTTCAATTAATGGTGCAGGAGCCACATTCTGCCCCAATTAATGAAGTCTGGCTTACTCCTATTTTGAAAGAAATACCATTGTATTCATTTGAAGAAATATGCCAGTTAAAAAAACTATGCTATATGAATAATTCAGGTGAGATTTGTTAATGAAAAGATGATAATTTGTAATGAATTTACAACGCAAAGTAGCATATCATTTCTAGCATTTGGGAACCAGGAGTATGTATTTTATATTTTTAATATACAGAAATTTTTGACCATGTGCTTGGCACATGGTACATTTTCTATCAGATGGATGGATGGTTGGCAGGGTGGATGGATGGACAAATGGATAAAAAATGTGTTTATCTGACATGTCCAGGACTTTAAATATAATACTGATCCAAATCTACACTTCATGTGCTTCAGTACCTTCCATGTCTATTCTATGACTGTCTTTCAGCCTCAGGAATTTCACATGTTGAAAGAAAACTGTTAGCACATATAGTGAAGTTATAGGCATTGACAGTAAACACTGAGTATTCACTAAGAGATAACTAATTAACTCCTGTTCTAGTGTTCATCTGGATTTCTTACTTTGTCCATTTGAATTGGTTCATTCAATTCCTACTATGTTCTATTTTTATGAATTTCTGGTATACATGTACAAGTCACATAGCTATGTACTTATGTGTACAGATATATGCAACATATTACATATAAATTCAGGTAAATCTTAACTTATAAATAGTCTTCAAAGAGTCATTTGCTGGTCAATTATTTAGAAGTCAGAATACATTTAGGAAGGCAGAGGCCCTGGAGTCAGAAAAATCCAGATTCAAACTTCAGTTCTACTACTTAACAGCTGTGTCTGTTTGAACAAGTTACTTAACTTTTCTAAGTTAAGCTTCCTTATTGACAAATTTGGAGTAATAATATAGTAGAGTATAAACGAACAAAATCAAATATTTGGACTCAGTTCAGTTCAGTTCTGTTCAGTCGCTCAGTCGTGTTGACTCTTTGTGACACTGTGAATCGCAGCACACCAGGCCTCCCTGTCCATCACCAACTCCCGGAGTTCACTCAAACTCATGTCCATTGAGTCAGTGATGCCATCCAGCCATCTCATCCTCTGTCGTCCACTTCTCCTCTTGCCCCTAATCCCTCCCAGCATCAGAGTCTTTTCCAATGAGTCAACTCTTCGCATGAGGTGGCCAAAGTACTGGAGTTTCAGCTTTAGCATCATTCCTTCCAAAGAAATCCCAGGGCTGATCTCCTTCAGAATGGACTGGTTGGATCTCCTTGAGTCCAAGGGACTCTCAAGAGTCTTCTCCAACACCACAGTTCAAAAGCATCAATTCTCCAGCGCTCAGCTTTCTTCACAGTCCAACTCTCACATCCATACACGACCACAGGAAAAACCATAGCCTTGACTAGACAGACCTTAGTCGGCAAAGTAATGTCTCTGCTTTTCAGTTTGCTACCTAGGTTGGTCATAACTTTTCTTCCAAGGAGTATGTGTCTTGGTCTATGTGTTTAGTTTGGAAGTTTTCAGCATTTCTTTTTATATATGGCTTCCTGCAAATAAGTGCAGCAACCTCATCTCTAAAATTACATGTTATGTTGAACTCTTTATAAAAGGTGACATATTACTGCATGTGTCATATGTCTTTACTTATTACTGTTCAGAGTTATAATCAAACCATGTATATTTTTATATGTGATTCAGGGTGAATTTTGACTCTCTATAATTTTCATTGACTCTAGAATCTAAGCCTACATATCCTATAACTTCACCCCACCTCCTTCATGGAGCTTTTTTTTTACAATTAAATGAAGAGACCACAGGAAAAACCATAGCCTTGACTAGACAGACCTTAGTCGGCAAAGTAATGTCTCTGCTTTTCAGTATGCTACCTAGGTTGGTCATAACTTTTCTTCCAAGGAGTATGTGTCTTGGTCTATGTGTTTAGTTTGGAAGTTTTCAGCATTTCTTTTTATATATGGCTTCCTGCAAATAAGTGCAGCAACCTCATCTCTAAAATTACATGTTATGTTGAACTCTTTATAAAAGGTGACATATTACTGCATGTGTCATATGTCTTTACTTATTACTGTTCAGAGTTATAATCAAACCATGTATATTTTTATATGTGATTCAGGGTGAATTTTGACTCTCTATAATTTTCATTGACTCTAGAATCTAAGCCTACATATCCTATAACTTCACCCCACCTCCTTCATGGAGCTTTTTTTTTACAATTAAATGAAGGTTAAATTGGGATAACATACATAGACATGCCAAGCACATATCCCCTACTCAAGGTGAGGCTTGTTTCTCTGCCATATTAGAGGTTAAACTGAGAAGTTATCCAATGAAGATGTGCCTGGTCAATTCAGGGCGCTCCTAAAATATGATGTTGTTGTCATCCTTGCATTACTTTTTACCCCCCATTACCACTTACCAGTGACACATTATATACACAAACACGCATATGCACACACATACACCAAGGCAACATTCTCCAACATAACAATAGAGGTTGACTCTGGCACTCAAATACCATTTCGATGAGTCTAAATGTGCTTTGGGCATCAGTCTGATAACTAAGCCACCCTTTATATCCATGTTTCTATAAGAAAATGCATTCTGGACTTCCCTGGTGGTCCAATGGCTAAGACTGTGCTCCAATGCAGGAGCCTGGGTTCGATCCCTGGTCAGGGAACTAGATCCTACATGCCATAACTAGGAATTCTCATGCCACAGCTAAGACCCAACACGGCCAAATAAAAAACAAACACTTTTTCAAAAAGAGAAAATACCTTCTAAGTTGGAACCTGCAGTATGGGGCACTCACTACCACTGCTAGACCAAAGTGGTCCTTACCTGGCCAGTAGCAAACCTCCAGCAACATTTGCTGGGCAGAGTTATTCCTCTACTCATTCTTGGAGGCTGGCAGGGGCAGTCTTACTCATGCTCACACACACACACACACACACACACACACACACACACCAGAGGTAACAGTCTCAAAATCTGACATTAGACAGAGTTCCCAGTTAATGTCAACATGTAAAGTGAAGAAGAATGATGGGCTAATTGTAGTCTTGTTGCCACCAGTGAGATCATAATTGTTCCAGAAATAAAACTTGCCAAAAGAATTTTCAAATATAGACTTGAGAAGGCAAAAAAGATTTGTGACCTAGCACGTATAGACTCGCTTCTCTCTCATCTCTTTCTCTTTTACTTTTAAATGTATTTCTTAGACTATAGTAAGTGAAAGTGAAAGTCGCTCAGTCATGTCCAACTCTTTGCGACCCCATGGACTACACAGTCCATGGAATTCTCCAGGCCAGAATACTGGAGTGAGTAGCCGTTCCCTTCTCCAGGGGATCTTCCCAACTCAGAGATGAAACCCAGGTCTCCCACATTGCAGGCAGATTCTTTACCAGCTGAGCCACCAGGGAAGCCCTTGAATACATCACGGGCTTCATAAACTTGTGCTGAATGAATCAGTGGGTGAGTCCTCACCATCATTCTTTGCCCCTTAGCTGTTGAAATCAGTTGGCTTAGTAACTTCTGGCCTTCCCTATTAGGCTTCAGCTCATAACTGCTGACGTTCTTAGGGAAAATGCTCCTCTGTACACGTTGCACATTGATTCGTCATTCAATAACTCATGCTGACAGCACAGTACTGTTTCAGTTGAATAATCAACACAAGGCACCTCGTCTCCTGGGGAAGCCTAGCTCTTGGGGGGCTCCCTGCTCTCACCACCTCCTTGGGACTCAGCAGAGAGAAGCTTTCAGAACTGTACCACTGTGCATGGTGCTTCACTCCGCCCTGCCCACAGGACGCACTCCCAGGCCTGGCCTGGAGGAGGCTGAGGCAGGGCCCAGCTCACTGCCCATCCTTCTCCAATGTCCCTCTGCCTGCTTACAGGCCTCACCAGCCACATAGGTGGAGAAATTGTGGGAGAGGCTTCAAAACTCTGTCTAAGCTCAGGCAGCAAGTTCTTAGGGAAGGAAGGACAGGATATCAAGGCAGGCTCAGGGGGTGTCTTCATTGCTCAGTAACCCCAAAATAACTATGTACTTTCTCTGCTCTCTCTTCACTTTCTGTTTCTCATACATATGCTCTCAATATTTTTAATGGAAAATGCTTGCACATGGAAAAACATAAAGAATTCAGTTCAGTTCAGTTTAGTCGCTCAGTCGTGTCTGACTCTTTGCAACCCCATGAATTGCAGCACGTCAGGCTTCCCTGTCCATCACCATCTCCTAGCAAGGATATAAAATGCAGAAAAGGCAGCATCTTCAATAAGTGGTGCTGGAAAAACTGGACAGCTACATGTAAAAGAATGAAATCAGAACATCTCATAACACCGTATAAAAAAATCTAGATGGATTAAAGGCTTATTAATAAATGTAATGCCAGAAAGTATAAAACTCTTAGAGGAAAACATAGGCAGTACACTCCTTGATATAAATCACAGCAAGATCCTCTATGACCCATCTCCTACGGTAATGGAAATAAAAGCAAAAATAAATAAATGGGACCTAATTAAACTTGAAAGCTTATGCACAGAAAAGGAAACAATAAAGAAGATTAAAAACAATCCTCAGAATGGGAGAAAATAATGGCCAATGAAACAACTGACAGAGTATTAATCTCCAAAATATATAAGCAGTTCATATGGCTCAAGATCAGGAAAACAAACAATCTCATCAAAAAAATGGGCAGAAGACCTAGACAGACATTTCTTCAAAGAAGACATATAGATGGCTAATAAACACATGAAAAGATACTCAACATTGCTCATTATTAGAGAAATTCAAATCAAAACTACCATGAGTTTGTAGTGTGTATATTCTCACCTCACACCAGTCAGAATGGCCATCATCAAAAATTTTACAAACAACAAATGCTGAAGAGGTTGTGGAGAAAAGGTGACACTCTTACACTGTTGGTGGAAATGAAAACTGATACAGCCACTATGGGGGACAGTATGGAGATTCCTCAAAACACTAGGACTAAAACTACCATATGATCCAACAATCCCACTACTGGGCAAATACCCTGAGGAAACCATAATTGAAAAAGACATGTGTACCCCAATGTTCAGTGCAGCACTATTTACAATAGCTAGGATATAGAAGCAACTTAGATATCCATCAACAGATGAATGGATAAAGAACATATATACAATGGAATATTCAGTTCAGTTCAGTCGCTCAGTTGTGTCTGACTCTTTGCGACCCCATGAATTGCAGCACGCCAGGCCTCCCTGTCCATCACCAACTCCGGTTCACTCAGACTCACGTCCATTGAGTCCATGATGCCATCCAGCCATCTCATCCTCTGTCATCCCCTTCTCCTCCTGCCCCCAATCCCTCCCAGCATCAGGGTCTTTTCCAATGAGTCAACTTTTCACATGAGGTGGCCAAAGTACTGGAGCTTCAGTTTTAGCATCATTCCTTCCAGAGAAATCCCAGGGCTGATCTCCTTCAGAATGGACTGGTTGGATCTCCTTGCAGTCCAAGGGACTCTCAAGAGTCTTCTCCAACACCACAGTTCAAAAGCATCAATTCTTCTGCACTCAGCCTTCTTCACAGTCCAACTCTCACATCCATACATGACCACAGGAAAAACCATAGCCTTGACTAGATGGACCTTAGTCGGCAAAGTAATGTCTCTGCTTTTGAATATACTATCTATATTACTCAACCATAAAAAGGAACACATTTGAGTCAGTTCTAATGAGGTGGATGAACCTAAAGCCTATTGTACAGAGTGAAGTAAGTCATAAAGACAAATATTTAATATTTACACGTGTATGGAATCTATAAAGATGGCACTGACAAACCTACTTGCAACAGCAATGGACACACAGACACAGAGAACAGACTTGTGGACACAGGGTGGGGAAGGAAAGGGTGAGATATATGGAGAGAGTAACATGGAAATATATACATTACCATATGTAAAATAGATAGGCAGTGGGAATTTTCTGTATGACGTAGGGAGCTCAAACTTGATGCTCTGTGACAACCTAAAGGGGTGGGATGGGGTGAGACGTGGGAGAGAGTTTCAAGATAGAGAGGACACACACACACACACACACACACACACACACACATATACACCTATGGCTGATTCATGTTGCTGTCTGGCAGAAACCAATGCAATATTGCAAAGCAATTATGCTCCAATTAAAAATAAATTAATTAAAATGCAAAAAAGAATGCTAATAGTTTAGCCAGTCCAGTATAAGTTAACATATTTTTACTGATGTTTATATCAGTCTATTTAAATGATTTAAAAATTTTCACCTAAAAATGATCGCACCAGGAATAACAGTAAGCTAATAAAAAGTACCAAACTATCCCCAAATTTTCACACTTTAAGTAGAAATAAACTGAACTTTGAGAGATTGCTTTTTGGTTCCAAAGATCATATTTCATTTAATAGTAAACATAATAAAGATTATTTACATAACATGTTAAACTTACCCTGTGTTAGGTATTTGTGTGGGCCAGTGGTGGGTAGTGAAGACATTGAATATTTTCTTCCTGTCTCTCTGTAAGTATAATTGAAAAACTAAGGTTTTAAATAAGATGAATTGAGAAGACTTCATGGAATGGAGAGAATCTGAATCAGGCCTTGAAGAATAGGCAGGACTTTAAAATATGGACATAGTTGGGAGACAGCATGCCACGGAGAGAGAAAATCCATGCTTGGTTGTCTGAAATAACCCAATATTTTTCTTGTTTCAGGTTCAAGTTTTGAAACTGCTTTTGAATTTGTCTGAAAATCCAGCCATGACAGATGGACTTCTTGGTGCCCCAGTAAGTATTTGCATATTTGTTTTGTCTATACAGATACATGGATTTGTCAGACAAATCTGGAAGGAAAGATTTATCCCAAAATATTAACAGGAATTATCTCTGAGCAATATTAGAAATGGTTTTTCCTTCTGTTTTGGGTCTTTTTGCCTATATGAATTACCTAAATTTTCTGTAATGAATATATTTTACTTTTGAAAACCAGTTTGAAAAAGTCTTTCTCTAATAATAAATTATAATTTTTGTGTCTCTGTTCAATTCGGGGTACTTATATCATCACATCTTTTATACTTGACCTCTTTATGTTTGATATATCTTAGTATCCACTGAAACACTAGTATTTATGTGCCTGATGGGCTGAGTGTCAAGATAAACCAATGAATATAGAATGATGTCGTGTTTGTCCTCATGAACTTACAGTCTAGGGAGAAAACACAAAAAATGTAAGAAATGAGCAAGATCATTAAAAGCTGTGTTGTTTTCAAGGGAATATAAGTTGTGTTGTGTAGAATGTCCTATAGAAGAAGGACCCCGTCATATTCATCTGTTCAGCCCTATGCCTGGCACACTGTGTGTGCTGTTAGCAATTTGTGAATTAATGAGTTTCTATGATGACTATATAGAATGAATGAGTTTTTATGATAACTATGTGATGGATCTTAATGAGGAAAAATGACTGCATTCTTTGTTTGTTCAGTCGCTCCGTTGTGTTTGACTCTTTGCTACCCCATGAACTGCAGCATGACAGGCTTCCCTGTCCTATCTCCCAGAGCTTGCTCAAACTCATGTCCATTGAGTAGGTGATACCATCCAACCATCTCATTCTCTGTCATCCCCTTCTTTTTGGCCTTCAATCATTCCCAGCATCAGGGTCTTTTCCAATGAGTTGGCTGTTCGCATCAGGCCAAGGAAATAGTATTGTTTAGCTAAAACTCAAAACCTCTTGTTTCTGTTAGTTTCTTACACTGTTTCAGAATATAATGAACTGCCTCAACAAAAAAAGACCATTTAGCTATTTAGCCAACTTTCATGGAAGGTTCACTGTTTTACCTGTTGTATATAGAAGAATGTGCCCAGAAAATAGGAGCTTTAGTTTATCATCATGATGCAAACATGAAGGAAAAGGTAACAGTGATACCAAAATTCTAATTGATCATATTTTTCCAAAGAGTAATGCAGTCTAGAAGTAATACACATGAATTTCTCATTTTTCACCTTGTTTACAAAGGGATTCTTTTGACTGCTGAATTTAAACAGTAAATATCATTTACTGTAAATACCTTTCATCATTAACACAGCTACAACTTGCCATGGTCTTCTGATTTATTTTTGGACCATTTTATTGAATGGTCAATAAAGCTCAAATGAATATAAGAGGTTGTTCTGAAACCATTTTGTTTTTATTTTGCTTTAGCTAAGCTACTCCAGTTATTTCCTCTACACAGAGTGACAGTGACCTTTTTATGTGTAAGCTACCCTTCCACTGTTGAAAATGACTTGCAGTTACTCATCTGGTACAACAACAGATGTTTCATAACTGCCCTAGGAAGGACTTTGTTCTTCTAGTAGTAATGAGATCTTGTACTCCCAACCCCACCTGCCACTCTGCTTTCAGGTCTGTTCTGATCATTAGAACCTATTTTAGTCCATGAAAACTTTAAACTGTTAGGATATTTCCTAATGTTTCCTGTTTCCAAATACTCTCCCACCCCTGTTTAATATGTATAGCATACTGTGTGTGTTACTCACTCAGTCATGTCCGACTCTTTTGTGACCTCATGGACTGTAACCCACCAGGCTCCTCTGTCCTTGGAATTATCCAGGCAAGAATACTGGAATGGGTTGCCATTTCTTTCTGCAGGGGATCTTCCCAACCCAGGGATTGAACCTACACTGTAGGCAGGTTCTTTACCAAGTATGAGCTACCAGGGAAGCCCTATACTGGGGTCAATCAAATCTATCCAAAGGCAATTGGTTAAACCAGTTATCTAGTCTTTAAAGATATTGCATCCAAGTACTGCATTTCAGACTCTTCTGTTGACTATAATGGGTACTCCATTTCTTCTAAGGGATTCTTGCCCATAGTAGTAGATGTAATGGTCATCTAATTAAATTCACCCATTCCAGTCAGTTTAGTTAGCTGATTCCTAAAATGTCAATGTTCACTCTTGCCATCTCCTGTTTGACCACTTTCAATTTTCCTTGATTCATGGACCTAACATTCCAGGTTACTATGCAATATTGCTCTTCACAGCATCGGACTTTACTTCCATCACCAGTCACATCCACAACTGGGTGTTATTGTTGCTTTGGCTCCACCTCTTCATTCTTTCTGGAGTTACTTCTTCACTGATGTCCAGCAGCATATTGGGCAACTACCAACCTGGGGAGTTCATCTTTCAGTGTCCTATCTTTTTTTTACCTTTTTATACTGTTCATGGTGTTCTCAAGGCAAAAATACTGAAGTAGTTTTCCATTCCCTTCTCCAGTGGACCAGGTTTTGTCAGAACTCTCCACCATGATCTGTCTGTCTTGGGTGGCCCTACATGTATGGTTCATAGTTTCATTGAGTTAGACAAGGCTGTGGTCCATGTGATCAGATTGGTTAACTTTCTGTGGTTGTGGTTTACATTCTGTCTGCCCTCTGATGGAGAAGGATAAGAGGCTTATGGAAGCTTCCTGATGGGAGAGACTGACTGAGGGGGAAATTGGGTCTTGTTCTGATGGGCAGGACCATGTTCAGTAAATCTTTAATCCAATTTTCTATTGATGGGCAGGGCTGTGTTCCCTCCCAGTTGTTTGACCTGAGGCCAAACTGTGGTGGGGGTAATGAAGATAATGGTGATCTCCTTCAAAAGATCCCATACTCCTACTGCTGCACTCAGTGCCACTGACCCTGCACCAGGCCATCACCAATCCATGCCTTGCCTGGAGACTCCTGGACACTACCGGGCAAGTCTGGGTCAGTCTCTTGTGGGGTCACTGCTCCTTTCTCCTGGGTCCTGGTGCACACAAGGTTTTGTTTGTGCCCTCCAAGACTCTGTTTCCCCATTCCTGTGTAAGTTCTGGCAGCTCTATGGTGGGGTTAATAGCTACCTCCACCAAGAGGGCTTATCCCATACCCAGGTCTACTGCATCCAGAGACCTTGCCCCTGCAGCAGTCCACTGCTGACCCATATCTCTGCAGAAGATACTCAAACACAGTTCTGGCTCAGTCTCTGTGGGGTCTCTGGGTCCTGGTACACAGAAGTTTGTTTGAGCCCTCTGAGCATTTCTGCTGGGTATGGGGTTTGAGTCTAAATATGATTTCACCCCTCCTACAGTCTTGCTGGGGCTTCTCCTTTGCCCTTGGACATGGGGTATCTTTTTTTGGTGGGATCCAACATTCTTCTGTCGATGGTTGTTCAGCAGCAAGTTGTAATTGTGGAGTTCTCGCAGGAGAAGATGAGCGCATGTCCTTCTACTCTGCCATCTTGGAGATGCAATCTCAAAAACAATAGACTGATCTCTGTTTCCAAGGCAAACCATTCAATATCACAGTAATCAACTCTATGCCCCAACCAGTCATGCGAAGAAGCTGAAGTTCAATGGTTCTATGAAGACCTATAAAACCTTCTAGAAATAACACCCAAAAAGGATATCCTTTTCATTGTAGGAGACTGGAATGCAAAAGTAGGAAGTCAGGAAACTCCTGGAGTAACAGGCAAATTTGGCCTTGGAGTACAAAATGAAGCAGGTCAAACCTTAACAGAGTTTTGCCAAGAGAACACACTGGTCATAGCGAACACCCTCTTCCAATAACACAAGAGAAGACTACACATGGACATCACGAGATGCTCAATACTGAAATCATATTGATTATATTCTTTGCAGCCAAAGATGGAAAAGCTCTATACAGTCAGCAAAAACAAGACTGGGAGCTGACTGTGGTTCAGATCATGAACTCCTTATTGATAAATTTGGGCGTAAATTGAGGAAAGTAGGGAAAACCAGTAGACCATTCCGGTATAACTTAAATCAAATCCCTTACGATTTTAAAGTGGAAGTGACAAATAGATCCAAGGGATTAGATCTGATGGACAGAGTGCCTGAAGAACTATGGGTGGAGGATTATGACATTGTATAGGAGGCAGTGATCAAGACCATCCCCAAGAAAAAGAAATGCAAAAAGGCAAAATGATTGTCTGAAGAGGCCTTACAAACAGCTGAGAAAAGAAAAGACATGAAAGGTAAAGGAGAAAAGGAAAGATATACCCATTTGAATGCAGAGTTCCAAAGAATAGTAAGGAGAGATAAGAAAGCCTTCTTCAGTGACTAATCCAATGAAATAGAGGAAAACAGTAGAAAGGGAAAGACTAGGATCTCTTCAAGAAAATTAGAGATACCAAGGGAACATTTCATACAAAGATGGGCACAATAAAGGACAGAAATGATATGGACCTAACAGAAGCAGAAGATATTGAGAAGATATGGCAAGAATACACAGAAGAAATAGACAAAAAAGATCTTCATGATGCAGATAACCATGACAGTGTAATCACTCACCTAGAGCCAGACATCCTGGAATGCGAAGTCAAGTGGGCCTTAGGAAGATCACTATGAACAAAGCTAGTGGAGGTGATGGAATTCCAGTTGAGCTATTTCAAATCCTAAAAGATGATGCTGTGAAAGTACTTCACTCAATATGCCAGCAAATTTGGAAAACTCAGCAGTGGCCACAAGACTGGAAAAGGTCAGTTTTCATTCCAATCCCAAAGAAAGGCAATGCCAAAGAATGTTAAAACTATGAAAGAATTGCAGTCATGCCACACGCTAGTAAAGTAATGCACTCAAAATTCTCCAAGTCAGGCTTCAACAGTACGTGAACTGTGAAATTCCAGATGTTCGAGCTGGATTTAGAAAAGGCAGAGGAACCAGAGATCAAATTGCCAACATCCATTGAATTATTGAAAAAGCATGAGAGTTCCAGAAAAAAGCATCTACTTCTGCTTTATTGACTATGCCAAACCCTTTGACTGTATGGAAACAGTGGAAAATTTTAAAGGGATGGGAATACCAGACCGCCTGACCTGCCTCTTGAGAAACATGTATGCAGGTCAGGAAGCAACAGTTAGAACTGGACATGGAACAACAGATTGGTTCCAAACAGGAAAAGGAGTACATCAAGGCTGTATATTGTCACCCTGCTTATTTAACTTATATGCAGAGTACAAGATGAGAAACACTGGTCTGGAAGAAGCATAAGCTGGAATCAAGATTGCTGGGAGAAATATCAATAACCTCAGATATGCAGATGACACCACCCTTATGGCAGAAAGCAAAAAAAGAACTAAAGAGCCTCTTGATGAAAGTGAAAGAGGAGAATGAAAACGTTGGCTTAAAGCTCAACAGTCAGAAAACTAAGATCATGGCATCTGGTCCCATCACATTATGGCAAATAGATGGGGAAAGAATGGAAACACAGAGAATTTTTGGGAGGGAGCTCCAAAATCACTGCAGATGGTGACTGTAGCCATGAAATTAAAAGACTCTTGCTCCTTGGAAGAAAAGTTATGACCAACCTAGATAGCATATTCAAAAGCAGAGACATTACTTTGCCAACAAAGGTCTGTCTGTCAAAGCTATGGTTTTTCCAATAGTAATGTATGGATGTGAGTTCAGTTCAGTTGCTCAGTCATGTCCGACTTTTTGTTACCCCATGGACTGCAACAAGCCAGGCCTCCTTGTCTATCACCAACTCCCGGAGTTCACTCACACTCATGTTCATCGAGTTGGTGATACCATCTTGCCATCTCATCCTCTGTCGTCCCCTTCTCCTCCTGCTCTCAGTCTCTCCCAGCATCAGAGTCTTTTCCAGTGAGTCAACTCTTCACATGAGGTGGCCAAAGTATTGGAGTTTCAGCTTTAGCATCAGTCCTTCCAAAGAACACCCAGGAATGATCTCCTTTAGAATGGAATGGTTGGATCTCCTTCAGTCCAAGGGACTCTCAAGAGTCTTCTCCAATACCACAGTTCAAAAGCATCAATTCTTTGGCGCTCAGCTTTCTTCACAGTCCAACTCTCACATCCATACTTGACCACTGGAAAAAC
Source organism: Aepyceros melampus (assembly GCA_006408695.1). Taxonomy (NCBI): domain Eukaryota; kingdom Metazoa; phylum Chordata; class Mammalia; order Artiodactyla; family Bovidae; genus Aepyceros; species Aepyceros melampus. Next base: position 23,859 of record SJXQ01011878.1, on the reverse strand, counting down.
CATAGTCTTGACTAGATGGACCTTTGTTGGCAAAGTAATGTCTCTGCTTTTGAATATGCTATCTAGGTTGGTCATAACTTTCCTTCCAAGGAGTAAGTGTCTTTTAATTTCATGGCTGCAATCACCATCTACAGTGATTTTGGAGCCCCCCAAAATAAAGTCTGACACTGTTTCCACTGTTTCCCCATCTATTTCCCATGAAATGATGGGACTAGATTCCATGGTCTTAGTTTTCTGAATGTTGAACTTTAAGCCAACTTTTTCGCTCTCCTCTTTCACTTTCATCAAGAGGCTTTTTAGTTCCTCTTCACTTTCTGCCATAAGGGTGGTGTCATCAACATAGCTGAAGTTATTGATATTTCTTCCGGCAATCTTGATTCCAGCTTGTGCTTCTTCCAGCCCAGCATTTCTCACGATGGTCTCTGCATTATCAGTTAAATAAGCAGGGTGACAATATACAGCCTTGACGTACTCCTTTTCCTATTTGGAGCCAGTCTGTTGTTACATGTCCAGTTCTAACTGTTGCTTCCTGACCTGCATACAGGTTCTCAGGATGCAGGTCAGGTGGCCTTGTATTCCCATCTCTTTCTGAATTTTCCACAGTTTGTTGTGATTCACACAGTCATAGGTGTTGCATAGTCACTAAAGCAGAAGTAGATATTTTTCTGGAACTCTTACTGTTTTGATGATCCAACGGATGTTAGCAATTTGATCTCTGGTTCCTCTGTCTTTTCTAAATCCAGCTTGAACATCTGGAAGTTTACGAACGTGAGAGTTCGACTATAAAGTTGAGCCCTAAAGAATTGATGCTTTTGAACTGTGGCACTGGAGAAGACTCTTGAGAGTCCCTTGGACTGCAAGGAGATTCAACTAGTCAATCCTAAAGGAAATCAGTCCTGAATATTCATTGGAAGGACTGTTGCTGAAGCTGAAACGCCAATACTTTGGCCACCTGATGCAATGAACTGACTCACTGCAAAAGACCCTGATGCTGGGAAAGATTGAAAGCAGGAGGAGAAGCGGGTGACAGAGGATGAGATGGTTGGGTGGTACCACCAACTCGATGGACATGAGTTTGAGTAAACTCTGGGAGTTGGTGATGGACAGGAAAGCCTGGCATGCTGCAGTCCATGGCGTCACAAAGAGTCAGACACGACTGAGTGACTGAACGGAACTGAGTCTTTAAAGAGAATGAAGCAAGTCTGACTGTGTTAATGTGTAAAGACATCCATGGCATATGGTTGTTTTTCAAAATGTTGTAGCAAATATGTCTAATGTGACTCCTTGTGTGGTTTTTTAAATCTGAAAATATATGTTTCTATATGGATAGAATACTTCTGTCATTCGTATTAGTCATTTTGGTATATGTAGAATGAAATACAGACTCCTGTGAGTAAGAGTAGAAAGTCAGGAAATGACTTTTCTTTGTACAGGTTCTTAGTCTAGTAAATTTATTTCCTCTGAACATACATTTTATAGGGTTTTTTTTTTCCAGTAAGTAGAAAAAAGTCACAAGATCATTTTCTCCTCTTAACTGAAAGAAATTTTTTTCATTTATTTTTATCCCTTTTTACAATGACTAAAATTCCAAGATATAAAAATACTCAGCAGTTATTTTAATAGTATTTTTCTCCCATGAGCTACTGTAACAATTTGTTGATGTATTTGAATTCAGCTAGGTTTTTTTCCCTCCACCCACCCCAGATCCCCAGGTTTTTGTTATATTCAAGTTCATAACCACCACCATGCTTAATTATTAAGTAAAGCGATTTTTAAGCAGAAGGTTTCCTATTCATATATTTAACGCAAAGCTTTAAGAGAAGAGTACTTCAAATTTTCTTTGTAAATACATAGATTTCCATAGGAAGTCACAAATCCTCAAACAGAAAAATGTGCTTTCTCAGAGTTATTCTGATATAGAAATGAAAGTTGGGAGAAGTATTTTTACAGGGGAAAAGGGATTCAGTATATGATGAAAACATGAAAATTCTCAATTAGCTATAGTAGTAATAATGTACATTATTAGAGCTAAGAATCATTATTAGTGATGGAAACGTAAGTATTAATTCCCTGAAAGGCGTGTATGAGTGCTAAGTTGCTTCACTCGTGTCTGACTCTTTGTGACCCTATGAACTGTATCCCGCCAGGCTCCTCAGTCCATAGGATTCTCCAGGCAGGAATGCTGAAGTAGGTTGCCATTCCCTCCTCCAGGGGATCCTCCTGACCCAGGGATTGAACCTGCATCTCCTGAAACTCCTGCATTGCAGGCTGATTCTTTACCTCTGAGCCACCAGAGAAGCCACTGAAAGGCACATTTCTTTATAAAAATTTTGCTTAATCTTCCTCTTTGCTTAATGAAAATATGTATTCAAAATGTACACACATTAAAACCAAGATTTGATTTTAATATGCTGTTGCAGCATTGGATTCTAAAACTCCCTCTCTTTTCCTTTTTTATTAGTTTGAACAAATAATAACATTTTCTGGATATCAGAGCATTGCGTTTAAAATGTCAAAATGCTAGAGAAAAAGAGGGAGTCATTTTAACTATCTAGAAAGATTTGCACAGTGAAAGTGTATGATTAGATCTTACCTATGTAGGTCATGGCACATCTTATCCTTTTTTAGGTGGTCCTATTTGATGGTTCCACCCTCTTGGGCAATGAATATCAAAGTGTTCCTCAGTTACCACAGGAGAAATGGATTTCAATAAAATCTTACATGTTGGTATGGATGCTGGCTAATCAAAGAGGAATCTAGGGCACATTAGTTTTTGAAAGGCAGAAATAGACTTTTTCATCAAACCCATGGGAGAGCAGTGAAAAAACACCATAAAAAGCCTAATATAAAGGACATGACACTTGCCTGGAGAAAATTTTTCGAGATGAAATTATTCACTTATTACCTCCTCCTACCTTCTTCCTTTCAGGTCAGTCATATCCATGGAACTGTGTCTCACCCCTATGGTTCATCTTGATAGCTCTCTTATTTGGCTTCTTCATAACATTTTGAGTATCATTCAAGTTAACCCTGCATTATATGTGACAATGTGTCTTTTGAGTATCTTAGATGTGTAAATCATGTTCTCTAGAATGAAATTTTATTGTCTTTAGCACATAAACTATGTTATCTTTTGGTTTCCCCTAGTTTCTACCATGGCCTTAGGTATACAGTAGCATGTTGGGATAATATTTTAATAAATTATCTTTTCTGTGGGTGTGTCCTTACACATAGCCCTTCCCATATTCAACAAAGATATTTCATCACCTAACAGAAAGGTTATTATAGCAGAAGAGCAGAAAACTAAAAAGTTAATTCGCAGCCTTTGAGTTTTAAAAAACCTATTAAGAGTTTCAGGAACCAGGGCTTTTGAGCTTCAGAAGCTTAAGCCCTAAAGAACCCAGGTCATACACTTTATGACATACATAACAGATTTGAAAGGATACAGGATCAACCTGAGCCAATTTTTTTTTTCTCCCCAGACTAGATGAAAATTCCATGGGATGTGAGAGGAGTGAGTTAGGACAAAAGTCCTTGATAAGACCCTTTACAGAGATGCGGTTATCTGCGCTGTGGGGCAAGACTGAAGTGGAAGAAAAAGGAGAGAGGGTTGAGAAAGCTGAGTAGATGGGACTGTGCCTGGCTTCTCCCTCACAGAGAGGGAGGCAACAAGCTCTGAAGGGCTCCCCTGAGTCCAGCCTGGCTCCAGCCCTGTGGACTAGACTTGGTTGCAGCCTTATTATTCCCCAGACCCCAGTGAGTTCTGGGGACGAACCTAGTATTTTCTGAGTAGTGCTGAGTGGCCTCAAGACCTGAGGAAACTTCAAGTCAAGGTTAAGGAGGTGTGGCAGTGATCTGATTCCAACTGAAATTGAGGCCCGGGTAGAATTTAAATATTCTTGCATCACATGTGCAGGGACAATTAAAGCTATCCGTGACAATGTACCTGTCAGTGGTTCCAGGGTGGACAGCAGAAAATAAAAGATCAAATGCTTTCTCTTTGTCTTAGCCAGAGCCCCAGAGATTGTGGGGAGAACTTGAATAGTCTGAGATTAAGTTTTATATTACCTGGAGGAATGGAGGCCCCTAATAGACTAATCACAAGAAAAAACTTCTTGTGCACCTGAATTTGTGGGTTGACACTTATAGTAACCCTGCTAAGGCACTCTATATTTGGTCAGTTGGATGGGCTTGAGGCCAACATTTAAGAGAAAAGTGAGTCAGAAGACAAGAAGCCCCTGCTGAGAGTTGGGTAAATCAGTATGTATTGAAGTGCTCCCTGAACTGTCCTTGCCTTAGTCTGGTTTCTCTCCAACACCTCTCAGCCTCTTTAGTCCTCAGCAGTGACCATGGTGTTGTAAATACTGAATACTGCAACACCCCTGGTTAGCCAAAGGAGAGTCAAGCTAGGGTCACTCAACTGTTTACTAGGGCAGGAGGGTGAATTCAGACATTTTATTCCCAGACATACAGAGGTGGAAAGAAGAAGAGGTTTTAATATAAGTCTCAGATACCCAACTTTGTGTGTAGTTACAAATGTATGACTTAATCACTGATTGATTTTTAGCAGGTAAACAGAACTGGACAGGTTCATATTTTTAAGTGGAATGTAGCCTCAGTATTGCATATGGTAGACCACATTATTTATTAAATTTTGTGGGCCTGCTCTGATTGTGCTATAGAAAGGCAGATGTTTCCAGAGTCAATTGGGGTTGTCGAATCACATTCAATGAATGTCCTAGCATCTCAATTGAAGAATTCTGCTATTGAGGGACTTCCCTGGAGTAATCAATTAAAAGCAGTAGCATTAAGCAGCTAATGGTGCCGGGAAATCAATACCGGCATGGGGAAGAAACAATTCCCTGCAATGATTTCTATGCAAATTTTGATTCTTGTACCTAATGACATTAGGATGCACTAATGATACACAACTCAACAAGGAGCTTCTTTCCCAGTTAAGTGTGAAGCACATTTTTGCCCCTACAACCTTGGTGGCCAATTGGGAGGCCTACTGTCACTGCTGGGAAGCCATAGATCAGGGAAAGACAGCCCAGCTTTCTGTGTGTGTATCACTCCTGTGGGAGAGATGGAGCTCAGATAGAAAGGAAGACTTTCTGGAGATTTGCACGGGTCCCTGAAAGGGCCAAGACCATTCCTTCTTTCATTTACGGAGCATTTGTCCATGCTGGCCCTGCACCTTTAATTGTTCCTTCTCCACTTATGGCCAGCAGAATCCAGCAAAAGACACCTGAAGCTCAGCTCAAACTGCTTCGAGACTTTTTCCAGATTCCACTTCTTCTTCACAACCTTTTGTCCCAAAATGTGGATCAAAAGAAATGTTGTATTTCCTTTGCTCTCTAAACATGATTTGGTTTTCCAGTGAGTTCTGGGGAAGAACTCAGTGTTTTCTGGGTAGCACTGAGTGCCCTCAAGACCTGAAGAATCTTGAAGCCAAGGTTAAGGAGACATGGCAGTGATCTGACTCCAGCTGAATTTGAGGCCTGGGAGGAATTTGAGTATCTTTGCAATACATGTATGGGGACAATTAAGGCTATCCATGACAATGAACCTGTCAGTGGTTCCAGGGTGGACAACAGAAAACAAAAGATCAGATGGCGCTAGTGGTAAAGAACCTGCCTCCAATGCAGGGCACACACGGACCCGGGGTCCATCCTTGGCGGGGAGGCCCCCTGGAGCAGGGCATGGTGGCCTCCAGTATTCTTGCCTGGAGAATCCCATGGATGGAGGAGCCTGGCGGGCTGCCATTCATGGGGGTTGAAAGAGTTGGAAACAACTGAAGCGACTTAACACAAACATGATTTAATCTGTTTAGAGACTACACTGTGCTGTGCTGTGCTTTGCTTAGTCGCTCAGTCATGGCCAACTCTTTGCAACCCCATGGACGGTAGCCCACCAGGCTCCTCTGTCCCTGGAATTCTCCTGGCAAGAATACTGGAGTGGGTTGCCATGCCCTGCTCCAGGGGATCTTCCTAACCCAGGGGTCGAACCCAGGTCTCTTGCATGCAGGCGGTTTCTTTCCTGTTTGAGCCACCAGGGAAGCCCAAGAATATTGGAATGGGTATCCTATCCCTTCTCCAGGGAATTTCCCGACCCAAGAATCACAACCAGGGTCTCCTGCATTGCAGTTGGATTCTTTACCAGCTGAGCTACCAGGGAAGCCCAGAGACCATACAGCTCCACCCAGATTTGGTAGAAAATTCAATGTCAGGATTATTGAGGCCTCCAGGGTCATGTTAAGTGCTCTTTCCCAGACCATCACTGGGAGTGCTCAGATCTTCAGTCTACACCCAGGATGGTCTCTTCAAGGCTAACAACTCTGCTGATTCTGCTTAAGCTGAGGTGGAGGGTTTCTGTCTAGGCTGGGAGCCCCGGATCAGCCTGCAGTCTAGTCTTCCTTGGATACCACTTGGCCATTTTCTTCCAAGGTCTTGTCACCTTCCTATGCACTGTCAGGGAACAGGGCGCCTAAATGCTCTACTTGTAGAATTGGTAAAACTTCAGTAGCCTTGGGAGTTTGGAGGATCAGTCTTAAAGCTCTAGGTCCCTCTTTATGTGAGGTACCAAACCTCAGAGCCACTTCGATTTTAGCACAGCAGTTTAGCTCTTTGCTTCCTTTTGCCTTGGCTTTATAACACATCATTCTTTTAACTTTGACCTGGAGCTGTTGAATCCCCAGGTTTCTAGGTCATAAGGCTTGTATTACTTTGACCTGTGGTGTTGGAGAAGATTCTTGAGAGTCCCTTGGACTGCAAGGAGATCCAACCAGTCCATCCTAAAGGAAATCAGTCCTGAATATTCGTTGGAAGGACTGATGCTAAAGCTGAAACTCCAATACTTTGGCCACCTGATGCAAAGAACTGACTTATTAGAAAAGACCCTGATGCTGGGAAAGATTGAAAACAGGAGAAGGGGACGGCAGAGGATGAGATAGTTGGATGGCATCACCCACTCAATGGACATGAGTTTGAGTAAACTCCGGGAGTTGGTTATGGACAGGGAGGCCTGGCGTGCTGCAGTCCATGGGGTCGCAAAGAGTCGGACACGACTGAACTGAACTGAACTGAGGGTGTGTGTGTGCCTGCATGTTTGCACATGAGTGGGTAGATATTGGAAAGGAGGGAGGAGCTCTCCTTTTGTTTGAATTTCCCCATCTCAACCTCCCTGCTCCTTCACCCTGCTTCACTTAGCAAACTCCTAGCCATCCTTCAAGACTCAGCTTATATGTCACTTTTTTCGATGTTTGCCATGGCCCCTTACTCTAATTAGGCTCCCATTGCATGCATGCATAGCACCTTGCAGCTATTCTATGTAGCACATACCATAATGGTAATGACTTATTAAAGTGATTGTTAATATTAGTTAATATTAATATTGGTTTGTAAGTTCTATAAGGATAGAAACTAATCTTTTTATTCATTGTTATATTCCCATTGCCTTCCAATATCTGACATTTGAAAGATGAAAAAGAATGGAATAAGTGAATAAATGAAGGGGAAATTTGCATATTTTTAAAGTAATGCAGAAGTTATTTTCTAATCTTTAAGTTTAAGATGAAAATAGACTGCATTGACTATTGTGCTGAAAGAATTGGCATAGAATTGTTTACATTATCCTTTTCAGCATATATAGTATCTGTAGTGATATCTTTTTTCACTCTTTGTATCGGTAATTTGAGTCGTTCTCTTGGACTTTATGAAATAAAAAATTTCCTATTCATCTAAGAAACACCATTAAGAGAATGAAAGGCAAGCCAGTGTGGGAGAAAATATTTGAAATCTAAATAATGGGTAAAGGGCTTATATTCAAAACATATAAACAATTCCTACAAATCAATTAAAAATAAAAATATAGATAGCAATTTAAAAATTGCAAAGACTTGAACAGATATTTCACAAAATAAGGTTTTGAAGTGGTCACCAAGCATCGTTAGTCATTAGGGAAATGCAAATTAAAACCACAATGAGATATCACTACACATCTTTCAGGATAAAAGACCAACAATACCCAGTAAAATCAAGGATGGGGGAAGCTGCTAAAACTTTCATGCACTGTTGAATGGAATCTTAATTGGTACAATTATTTTGGAAAACTGGCAGCATCTACTCAAGTTGAATATATATGTGTACCCAGTGGCCTCACAAGTCAATCTATCTCTGCAATAGAAATGCATATGTGTGTGCTCCAAAAGACATGTGCGAAATATTCATAGCAGCATTATTTGTGATAGCATCAAACTGAAAGAAACCCAAATGTTCATCAACATTTGACTAGATAAATACATTGTGGTATATTCACATCATGTCATATCACAGAGCAATTAGAAAAAACAAACTATTACTAGACCAAACAACTGACTTAATTTCATAGGCATAAGGTTGAGAAAGAAGCTAGATGAAAAAGAGTCCATTTATATCAAGTTCATATACAGACAAAATTAATCAATGATGATAGAGATCGGAATAGTAGACCAGGAGGGACATAGAGACATTTAGGAAGTTGATTAATGTTCTAAGTCCTGATCTAGGTGGTGGTAACATGTGTGCTCACTTTATAAAAGTTAACATCTGTACAATTAAGATTTACCTTTATTGTATATATGTTATACTTTGTGTGGTGTGTATGCTAAGTTGCTTCAGTCATGTTTGACTCTTTGTGACCCTATGGATTGTAGCCCACCAGGCTTCTCTGTCCGTGGGATTCTGAGGCAAGAATACTGGAGTGGGTTGCTATGCCCTCTTCCAGGGGATCTTCCCCACCCAAGGATCGAACCCATGTATGTCTCTTTTGTCTCCTGCATCATCAGGTGAGTTCTTTACCACTAGTGCCATCTGGGAAGCCATGTTATACTTTAAAAGTTTTTAAAAATAAAATGAAGATGTTAGAGAGAGTTACACTGCATGATTTTTAATGTTCCTTACAGTTCTAACATGCTACGATTTTGTGTGAAATTTCTTTGAAAATAGTAAAACCATCTACAAATAAACAGTCTTAATTATCAGTGGTAGTTGAACTTGAATTCCTAGTGACTTCTTGATTAAACAGTGGCAAATAATTTGCTTTAAGTTTCTATATATTTATTTCCAACTTCAAAAATTTGTTACTTCTCTCCTTTTCTGGCTATTGTTCATTTTCTAGTTTCTTTGAACTTTCCTGTCAAGACTCTGTATGAGAAACCAGAGACAAATATCATGGAGAGTAATCTTAAACCCTCTTAAATTTTGAGCTGGCAATGGACAATGGCAAATCCTCGAAAAATTTAAGGAGAATGGTTCATGATTCTTTGAGTTAGCTGTGGCTTTGCGTGCCTTAGACAAGGCTTTCTACTTACATGCATAATGTAGCATTGGAAAGAATGATTTTCCTAATCGCTTGACCTCTGTTGAAGTGAAGTGAAGTCGCTCAGTTGTGTCCGACTCTTTGCGACCCCATGGACTGCAGCCTACTGGCCTCCTCCATCCATGGGATTCTCCAGGCAAGAATACTGGAGTAGGCTGCCATCTCCTTCTCCAGGGGAACTTCCCCACCCAGGGATCGAACCTGGGTCTCCTGCATTGTAGGCAGACGCTTTACCGTCTGAGTCACAAGGGACCTCTGTTAGAAGTTCATAATTCTAATGTCAGGTGAAAATAATGCTGTAAGAATAATAAGATACATTTGACATTCATTTCCAAAGAAGTCATTCAAATTGTATTATTTTGTCATTGCCATTACTTTTCTTTCCCTAGCCTTGCCAGTAAAATTCAGTTAATGAATCTACCAGTAAGCACAGTTAATAGGCTGACATTTTCTCAGAGATGAGGCTTTGGCTTTACCGGGGCCACTGAATTTGTTCAAAACCCAATGTAAAGTTTTTCCCCTTGGAAGTGTTTCTGTCTTTCAGATATTCATTAAGAACTCAACTTTTTTGGTATCTAAATGAAAGTTTCCTTTAAAGGTATATCACTTAATTTTTGGGCTGGGAAAAGATGTCAGAAAATTCTTTAAATCTATCTAGTAAAGTATTTTAAATGCTCATCTTGCACTTTTGAGTGAAGTGTAATTTACATTTCATAAAAGTAGAAGCTGAGCAGCAAGCTGTAAGTAATTATCATATAATTAAATGTCTACTATGAAGGGAAGAAAAACGTGAGTGCCTTCGAGCTTTCCGTGACTGGGTTATGCAATGACAAATTAAATTTCATCTTTTTATCTGAGGAAGGCTCCAGGGGAGCTACTCAGGGTTTGAAGAGATAACTCTGAGTTGCCGATATAGTTGCAGTTGGGAACTGAGGCAATCCCTTTGCTGTCCAAGCAGACCACATGAAAATGGATTCCATAGCTTTGCCTTTAGAAACAGAAACCAACATGTCTATTCCTCTCAGTGACTTTGAAAACCTTTCCCCCTTATGTTTAACATTTATAAATAGGAAACCACTATGATAATTAGTACTTAATAATTACCATGGATGAGTTTTTTTTTTTTCTCAAATTCACAAAGCAGTTGGCTTGGGGGATGATAATCAAATTCCAAGTGTGTTTGTAATTAGGTGAAATGCTTTCCCCGATCTGATGTTGTTTAATATGTATTTAAAAACATTCATTGAGTTCAAGATGCCATGGGGCATTCAAAGGTCAAAAAAGACATGGTCCCTGATTTGTGGGAGATTATAGTCAGGAAGGGGATAAAAGCTATGCACACAAATAACTATGAAACAAGGCAAAATTGGATAGTTATCCGAGAATCCAAGTCGTGGAGGTGCTCAGGGAAAAAGTAATCACTTCTTTCTCTGGCTATGTCGAGCTGGTCAGGTTTAAGGAAGACAGTATATTATCTGGTATATGAAGGATAGACTTATAAGAAGAGATATTGAGGAAACCATAAGCAATGATAGATGTGGGAAACCAGCCCAAGAGCTTCAGGGAGTGAAGCAGAACAATTTTGTTACATATTCAACAGTCATAGTGGCAATTTATCTCAATTTATGAATAATAAGTGTTGGGTTTTACAGACTTTCTCCCTAGTCGTTTTGACTATGATGTGATATTCTTGACTGTTTACACTGTTTGGGGGCATTAGATATACATGTAGGGGTATAGTGAGAGATATAGATGAAAATGGACATATGGAATTGAATTGCAAAGACTCTAGGGCACCAGTGTTATGGAGACAGACTTTGCTCAGAGAATCATTTACTTAAAAAGATCTTATTGGTGGACTATTGTGTGCCAGACACTTTAAAAAGCATGTAGAGTAAAAAAGAAAGAAAAAGCATGTGGAGTACAGTGCTGAATACCTTTTCTACCCCCAAGGAAATTAATTTAGTGGGGGCAGTGGGTGAGAGGTGCTGAGAGCTTCTGTTCTAGACCCTAGACAGGATGTAAGGTGTCAGGAGAGGCATTCTAGAGGTGGTAATGTCGGAGTTGAAATATGAGAATGTGGCTTTTCCTGAAATATAGGATATAGGAAGGGTGTTTCAAGCAGAGAAATGGGAAGGCTATTTTGAGCAGGTAGTCATAGAGGTGTAGAGAACCTGGAGAGTTCCTGGCAGTGCTGGGTTTGAACCTAGGATGTGAACTGAGTGGTAAAGAGAGAACACTGGAGGACTCAATAGGGACCTGATCATGGAAAGCCTTAGAGAGGCTATCACAGTCATGCGTGTGGAGCTGATATGACCTTGAGTTACAAATACAGCAGTGGGGAGAAAGGAGGGGGCCATGCATTTGAGAGAGATTTAGGGGCTAGAATTGGCAGACTACTAACCAATGGGATGCCACTGACAAGGTGGATATACAGTGCGAGGATGAATCTGAGGCTTGAACCTGTGTGTCAGGGAGTGCCATTCACTCAGAGGAGAAACACAAGTGGATGAGAAGAACTGAGGGTGAAATTATTAGCTTTGTTTTACCCATGTTGAGTGTGATGGCCCATCAGATATACAAATGGAGATGATGGCCAAAAGTGTACTATATTATTTGGAGTACAGAAATGTAGGTTGGGCTGTAGATAGAGTATTGAGATTCACAGTATTGGGAATATCCAAATGTCTACAGGATCCAGGTAGGTAACATAAATGGATGATTCTGCCTGGGGCTGAAATGAGGTTAAGGCAAGAGATGTGCACAGGCCCTGCCTAAAGGCAGTCACATTTTTAAAAAGTCTGGTAAACCAGGTAAGCAAAACCTAGCTGTAGGCCACATGAAGCTTCAAGTAGCATTTTCCATCTCTGATATATAATTATCCATTAGAGTGAGTGTAGAGCTTCCATGCAGAGAGAATATGTAAAATATAAGAAAAAGCCAAACACATTAACTCCAGAGTAGAAATGGAAAGAACAGGCAGATATGTGTATGTGTGTGGGATAAGGTGGGGGAAAAGTTGTCAGAGAATTGTGTTAAATTCTACAGAGTTAGATAAAGAGTGTGAACTGTGAACTTTCTATAGGAATTTGCACCATAGTGGGGATTGCTAACTTTAACCGAAGCCTATTCAGTGGTGTGGTGGGGACTAAAGCCAGAATGTTGTGGCTTGAGAATTTATTGGAGAAGAGGAAGTGGAAACTGTGTATAAAATTCTTCCAAGAAACGTGGTTGTGAATGGGAGGTGGGCAGTTGGGTAATGGTTGAAAGTGAGAGTGAAGTCACTCAGTCGTGTCCAACTCTGCGACCGCATGGACTGCAGCCTACCAGGCTTCTTTGTCCATGGGATTTTCCAGGCAAGAGTACTGGAGTGGGGTGCCATTTCCTTCTCCAGGAGATCTTCCTGATCCAGGGATTGAACCCGGGTCTCCCTATTGTAGGCAGACACTTTACGTCTGAGCCACAAGGGAAGTTTATGCAGGCATACCAGGAGATACAGGAGCACATTGTGTGCCAGAGGGAGAGGGTGGAGGTTGAAAATCTAGGAATGAACAGGTTGTGTTGATGAATCTGAAGTCTCTGGAGCAGCGGGAACACAGGAGATCCAGAGCACAGGTGGAAGAATCACCCTTAGGGCACCATTCTGCTGATATTAAAGATAATTTCATTTAACACAGAGCTTTTACACTGTATTAGACACTGTTCTTGGTGCTGAAGTTTAATTATTTAAAGAAAGTGAAAGCTGCTCAGTCTTGTTGACTCTTTGCGACCTCATGGACTATACAGTCCATGGAATTCTCTAGGCCAGAATACTGGAGTGGGTTGCCTTTCCCTTCTCCAGGGGAACTTCCCAACCCAGGGATTGAACCCAGGTATCCCACATTGCAGGCAAATTCTTTACCAGCTGAGCCACAAGGGAAGCCCAAGAATACTGGTGTGGGTAGCCTATCCCTTCTTCAGGGGATCTTCCCGACCCAGGAATCGAAACAGCGTCTCCTGCATTGCAGGCAGATTCTTTACCAACTGGGCTATCGGGGAAGCCCAATTGTTTGAAGAAGTAAGACAAAAATTCTTGCCCCTATGGAACTTATATTCCCGAAAGATTGAGTAGGTACAAGAGAAAATATGTGTAAACAGGGATGGGGCAATGGGAATGTAGTCAAAATGTTCTTTTCTTTTTGTTTGTTTGGTGATGAAAATGCCTTTTTAAAAAATCTTTAATTGTAGGATAATTACTTTACACCATTGTGATGGCTTATGCCATACATCAGCATGAGATGGCCATAGGTATACATATGTCCCCTCTCTTTGATACCCTCTCTCACCTCCCTCCCTCTCTCACCCCTCCAGGTTGTCACAGTGCACTGGCTTTGGGTTCCCTGCATCATACAGCAAACTCCCACTGGCTATCTATTTTTTATATGGTAATGTGTATTATTTAAAGACCTCTATTTTCTCTGTGACCAGAAGAATAGTATTAGGGTAGGAGGCTTAGAAGATATTGGAGAAATTTTGAAATAACCACTGTGAGGAGTGGTAACCACAAAGAGGAGTCTAGGAACAAACAAAGGGACTTCTTAGCACCAAGATCCATATGTGTCTTATAGTAGAGGAGGGATCCAAAAGTTTTTTCTGTAAAGGACCAGACAGTAAATATTTCATGTTTTGTAGGCTGGAAGATACCTATTATAACTGACTATTCAAATCTGTTGTAGTTCCAAAGCAGCTATAGAGAACAGGTAAATGAATGGGCATGGCTGTATTCTATTCAATAAGACTTATTTACCAGAACAGGTGGAGGTCTGGATGTAGACTGTGCTATAGTAGAGCCTTACAGGGTGAGAGCTGCTTCATAAAACAAATTTATTTGGCAGGACCCTGGAGGTGGGTAGAAGGGTGGATGCTGTTGCATTGGTTCGGGTAAGAGTTAATAGATCTGAACTAGCATGGCAGCAGTGAGTATGGAAAGGATGGGAGAGTGAGGAGAGATACAGTGTTGTGCCAGTCGGGAGGAGTCGACAATGTCAAATGCTGCAGAGAGCTCTAGCAAGCTGAGGTTAGAAAAGAGGACTGTTATTGGCTTTGCTATTTAGGAGGTCAGTGCTGAGTGTGAAAGTAATTAATATAGGCACAGGGAGTGGAAGCCACATTGCTCCCATCAGGAGTGCTTCCACTTTCTTAAAAATTTTATCAAGTTTCCTTAAAAATGTTACCAAATTTTATCCGAATAATACATGAAAATGAAAGTATTAGTCACTCAGTCGTGCCTGACTCTTTGCAACCCCATGGACTGTAGCCCTCCAGGATCCTCTGTCCATGGAATTCTCCAGACAAGAATACTGGAGTGGGTTGCCATTCCCTTCTCCAGCGGATCTTCCTGTCCCAGGGATCGAACCTGGATCTCCTGCATTGCAGGCAGAGTCTTTACCATCTGAGCCACCAGAGAAGTCCAGAATAATACATTTACAATGGTAAAACATAAAATAGTACTGTCGGGGCCAGCGTGAGGAATCCCACCCGTGACAGGGTCACGTGGCAAACTCAGATGGCAGGGCAATCTGAGTCATCGGATTTCTCCTTGGTTTTTCCTGAACATGTGCCCCCCAAAATAAGAATTTGTCTGTTTTCCCATTTCAGCCCAACCCCCCTTTCATAATGCTCTAGCCTGCCTAACAGGTTCCCCTAATTTTCTACAAGCTTGTGAATTGCTCACAACCTCCCAGCTGTGGGAGGCACAAAAGCCTCAAAGTATCTTAAAGTTTCAGAGCCTTTTCAAATTTCTATTGGTGACAGGATTTCACGGTTGACTCAATGATTGCTGCCAGACCTCCTTATTTCTTATCTCTCAGGCACCTGGGAAGATGTAATCTATATAAATGGGATATGGAAAAAGGGATATGTAGTAGTTTTGATATTAGTAATACTGAACTTTTGAGTAAATTACTTTTCTTTTGCTATAAATCACTGCACTTCCTTTTATTACAAACTGCTGTATTCTTATTTAATGTTTTCTGAGAGTGGCATTCAGACTTTGGAAAGATTAACACAAATAAGTCTTCTGGTTAACAAAAACTTCATCAGAAGAGAGCCATAGAAATGTTAATAGGCCTCTTGGCCAGAAGATAGTGTAAACCACCTGAGACTTTTGTAACAGGAGAGTATGCAAAAAAGAAAGCCTTGTCTCAATGAGGGTCGGGACTGCTACTTCTGCGTAACTCTGCATATTCTATTATGTATAATTTGGGGTATATAAGTTGATTCTGAACAATAAACTCTCTCTTGGAGCCTTACGCCATGAGTTTTCTAGTTAACAAAACCTCATCAGAAGAGAGCCATAGAAATGTTAATGGACCTCTTGGCCAGAAGATGATGTAAACCACCTGAGACCTTTTGTAAATGGGAGGGTATGCAAAAAAGAAAACCTTGTCTCAATGAGGGTCAGGACTGCTGCCCCTGCATAACTCTGCATATTCCATTATGTATAATTTGGGGTATATAAGCTGATTCTGAACAATAAATGGTCTCTTGGAGACTTATGCCGACGCTGGGTTTCCCCATGTCGTTCTTTTCTCCTTTTCCCCCCTTTTTCGGCTGAATTCCCATCTGGGGTGGGGAGGCTCACCATGTCTACTTACCTGTCCCACTTGCTAAGATCTATAAGAGAGAGAGCCCAGGGCGGGGCACTCTCCGATATTCAAACGGACGCCGGTGGCCTAACGTAGATGGTGCAAACCTCTTGTCTCAAGGTTTTATTGGCTTTCCACGTAAACCAAGTTATTCAGCCTTCTTTTCTCCATCTCAAATTTCTTACTACACTATTTCTTCCTAATCTATTCTCATATTTCTAAATAAATACGTTTTTCCTCGCCGACGCTGTCCCCCCCTTGAATCACCCTGGATCCACCGGGGCTGGACCCCGGCAAAGGATCATGCCTCAAAATGATACACTAATATTTAACAGAAAGTTCACCAAAGATACATAGGCAGGTGAGCTCAAACATAGCAAGCAGCAAGTCACCATTGCCCCCTACAGAGCCAGAAAAGAACACTATTTTTTTTAACAAGTTAAACCAACCCTAAATATTCGTTGGAAGGACTGATGCTGGAACTGAAGCTCCAATACTTTGGCCATCTGATTCCAAGAGCCGACTTCTTGGAGATGACCCTGATGCTGTGAAACACTGAGGGCAGAAGGAGAAGTAAGCATCACAGGACTAGCTGGTTGGATGGCATCACTGACTCAATGAACATGAGTTTGAGCAAACTCAGGGAGATAGTGAGGACAAGTGCCGGGAGCCAGCACGGGAGATCCCACCCATGACAAGGTCACGCAGGACTTGAGGGACTCCCTGGGCCATCCCACCCATGACAAGGTCATGCGGAAGAGTCCTGATAAGCAAGGCCTCAGGACTCAACAGACCCCCTGGACCTGCTCAGGCATCTACCCCCAAACCAGAATCTGTCTGTTTTACTATTTTATGTCTTTTACCAGCTCTTCTGACATTAGCAGAGGGCTGTCCCCTGACCACCTTTCTCCGGTAAGAGTTAACTTAGGGCTTTAGTTGATAAATCTCCTGAGCATGAATCAGTTCAGTTCAGTTCAGTCACTCAGTCGTGTCCGACTCTTTGCGACCCCATGAATCGCAGCACACCANTCCCCTTCCCTCTCGGAGAGTCTTGCACTGATGCTGGGCTTCCCCCGTGTCTCCTATTTTCTCTAATTTCTGGCTGAACTCCCATCTGGGGCGCGGAGGCTCGCCATGTCTACTTACCTGTCCCGGCTGCTAAGATCCGTAAGAAAGAGAACCCAGGGCGGGGCACTCTCCGATATTCAAAGGGACGCCGGTGGCCTAACGTAGATGGTGCAAACCTCTTGTCTCGAGGTTTTATTGGCTTTCCATGTAAACCAAGTTATTCAGCCTTCTTTTCTCCATCTTAATTTTCCTACTATACTATTTCTTCCTAATCTATTCTTATATTTCTAAATAAATAAGTTTTTCCTTGCCGACGCCGTCCCCCCTTCGAATTCCCTGGATCCACCGGGGCAGTACCAAAGTGCTTTCCAGATAGCAGGCCCCTGCCCATTGCCTCCTTCCCTTCGCAACCAACCTGCTAGAAAGCTAACCCTGTCTTGACTATTTTTTGAGGTATTTTCATTTGTGTAAATAATAGACTTTCAGTGCTATTTCTTGGTATATGGTCTTCAGACAACATTCTACTGATATTCTATTATGAATTATGAAGATTTAGTATTTTACCTCACTCTATGCTCATCTTCTCTTCCCCATATACTATCAATATAATTAAATTATCTTTGTTCAACTTTGTATTCAGCATTTGCCTTATTATAGCTATGTAAATGTGGTTTTACTGTTGAGATGAGTAGTGGTTTCACTATGCTGATTATGTCTTTCTGTGTACAACTTTCTGTTTATCCTGGAGCCAATAACTGCTTCACTTTTTTTGCTCAATTAAAATAATTATTTTAATAAAAATTCATACTAAGATAAATGTACACGGATGTTCTAAGAAATAATAAAGGAACTTCCCTGGTAGTTCAGTGGCTAAGACTCTGTGCTTCCAATGCAGGGGGCCTGAGTTCAGTTCCTGGTCAGGGAACTAGATCCCACATGCCACAACTATGAGTTTGCATGCTGCAACTAAAGGTGCTGCATGTCACAACAAAGATGAAAGATCCTGTGGGCCACAACTAAGACTCACCACAACCAAATAAAATAAACTTAAAAATATTAGTAAAATGGAGTAATACATAGAGAGCCCATGTAACCTTTATCCAGTGTCTCCCAATGGTAATATCTTGCAGAACTATAGTGTACAGTCAAAACCAGGATTTTGACATCGACACAGTCAAGATACAGAACATTTCCATCACCACAAGGATCCTTTGTGTTGTCCTTTTAAAGCCACAGCCACTACCTTTCTGCCTTCACCTGCTCCTTAACCTCTGGCAATCACTAATCTTTCCTCCATTTCTAAAATTTTGTTGGTTCTCAAGAATCTTAAATAAATTGAATAATATAGTATGTTAACTTTTGAGAGTGATATTTTTCTTTTCACCTGGCATAATTCCCAGGAGATTCTTCTAGGTTGCTGCATATATAAATTGTTTCAGCCTGTTATTGCTGAGTAGTATTTTATGGTATGGATGTATCACCATTTGTTTAACCATTCACTCATTAAAGGACACCTGGATTGTTTCCAGTTTTTGTCTATTATGAATAAGACTGCTATAAACGTTTGTGTATAGGTTTTGTGTCAACCCAAGACTTCATTTGTCTGGGGAAAATGCCCAGGAGTACAATTTCTGGGTTGTATGAAAATTATGTTTTCTTTAGAAGAAAATGCTCTTTCCCACAATGGCTGTTTCATTTTGCATTCTCACCAGCAACATTTAAGCAATCTAGTTTCTCTGCATCCTCGTCCATATTGGGGTCATTATTTTTTATTTTAGCCATTGTGACAGGTGTGTAGTAATATTTCATTAGAGTATTAATTCACAGTTCTCTAATGGCTAATGATGTTAAATACATTTTCATGTGCTTTTTTGCCATCTGTAGATCCTTTTAGATTAAGTGTCTATTCATGTCTTTAGCCCATTTTTAAAATTGTATTATTTTTTACTTTGAGTTTTTAATAGTTCTTAATATATGCTAGATAGAAGTCTTTTGTTGGATATTGTACTCTGCAAGTATTTTCTCCCACTCTGTAGCCAGTTTTTTCATCTTCCTTAATAGGGTCTTTGCAAAGCAAAAGTTTTAAATTTTGATAAAGCTTGATAAAGTCCTAGGCTTGTTCTTGCGTGTGTGTTCAGTTGCTTCAGTAGTGTCTGACTTTGCAATGCCACAGACTGGAGCCTGCCAGGCTCCTCTGTCCATGGGATCCTCCAAGCAAGAATACTGGAGTGGGTTGCCACAGCCTCTTCAAGAGGATCTTCCTGACCCAGGGATTGAACCTGCATCTCCTGCATCTTCTGCATCGCAGGTGGATTCTTTACTGCTGAGCCACTGGGGAAGCCCCTTCTTGATCTTAGGAGGATATCATTTAGTATTTCATTATGAAGTATTAATATGGTGTTAGCTATAGATTTTAATGTAGATGCTCTAGATAAAGTTGACAAAAGTTCCTCTCTATTACTATTTTTCTGAGAATATTTTTTATCATGATGTGTGTTGAATTTTGTCAAGTGCTTTTTTTTGAATCAATTGATATGATCATGTGATTTTTCTTTAACTTATTAATATAGTAGATTACATTGATTGATTTTCTCCTAATATTGTACCAGCCTTGCATCCTGATATAAACTGTACTTGATCATGGTGCAAAATTATTTCTGTGTGTTGCTGAATTATTTTTCCTAATATTTTGTTAGGGGTTTTTGCATCATGTATTCATCAGACACGACTGAGCGACTGAACTGAACTGAACTGATTCATGATGAAAATTGGTCTGTACAGTTTTTTGTGCTGTCCTTGTTTGGTTCTAGTATCAGGGTAATACTAGTTTTATAAAATCAATTGAGAAGTGTTCCCTCTTCTTCTGTTATCTGGAAGAAATTGTATGATATTGGTGTTAGTGTATTAAGTGTTAGTTGCTCAGTTGTGTCCAACTCTTTGCGACTCCATAAACTGTACCCACCAGACTCCTCTGTCCATGGACTTCTCCGACAAGAATACTGGAGAGGATAGCCATTCCCTTCTCCAGGGGATCTTCCTGATCCAGGGATGGAGCCTGGGTCTCCTGCGTTGCAGGTAGATTCTTTACCTCTGATCCACCAGGTAAACTGAGATTGTTGTTGATTCTTATTTAAATGTTTGGTATAATTATTCAGTGAAATTATCCGGGTTTAGAGATTTGTTGTGGGGGAGTTTTGAAATTACTAAGTCAATTTTGTTATAATGCTATTCAATTTATCTATATAATATTGGATGAGGTTGTATGGTGGGGCTTCCCAGGTGGGGCTAGTGGTAAAGAACCTGCCTGCCAATGCAGGAGATTGAAGAGATATGGGTTCCATCCCTGGGTTGGAAAGATTCTCTGGAGGAGGGCAGGGCAACCCACTCCAGTATTCTTGCCTGGAGAATCCCATGGAGAGAGGAACTTGGAGGGCTACAGTCCTTAGGGTCACAAAGAGTTGGACACAACTGAAATGACTTAGCATGCATGCACACACAAGGTTGTGAGGCATTGTATTTTCTTAAGAATCAGCTCATGTCAACTAAGTTGTTGAATTTATGTGTGTAGAGTTGTTTGTAGTGTTCCCTTATGTCTGCAAGGTTTGTAATGATATCTCTTGTTTGATTCCTTGTACTGCTAATTTGTGTTTTCTCTTTTTTTCTTTGTCATTTTTTCTAGAAATTTGTCAACTTTATTGCTGTTTCCAAAGAACCATCTCTTTTTTAATTGATTTTCTCCATTTTGTCTTTGTTTTCCATTTCATTGAATCTGTTCTTTATTATTTCCTTCCTTCTGATTGCTTTGATTTTCTTTTCTTTCTTTTTCTCTTGATTCTTGAGTCAGGAGCTTAGATTATTGATTTGAGAATTTTATTTTTTGTAATGTATGTATTCAGTGCTGTAAATTTCCCTGTAAGCTATGTCCCACAACTTGAATATGTTGTGTTTTCATTTTCATTTATTTTAAAGTATTTTTGAATATACTCTCAGATTTCTTCTTTGACTCATGGATTATTTAGGAGTGTGTTATTTAGTTTCCAAGTGTTTAAAGGTTTTCCTGTTATTTTTCTATTGCTTATTTCTTATATGACTTCCTTGGTAGGTTAGTCACCATTTGTGTCTTGTGTCGGACTCTTTGCAACCCCATGGACTGTAACCCACCAGGCTGCTCTGTCCATGGAATTCTCCAGGCAGGAATACTGGAGTGGGTTGCCATGCCCTTCTCCAGGGAATCTTCCTGACCCAGAGATCAAACCCAGGTTTCTTGCATCACAGACAGATTCTTTACCATCTGAGCCACTATTTCTTTTAAATTTGTTGAGTCTTGTTTTATGGTCCATGATATAGTCTATATTGGTATATGATCCTTGGGCACTTGAAAAGTGTATGTATCTGTTGTTATTGGTTGTAGTGTTCTGTATATTACATTAGATCCTGTTAGTTGTTTGTGCTGTTCATTTCTACATCCTTGTAGATGTCCTATCTTGTTTTTCTATCAATTGTTGAGACCTGGAGTGTTGAAGTCCATTACCAGCATTGTAGATTTGTCTGTTTCTTTAGAGAAAGAGTTCTGTCTTTACAGCCTTAAAACCAGTTCATCCATTTTTGCTTCATATATTTTTATTTTTTTTATTTTTCAACTTTATTTTTTGGTACATGCACATTTGATATTGCTATGTATTTCTGGTGGATTAATCCTGTTGTCGTTATGTATTGCTGCTCTCTGTCTCTGGTAATTTTCTTTGCTTTGAAGTTTACCTCATCTGATATTAATATAGCTATTCCTAGTCTCCTTTGATTAATGTTTACATGATATGTCTTTTATTCTCCTTTAACTTTTAACCTGCCTATATCATTATATTTGAGGTGAGTTTCTTACAGACAGCATAAAATTGAGTCAAATTTTTACATCTACTGTTCTCATCTCTGTCTTTTAATTGATGTATTTAGGCCATTTACACTTCATGTGATTATTGATATGTTAGCGTTTAAGTCTGCCACATTACTTTTTTTGTTTTCTGTTTGTTCTGTTTTTTAATTTCTATGTTTAATTAATTAATTAATTTGCTTTTCTGTGGGTTAGTTGAACTTTTGTAGGCATACATTTTAACTGTTCCCCATCTGACCTTCACTATACTAAAAGTATGGGGGTGATCTCATTACTGCTGGGCAGTGGTGACAGTCCTGCCTTTCCTCTAGTCTTCCTCTAACACCACTCCAGTGGAGAGGAGGAGGGACATGTTATTGCTGGGAGTGTGTGGAAATCCAGGCTCTTCAGGTGATCACCACTAATGAAGGCATCATCACCAACCAAATTACACTTCATGTGATTATTGATATGTTAGCGTTTAAGTCTGCCACATTACTTTTTTTGTTTTCTGTTTGTTCTGTTTTTTAATTTCTATGTTTAATTAATTAATTAATTTGCTTTTCTGTGGGTTAGTTGAACTTTTGTAGGCATACATTTTAACTGTTCCCCATCTGACCTTCACTCATACTAAAAGTATGGGGGTGATCTCATTACTGCTGGGCAGTGGTGACAGTCCTGCCTTTCCTCTAGTCTTCCTCTAACACCACTCCAGTGGAGAGGAGGAGGGACATGTTATTGCTGGGAGTGTGTGGAAATCCAGGCTCTTCAGGTGATCACCACTAATGAAGGCATCATCACCAACCAAACAAGAATGAAATCCCAGCTCCCTACATGGTCTTCTTTTTATTTAGTTAGTTTTGGCTGTGCTGGGTCTTCATTGCTGTGCATGGACTTTCTCTAGTGTGGCAAGTGGAGGCTATTCTCCAGTTGCAGTGTGGGGGCTGCTTATTGAGGTGGCTTCCCTTGTTGGGGAGCACAGGCTCTAGAGTGTGCAGGCTTCAGTAGCTGTGGTGCATGGGCTCAGTAGTTGTGGGACACAGGCTTAGTTGCCCCACTGCATGTGGGATCCTAGTTCCCAGATCAGGAATTGAACCCATGTCCTCTGCACTGGCAAGTGAATTATTAACCACTGGACCATGAGGGAAGTCTCTACATGGTCTTCTTTGGTGCCATGAGAGTGAAGGACTGGGGGCAGTACCTTACAACCTTGTAAGAAGTCTAGGGTTCTCATTCAGCCTTTGCTGGCATAGGTAGGGGTGGGGCTACAATTTTTTCTGTGGTGCTTGGCTGGAGCAGAGTGGTAATTGACTAAAAGTTTTGTATCTTGGTAGGCTTTCCTGGTCCTTGGGCCAATGAAAGCAGGCTTCAGTTTGTGCTTTGTTTTTGTTTACACTCATTAATGCTTCTGAGTTGCCAGCTTCTTCATCTCCAAGTCTGAGATATATGAAGCAAAAGAAAACTCAAGGAACTTGCCATGATGTTGTTCTCTAGCTCCTGAGGTCCCTAGCTAGTCTACCTTCTCTCCACCTTCAAGAATCTTCCTGTTTGTTTTATATATACTTTCCAGGATTTTTAGTCATAATTAGTGTAGGGAATAAGGGGAAATATATTTATTCCGTCTTCCAAGAAGCAGAAGTTTCATGTTATTTTTTTAAAAATAAAAATAATTTATTTGCACAGTTTAAAAAGTTAAAGAATATATGACAAAAATCTGCAGTCCCTTGCCCCTTCCTTGTGCACTCTGGGTTTAATGCTTGGGAAACAACCAGTTCCAACATTTCAGCTCTTTTTCTGTTATTTACTTCCATGTTTCTAAACAATATGCTCACTCTGCTACTTACTGAACTTAGTATCTATTGATTTCCTGTGGTGGTAGATAATGATTTAGGTTTCTCATATATTTTACATAATTTTTGTGATCCTTTGAATATAGTTATA
>SJXQ01011877.1:195578-242956 GCA_006408695.1 Aepyceros melampus | reverse complement strand
AGTACTGCATTTCGGACTCTTTTGTTGACCATGATGGCTACTCCATTTCTTCTAAGGGATTCCTGTCCACAGTAGTAGACATCATGGTCATCTGAGTTAAATTCACCCATTCTAGTCCATTTTAGTTCACTGAGTCCTGGAATGTCGATGTTCACTCTTGCCATCTCTTGTTTGACCACTTACAATTTGCCTTGATTCATGGACCTAACATTCCAGGTTCCTATGCAATATTGCTCTTTACAGCATCGGACTTTATTTCATCACCAGTCACATCCACAACTGGGTGTTGTTGTTGCTCTGACTCTGTCTCTTCATTCCGTCTGGAGTTATTTCTCCACTGATCTCTAGTAGCATATTGCGCACCTACTGACCTGGGGAGTTCCTCTTTCAGTATCCTATCATTTTGCCTTTTCATACTGTTCATGGTGTTCTCAAGGCAAGAATATTGAAGTGGTTTGCCATTCCCTTCTCCAGTGGACCACATTCTGTCAGACCTCTCCACCATGACCTGCCCATCTTGGGTGGCCCCACATGGCATGGCCTATCGTTGGAACTTAATGAATGCTTTTCTAGTGTATGAATCAAGACTAGGTGAATTGACACCTAGGAAACTACATTGTAAAGTTCCAAGGCCACATTGCTTAAAATATGCCTTAAGAAGACCTAGGTTGCTTTCCCAATGCTGTCACTTTTCTAGTACAGTGACCTCAACTCAGGACCTCAAGTCTTGTGATGATTCTAGGTACCATTTGTGAGTCATAAATAAAATGATGCATGGTGAAATTTATATAAATATATTTTGTGTTTAGTTTTAATAAATGATAAATTAAAATAATATTTTATTATATATTTATACTATATAATATATGGTATATATAAATATTTATATATAATTATATATAAATATATTATACATGCACACATGCTTAGTCGCTCAGTAGTGTCCAAGTCGTTGTGATCTCATGGGCTGTGATCCACCAGGCTCCTCTGGCCATGGGATTCTCCAGGCAAGAATACTGGAGGGTTTGCCATATATATTAAGATAATTATATACATATATGTGTGTGTGTATATATATATATAGTTGTGTTAGTCGCTCAATCGTATCTGACTCTTTGCGACCCCATGGACTGCTGCCCATCAGGCTCCTCTGTCCATGGGTCTCTCCAGGCAAGAATACTGGAGTGAACTGCCATTCTCTTCTCCAGAGGATCTTCCCGATGGAATCAAACCTACATTTCATGCATTGCAGACAGTTTCTTTACTGTTTAAGCTACAAGGAAGCTACAAGGAAAATGTTTATACTATTGTCCAGAGTCAGAACTAAGGAATTATATGATATTTGAGCAACACCAGAAGTAAAGTGACTATATTCTGTGTATGTAACATGAACAGAAAGTGTTTCTAGCTGGTGGGAGTAGAAGTGGGGAGAAGAGCTTTGATTAAAGCATAAATAAGTGTGTCCTACATAGTTTAAGTTACTCTGGTACATGCATTATCATCTCTTCAGAATTCCTACAGTACTTGTTTTTGCTGCTTAGTGAGTGCTTCATCAAGTCAGCACATGTGATTGAAGGACAATGATGAACATGTGAGAGTTCACATTTTTCCCCTGCCAAAGAGAATGTGTGATTGGCAGCCAAATGCCCCATTTGTCTCCTCCTCTGTTCCTGAGAATTATTCTTCACATTGAAACTCTACTGTGGAAAAGAGAGAGGGAAGGCAGGAAGAGAAGAAAGAGTAGAAGAGGAAGGGGAGGAGGATTTTTCTAGGAGCTGTTTGCATGTGAGGAGCTCTTGAGAGCGATGACTTAAAAAATGTTGTAGTGAAGATAAAGAAGTCTGGAATTTATAACACAAATAAAGAACAGAATTACTTCAAGAGTCCTTTTTGCAGATTGACTGCCACTTGGCACTTCTTACAGACTGGCCCCTCTGGTTCACAGTTTTAATAGGGTTACAGATGAAAAGCATTCCTGTGAAGTTTTTTTCTCCATCCACCCAAATAGTCTCATCCTTTTTGTCATCTCCCAATTTGGGCTTCCTGGTGGCTCAGACGGTAAAGAATCCATCTGCAATGCAGGAAACCTGAGTTGGATCCGTGGGTTGGGAAGATCTCCAGAAGAAGGGAATGGGTACCCACTCCAATGTTCTTGCCAGGAGAATCCCCATGGACAGAGGAGCCTGGTGGATCCTTGGGGTTGGACACAGCTGAGTGACTAACACACACGATCAACTCTTGCTAGTTTATCCTTCACTATCATTCATCAGAAAAATGTTTGTGGGACACAAATGTGATTATGTCAGTTCTTTGTTTCAAACTCTCCCTAATGGTATGGACAAACCATCCCTTGTAAGTCAAGTTGGACCTGCAGATACAAACACAAATCCATGAGCCCTTTGCCCCATGACTGCTCCAGACAGCACTCCAGCCTCTCTGCGTAGGTTGTCTAACACTGATTCTCCCTCAGGAAGTTAAGATGAAGATGCCTCAGCTGGAGATGAGAGCAGGGATGTCCTCCTGGATGCCCTGGTAATCTCTGCCCAAGCCCATGAGTGATGTCAGCCAAAGCGACAAAGATAGCAGCCACACTCCTGGTGAAATCCAGCCTTCAGCTGAAAGCACCAGTGTCATACCAAGGAGAGGGGGTGCGATGGGAGTGTCTGCCCTGTTTCATCGTGGCCATTGTTTGAAATTTCCAGCATAGGATACCACTTGGCTTTATTATTGTTTTTAAAATTCTCTACTGCAAAGCACCCTCTTCCTGCCTTTGCAGACTGCTGCCCTGAGGCAAACTGCTCCCTCTCCCCATTTCCTTTGTCACTAGAGGACCATGACACCCCCTCCTTTTTCTTTTGCTAGAGCCTGAAGAGCGAGTGTATCACAGACTTGTGCTGACTGATGCGGAAGTGCTGGTGACCGTTGGAGCAGCATCTCCCAGGATTGAGGAAACCATCATTTGAAGGTCAGACACTTTAGGTCCACGCAGAGTGAGAGTTCCATGCCTTGGATTTTGGAGATGGAGTGGTGGCTCCAGAAAGGCAAGACATCATGACAGAAAAAGAACACTGTGACTGTATAGGTGGAGTTTGGTCATTAACTATGGCTGGCATATCTATATTCAATTTCTCAGCTTGGGATTGTTTTATAAGTACTTATAGATATTAAGGAGATCAAACTAATCAATCCTAAAGGAAATCAATCTTAAATATTCATTGGAAGAACTGATGCTGAAGCTCTAATATTTTGGTCACCTGATGTGAAGAGCCGACTCATTGGAAAAGACCCTGATTCTGTGAAAGATTAAAGGTCAAAAAGAGAAGAGGGTGGTAGAGGATGGCTAGATAGTATCACTAACTCAGTGGACATGAATTTGAGCAAGTCCCAGGAGACAGTGAAGGACAGGGGAGCCTGAGGTGCTGCAGTCCATGGGGTTGCAAAGAGTTGGACACGACTGAGAGAATGAACTGCAAAAACAACAGACATTAAACAGGCTTCCCTGGTGGCTCAGCAGTAAAGAATCCACCTGCCAATGCAAGAGACACAGGAGAAGCAGGTTTGATCCCTGGGCCAAGAAGATTCCCTGGAGAGGAAATGGCAACCCAATCCAGTATTCGTGACTGATATATTCCATGGACAGAGGAACCTGACAGTCATTAGTTCATGCGGTCCCAAAAGTCAGACATGACTCAGCAGCAAACAGCAACAACAGACACTGAATGCTATTCCTTTCAAGAGGGCTCTATTGAATTGTTTAGGTCCTGAATTTGTTATACATTAAAAGTGCTTTATAAAGTTTGTGTGTGTGTGTGTGTGTGTGTGTGTGTCTGTGTTTCACTTACTGTAAACCCTGATGAATTTTTATTTAAATTAAAAGCTCTCAGCTTGCTTAATAGGGGGCAGATATTTGCTACTCATATATTTGTTTCCAGCAAAGCCTTAAAGAACAAACGTTGATTCATATGCTACAGAGAAAGGAACTGGTCAAATACTAAAACTAATGTTATCAGCAGCTGGTCAGAACTGAAAAAGCGATGGCCTGGCTTGGCGAGGAGGCCAGGGCTTTTGATAGAGATTCTTCCTGGGCCCATAACAGACAAAGGTTCTCATCACCTGCAAGATAAGCCTGTGCCTATCTCGTACAGACTTGGAGCCCAGCCTACCTTGTCCACTCCATCTTTCTATGGTGTCCCTTGCATGTATCCTATCTCCATGCCCCAGGCAACAAAAACAGCCAGTCTCTGACTATGATATACTCTTTCAAGCCTCTGTGCCTTTATAGATATTGTTTATCTTTCCGGAGAAGCCAAATTTTCTTCCTTCTCCATCTTCCCATACTCATCGTCCAGAATTAGCAAGTTATCGCTCCCATGGACAGCTCTCTGATTCCATTCCCAGTCATATCCCAAGAAGAAGTAATTGTCCCTTCATCCATGATGTTGTTCTGGAAGTGGAAATGCTGAGTTTGGCTCATGTCTTCTCCACTTAATGCTGTGTGACCTAGGACAAGTTGCTTAATCTCTCTGTGCTTCAAATCCCTCAACTTTATCATGGAGATAATAACAATAATAATACTATTCCTTATAAAATTAAAGTGAGGATATGGCTTTTAGAAAGTTTCCTAGAATCACATAATAACTTAATGTGTTAATTGTTTTTATTATTATTTATTACTCCCACTACCATTATCATCATATATATACCTCCTTTGTGCTTTTATTCACACCAGTTTTATTCACATGATTATTATTATTGATGTCAGTTTATCTGAATCTCATTTATTATGTTTTCGGGCTCCAAAATCACTGCAGATGGTGACTGCAGCCATGAAATTAAAAGACACTTGCTCCTTGGAAGAAAAGCTATGACAACATATTAAAAAGCAGAGACATTACTTTGCCAACAAAGGTCCATCTAGTCAAAGCTATGGTTTTTCCAGTAGTCATGTATGGATGTGAGAGTTGGAGAAGAGTTGATGCTTTTGAAGTGTGGTGTTGGAGAAGACTCTTGAGAGTCCCTTGAACTGCAAGGAGACCCAAACAGTCCATCCTAAAGGAAACTAGTTCTGATTATTCACTGGAAGGACGGATGCTGAAGTGGAAACTCCAACTTTTGGCAACCTGATGCAAAGAACTGATTCATTTGAAAAGATCCTGATGCTGGGAAAGATTGAAGACAGGAGGAGAAGGGGATAACAGAGGAAGAGATGGTTGGATGGCATCCCCCACTTGATAGACATGAGTTTGAGTAAGCTCCAGGAGTTGGCAATGGAAGGGACGCCTGTGTGCTGTGGTCCATGGGGTCCCAAAGATTCGGACATGACTGAACGACTGAAGTGGAAACGGATCTTTACTCCTCAGGGTTCAACACAGTATTTGGCATTAGCAGTTCAGTTCAGTCGCTCAGTCGTGTCTGACTTTTTGTGACCCCATGAATCGAAGCACGCCAGGCCTCCCTGTCCATCACCAACTCCCAGAGTTCACTCAGACCCACGCCCATGGAGTCAGTGACGCCATCCAGCCATCTCATCCTTGGTTGTCCCCTTCTCCTCCTGCCCCCAATCCCTCCCAGCATCAGAGTCTTTTCCAATGAGTCAACTCTTTGCATAAGGTGGCCAAAGTATTGGAGCTTCAGCTTCAGCATCATTCCTTCCAAAGAAATCCCAGGGCCGATCTCCTTCAGAATGGACTGGTTGGATCTCCTTCCAGTCCAAGGGATTCTCAAGAGTCTTCTCTAACACCACAGTTCAAAAACATCAATTCTTTGGTGCTCAGCCTTCTTTACAGTCCAACTCTCACATCCATACATGACTACTGGAAAAACCATAGCCTTGACTAGACGGACCTTAGTCGGCAAAGTAATGTCTCTGCTTTTGAATATACTATCTAGGTTGGACATAACTTTTCTTCCCAGGAGTAATCGTCTTTTAATTTCATGGCTGCAGTCACCATCTGCGGTGATTTTGGAGCCCCCAAAAATAAAGTCTGACACTGTTTCCACTGTTTCCCCATCTATTTCCCATGAAGTGATGGGACTGGATGCCATGATCTTCGTTTTCTGAATGTTGAGCTTTAAGCCAACTTTTTCACTCTCCTCTTTCACTTTCATCAAGATTAAGGAAATAGTTTTGAATTTTAATTCAAAAGGCATCTATGTCTTTTTCTTATCATAAGCCTCGTAAAGTGTCTTTTCTGCTTTGTTGCAATCTTTATGGATGTTAGTTCAGTACCCTGCACATAATCAGCCTCAAAATCTACTGAAGAAACATGTGTACAAATGACTAGTTAGATATTGGCTTCTGGCCAGCAGGCAGACCAGTGGTGTCATAGGAGACTTACTCCCAGCTTCTCATGTGAGATCAGCTGGTGAACTGAAAGCAGATTGTTTGGTTCACTTGCTTTTTTGTTTCATAAACTTCTGCTGAGTTTAAAAGGCAGTCAAGATGTAGTTAAAGATGAGGATCTGCCTTGTGAAGATGAATCCAGTGTTTGAAAGTGGTAAGAGACAGATTAGGGATTTGTAGATGGATTAACTGAAATCAAATGTCCTTTGCAAATATGAGCGAAAACTTCTTTACCTCATAGTTTTAAAAATCCATATTTCTACACAATTGGGGTCTTATAACCAAAATTTCTCTGCTTCTTCAAACTATCTAATGGAGGTTTTTTGATTGGATGTTCATTATGTTACATCATCAGGTTACAAGTAGATTAAAGTCATAATTGTTTTCAATTAGGGACCAGACTAAATGGAGCTCTTTGATCCAGCTTCTGAGGACAGGGTGCAGGTGTTCCAATGGGAGTGTTCCACATGGCTTGTCTCTTACCCCAGGAGTGTGATGTGATTTTGACCCATCTCACATCATCTTCTTCCCCTTCTCCTCCTGCCCCCAATCCCTCCCAGCATCAGAGTCTTTTCCAATGAGTCAACTCTTTGCATAAGGTGGCCAAAGTATTGGAGCTTCAGCTTCAGCATCATTCCTTCCAAAGAAATCCCAGGGCCGATCTCCTTCAGAATGGACTGGTTGGATCTCCTTCCAGTCCAAGGGATTCTCAAGAGTCTTCTCTAACACCACAGTTCAAAAACATCAATTCTTTGGTGCTCAGCCTTCTTTACAGTCCAACTCTCACATCCATACATGACTACTGGAAAAACCATAGCCTTGACTAGACGGACCTTAGTCGGCAAAGTAATGTCTCTGCTTTTGAATATACTATCTAGGTTGGACATAACTTTTCTTCCCAGGAGTAATCGTCTTTTAATTTCATGGCTGCAGTCACCATCTGCGGTGATTTTGGAGCCCCCAAAAATAAAGTCTGACACTGTTTCCACTGTTTCCCCATCTATTTCCCATGAAGTGATGGGACTGGATGCCATGATCTTCGTTTTCTGAATGTTGAGCTTTAAGCCAACTTTTTCACTCTCCTCTTTCACTTTCATCAAGATTAAGGAAATAGTTTTGAATTTTAATTCAAAAGGCATCTATGTCTTTTTCTTATCATAAGCCTCGTAAAGTGTCTTTTCTGCTTTGTTGCAATCTTTATGGATGTTAGTTCAGTACCCTGCACATAATCAGCCTCAAAATCTACTGAAGAAACATGTGTACAAATGACTAGTTAGATATTGGCTTCTGGCCAGCAGGCAGACCAGTGGTGTCATAGGAGACTTACTCCCAGCTTCTCATGTGAGATCAGCTGGTGAACTGAAAGCAGATTGTTTGGTTCACTTGCTTTTTTGTTTCATAAACTTCTGCTGAGTTTAAAAGGCAGTCAAGATGTAGTTAAAGATGAGGATCTGCCTTGTGAAGATGAATCCAGTGTTTGAAAGTGGTAAGAGACAGATTAGGGATTTGTAGATGGATTAACTGAAATCAAATGTCCTTTGCAAATATGGCGAAAACTTCTTTACCTCATAGTTTTAAAAATCCATATTTCTACACAATTGGGGTCTTATAACCAAAATTTCTCTGCTTCTTCAAACTATCTAATGGAGGTTTTTTGATTGGATGTTCATTATGTTACATCATCAGGTTACAAGTAGATTAAAGTCATAATTGTTTTCAATTAGGGACCAGACTAAATGGAGCTCTTTGATCCAGCTTCTGAGGACAGGGTGCAGGTGTTCCAATGGGAGTGTTCCACATGGCTTGTCTCTTACCCCAGGAGTGTGATGTGATTTTGACCCATCTCACATCATCTTCTACTAATAACATTTTGAACTTTGGATTGATTATTTAGTGTTGTTGTTGTTGAATTGTGAAGTTGTGTCTGAATCTTTTGTGACTCCATGGACTGTAGCCTGCCAGGTTCCTTTGTCCATGGGATTATCTCGGGCAAGAACACTGGAGTGGGTCGCCATTTCCTTCTCCAGGGGGTCTTCCGGACTCAGGGACTGAACCTGCATCTCCTGCGTTGGCAGGTGGGTCCTTTATCACTGAGCCGCCAGGGAAGCCCCTAGCTCTTAACAGTGAATACTATTCCTTTAAAGGGACATTTGTGAATCTATTTGAGCCCTGAATTTACGTTTTGTTTAAAGAGTGCCATTTAAGGTTAAGATCAAGAGTTTTTTGGGGGGGGGTGTGGGGGGATGGTTTAAGTTAAAAAATTAAAAAGTTACTTGAGTCCAAATGTAACCTTTAAAGATTCTCCCAGGGAACTGAAACACACAGGGAAAAAAAAAAAAAAAAACATGATGACATTACAAATGGAATATAAGACTCTTTACTTTTCTCTGTAAGCTCCTAGAAATGAAAAATGTAAATAGAAAGATAACTGAGGAAAAGATTTTGAAAGTTCTTCATCAGGCAGTCGAGTTGTTGCCTGAAATGGCAAGGGAGATAGAGCAGATGCCTCTCGAAGAAGCCTCAACCAGACCTGTCTGCCCAAGAACCCTGAACATAGCTTCCTGAAGCCCACCCCAAGACAGCTCATTTGCCATCTCTGCTTTTATACCCATCACTGCCTCTAGCAGCTTCCATTCTCCCAAGCTGGAGGCAGCACCCTTTACTCATTCAATCAATCAAATTCCATCTTCCATTCTATTGCTGTTATATTATGAAATGAAGACTTGTCTAGTAATACAAGTAAGGCACACAGCTTCCAGTCTTCATCTCAGAATCTGCTTTAAAAACTCTTCCCTAAAATCCATCTGGGAATTTAGGGTTTTGAGTATGAGCCATACATTCTCCTTGCTTGACCCTACAGTAAACCCCTCTCTGTTCCAAAACAAAAGACTTGCCTATGAATGAGAAGACAGTCAGTCATTTACTTATGGCAGCCTGGTTCTTCTTGCTTGGTTACCTTGTAGCAAAGAATTGAAAATACAGACCAGTACAACTGGCAACCCACTCTAGTACTCTTGCCTGGGAAATCCCATGGACGGAGGAGCCTGGTAGGCTGCAGTCCATGGGGTCGCTGAGGGTCGGACACGACTGAGCAACTTCACTTTCACTTTCACAACTTAGGTAGGTGAGTAGGTGAAGTCACTCAGTCGTGTCCGACTCTTTGCGACCCTGTGGACTGTAGCCTACCAGGCTCCTCCATCCATGGGATTCTCCAGGCAAGAATACTGGAGTGGATTGCCATTTCCTTCTCCAGGGGATCTTCCCGACCCAGGGATCGAACCCGGGTCTCTCGCGTTGGAGGCAGATGCTTTAACCTCTGAGCCGCAGGCAAGATTTATTGGGCAAGCAGCAAGCAGTATGTTCTCCAGGAGTGAGGGCAGACCAACGGGCACAGGAGTTGTCCTGTTCCATTTTGGCTTCCCTCTTTCATATTCCTTGTTCCCTCCCCTGAGTGGTCCCTGGGGCCTATGCAAATAAGGCATTATTCCTGAGACCAATCAGGGAAGGGGATGCAAATACAGTGTATACTCAAGACCTATCAGGGAAAGGGGCATGTTGGGTACCTTGTCCAACTGGAAGTCTTCATTCAGGTCGTGCATATTTTACTTTTTTTTTTTTTTTTAACAGTTCATGGTGTCTGCGGTCATCTAGCTGTCACTTCCTCTACCCACCATTTCATACCCATTTCTCCGTACTCTAACTGACTAACACTTGCTAAGAAACTTTTTTTTTGAGAACCTATAATGTTATGCCTAGCACTGTAATAAATGCTGGAAGTTCAGGGATCGTGTGGTTTGGGCACGTTGGGGTGGTCATAGAGCAGTTGCCTTTTCCTCCTGGGTTCATAGGTATTATTTAGTTCACTTGCTGTCAAGAGAGACCATGTGACTAGATTATGGCTAATGGATTGCAGGAGAAGTAATGGGAGCCACTTCCAGGCCTGGCTCCTAAAATATCTTTCATGATATTATTCTCTCTCCCCCTTTTACCATCTTTAGCTGAATGAAGAAGATCCAGGAAAGGACCCCAAGGAATCACCTTTTCGTTATATCACAAAGCCTGGGTGCCTGAATCACCAGGTAGAGGACTGCCACCTGGGATATCTGTCTGCCTAGAAATATCATGCATTGAACTTGAGTGATCAAGAAATGAATGTTTATTTTATTAATCTACTAAAACTTTGAGATTTAGTTAATATAGTATCAACAGTATAGTAATTACATACTAGTATGATAGCTTATGGTGAATGGTGCCACTGGATTTATGGTCTCCAAAGGAGAAGATTTCACTCCAGGACCTGTGATGAGTCTCAATCCCTCAGCTTTGTGCAGCAAAATTTTATTTAAAATGACAGGAGAGAGAAAGCTTCTGATATAGACATCAGAAGTGGGTAGAAAGAGTACCCACCCTTACTAGTTTAAGCAAGGCCTTATATACTTCTCAATCAGCTGCTGAGAACAACAACAAAAAAATACCTCAAGGCTGTAAGAGTTCCATCAGAACTTTCCCATGGCATAGATACTGAGATGACTTTGACATAAGATTAGCGAGGGAGAACGGGTTCCAGACACTGTCACTGGGCAAGATACACTCTTCCTGTGTAATCAGGGGGATAGTCTTGAGGAACAGGTTCCCAGGCAAGGCTTGTTACAATTATAATCATCAACATAGAGCCTAAGAAAAGCCTAAGAAGAAAAGCTGTGTGATCATTAGCTCCTAAAGAAGGGCCAGTTCTCGGGCAAGATACATTGTTGCACAAAGCTTAAGGGAAGCATGAGGGAGAATGTTCACCTCCTCCTTAAATGGGCCTGGACTGCCTAAGCTTTAACTCTCTCAAGTATAATACAATTACATAATACAGTGGCAAATCATTTCATGGCAAATAGATGGGGAAACAATGGAAACAGTGAGAGGCTTTATAATTTTTTCTGGGCTCCAGAATCACTGCAGATGGTGACTGCAGCCATGAAATTAAACAACACTTGCTCCTTGGAAGAAAAGTTAGGACCAACCTAGACAGCATATTAAAAAGCAGAGACATTACTTTGCTAACAAGTGTCCGTCTAGTCAAAGCTATGGTTTTTCCAGTAGTCATGTATGGATGTGAAAGTTGGACTATAAAGAAAGCTGAGCACTGAAGAACTGATGCTTTTGAACTGTGGTGTTAGAGAAGACTCTTGAGAGTCTCTTGGACTGCAAGGAGATCCAACCAGTCCATCCTCAAGGAAATCAGTCCTGGATATTCATTGGAAGGATGGATGCTGAAGCTGAAACTCCAATACTTTGGCCCCCTGATGCAAAGAACTGACTCATTTGAAAAGACCCTGATGCTGGGAAAGATTGAAGGCAGGAGGAGAAGGGCACGACAGAGGAAGAGATGGTTGGATGGCATCACCGACTTGATGGATATGAGTTTGAGTAAACTCTGGTAGTTGGTGATGGACAGGGAAGCCTGTGTGCTGTGGTCCATGGGGTTGCAAAGAGTCAGACACGACTGAGCGACTGAACTGAACTGATAATACAGTGGCAACTCTAATATAGTCTCTAACTAATAGAGATGAGTAAGATAAAGAACTTGTCTTCAAGGAGTTAACATTTTGGTTGGGAGAAGTGTGTAAATTATAAAACAAGTGATCATCTAGCAAATGAGAGGTATAACATACAGTGGAAGTAGCATGTGGAGTAGGACGGGGATGATGATTGTGATAGAAAGACTTTCTGAATGAAAACCACTGTGTATATTTTTTTCCCACAATTGTGGGCATGGTTGGGGAGGGTGGGTGTAGTTGAGGGAAGCAGAGAATGAGAGGCAGATCAATGCTGCGAGAGTAGAAAGGATGAGGTCAAGCATGGTGACACATGGGGCTGGAAAAGGAAGCAGATATTGAAACAGAGCATCTTCCATATGCCCCTGGTACCCTGGACTTTCTGAGATCAGTACCATTCAAAAGTGCTGATCTGTAATGATGTAAGAAGTTTAAGGCAGAATGTGTATCACCACTCTGCTTCTTTCACAGGGAATATGTTGTTATTTGGGAAAAAGAAGTCAGCTGAACCAAATAGCAAGCTTAGCGATGTGGCTGGTTTGCATTCCAGCACAAACTTCTTGTTTCATCATATCCAGGAAACTATTTCCTTTTCCGAAGACCACTCTTGGAGTGGGCCTGTTCTGGACATATTAATCTGTTTTCTCTGGAAAATGGATGTGAAAGGTGTCCAGGGAGATTACGTAAAAATTGTTAGTCACGTCTGACTCGTTGGGATCCCATCCACTGTAGCCTGCCAGCTTCCTCTGTCCATGAAATTCTGCAGGCAAGAATACCGGAGTAGGTTGCCATTCCCTTCTTCAGGGCATTTTCCTGACCCAGGGATTGAACCCTTGTCTCCTACATTGCAGACAGATTGTTTACCATCTGAGACACCAGGAAAGCATGGGGAAATAATTCTGGAGGGAAATGATGAAGATCCTAAATTAGAGCAGTGCTGGTATTGATGAACCAAAGAGAATGGGTTTCAGACATATTTAGTATAAGATCAGGGTGTAGTGAGGACAGTGAGAGAAATAGTTAAAAAAAAAATGGGTCCTAATTTTTTTGATCAAGTGTCTGGGCATAACCATCAACTGAAGAAAAGATAATCATGGACTTTGTGGGTAGTTTACGAATTAACTTCCAGTGCTGTGGACAGTGAAGTGGACAGGGAACACCAGGCAGATATGTTGAAAGAGCAGCTGGAGACAACTGCCTGGATCTTGGGGGAAGAGTTCTGGGGCGGAAGTTCACATCTGGGTGTCGTTATCATAGGAGGTACAGAACATGGGAGTGTAACTCTGCAAAGTGAGAAAGGCAATGGTTCAGGATGAAACCATGAAGGACATTAAAGGAGACAAAGAAGATCTCCTGAGACAGACCTGACCTTCAGGAGAGTGAGAGATGCTGGGAGCCCAGAGTGCTTTTAGATGTTCTGCGCCAACTAAAAGCAGCAGGGAGGACCAGTTAAATCTCAGTGAAAATGCTTCCGCTGGACCCGCTAATCAGGATGTCTTTGGTGAAATCCAGACCAGGGCACTGGTGGGGGGCAGAGAAGACACTGTAGCAGAATTGTAAGGAGTTCTGAAACCATCAAGAGATGTACACAAGCTTTTCTCTAGAGTCCCGTTTCCTTCTCTGTTAGATGAGAAGTCAGATTAAGTGAGATAATTTCAGTTCTAACATTCTGTAATAATAGATCCCATTGTAAACAAGCAAAGAGATGGTAGTCACATGATGTTGATAAAAATGGTGCAAGATACTGGTTTGAGATACTTGCCTGAGGCTCAGAGAGCTTGAGGATCATGCTGCGGTTCACACACACAGTGAATTTCTGAACTGAGAATTAAATATTAGGTTTGTCTGACAACAAAATCTGTGTTCTTTTCACTGTCCTGCACCATACAATGATTTTAAGAAGAGATAAGATACCAGGCAGAATGTGAATTGAATTTGGGTAGTAGATGATTTATAAGAGACATCCTTGCTATATTTCCATAGGCGATACTCTTTAATAAAAGGCAGAATGCTCCTTTTGAGGAACATAAACAAAACTCACTGAGAGGGCTTTGAGCTAAGCTGATGTTAGCTATATAAAAAAGACCAGGTTGGTCAGCAAGTGACAGGGAAATGGGGAACTTTTATATACAGAGAAAAAAAATCAATACTAGCATAATAGTTTATAGAGGCAATGCATTTTGCAGTTAAAAATCTCTGAAGACCAGCTTAACAGTCAATCGGTATAGAAACTCTTGAGGACATAATTCTCATTCAGCTCAGGTAAGCATTATCTGAAGCCAATTATCTGATATAATAAGAGAATAGCTCATGCCTTCTCAAGGTGTCTTTCTTTGAGTATGTTTTAGGAATGATTGTTTTTAAAGTTAGCTAGTGTACCAAGGGGAATCTCTCCATCTAGCCAAGGAAGAAAAGGAGGAGAATATTTTGAATATGGCACACTTAAAGATCCAATGGTGTTCCTGGGCTTTATAAAACTCGGCAAAGAAATATGGCCAATGTTTTCAGAAGCTTTCTGATTTAACTATTCAGAATTTTCTATATATCCTTTCTTATGCAAAACTCTGTCCAGGAAGCTTGTAATTTCTTCTTATGCCCTCAAATAGCCCTTCAGAGATAGTCTACATTATATGTTGCAGGCATGCATGCTAAGTCTCCACAGTCGTGTCCGACTTTTTTGACCTTATGGACTGTAGCCTGCCAGACTCCACTGTCCATGGGGATCTCCAGGCAAGAATACTGGAGTGGGTTGCCCTGCCCTCCTCCAGGGGATCTTTCCTACCCAGGGACTGAACCTGTGTCTCTTACCTCTCCTGCATTGGCAAGCAGGTTCTTTACCACTAGCCACACCTGGGAAGCCCATAAAATATTATCAAGTCAGAACACCCCATTTTAAAATCAAAGGAAAGAAACACAGCTAGGGGAGGGATCTTGCCCACAGGCACAACTAGAGTAATGCTGTGACTAAAGCACAGGGATCCTCGCCTTCGGCGTAGTGCAGTTTCTACTGCACTGGGTCTGGGATGTAAGCTCAGTGCAAAATGGGGCTCTGTCTTAGCCACTGTTACATCCGCTGTAGGATGTAACAGTGCCTAGTGCCCAGAGAGTGTAGGCTGTGTAATGATGGT
The DNA here is from genome assembly GCA_006408695.1 of Aepyceros melampus. Lineage (NCBI taxonomy): Eukaryota > Metazoa > Chordata > Mammalia > Artiodactyla > Bovidae > Aepyceros > Aepyceros melampus. The sequence goes on along the minus strand of SJXQ01011877.1, from coordinate 227,939 downwards.
AAAGGTCAAAGTGCTTATGTTTTAACTTCTAGCAATACAGAAAAGCTTCTTCTGAAACTTGGTGTGATAAGCGTTTCCCCATCTGTTCTAATGCCACCAGGCTACCTGTCCTAGAGACTAGTCAAGCCCATCCCTAGCTCCTACTTGTCTGAGGATCTGGGAGCAGCCAAGCCCTAAGGTGATGGTAAGGTGAAGGACCAGAGGCTTGAGATCAGCTCTGACCTGGTGTGGATTGTTGCTCGGTTTGTGCTCTACCTTGATTCAGCAATTGAAGTTACTTTGTAATAACCCGAGGTCTCAGTCTATGCCTTGATTTCTTGCTCATTATTTCTTAGACTAATCTAGGCTCTGGAGTAGTCACAAACAGGAGTCCAAATCTCAGTGGTTTCATACATAAAGATTCATTTCTCACTCATGAATCTGACAGCTCTCTAGGACAATTCTTTAAAAAAAATATGTTTTGATGGGGACCATTTTTAAAGCTTTCATTGAATTCATTACAATACTGTTTTTGTTTTATGTTTTGATTTTTTGACTGTGAGGCACATGGGATCTTAACTCCCTGACTAGGGATCAAACCCACATCCCCTGCACTAGAAGGCAAAGTGTTAACCATTGGACCCCAAGGGAGATCCTGACAATTCCTTTTTAAACAGTGACTTAAAGACCTCAGTTTCTTGTATCTTGCAGCTGTGCCACCTGAAATACGTGGTTTCCAGGTCAGCTGGCATAGGAAGAGTGAGCCAAAGGGCTGTTCATTCTCTCTTAAATGCTTTAGCTTGGAAATGACACACATCACTTCTGCTCAGTGCCACTTGTCCAGAACTAGTTATAAGTCCTTCTCCAACTGCAAGGGCATTGGAAATTTCAGCAAGTACACAGGCTTTGGGAAGTAACAAAAATCTCTGTCAGAATGGAATTAGGCAAACGAGAGATCACTGAGGTTTTCATCTTTATTTTTTCTTCCTAAAAAAAAAAAAGAAAAATATTATAGTAAACTGACTTCCACAGTGGAATGTTCTTTGTGGCTTAGCTAGACATAAACAGTACCCTGATGTGTCTAGGGAATATATGCAGTGGGGATTTAGGCTCTTGAGAACTTTGGCAGATCCAGTGACCACTCTGAGGTTAGGTCCCCTGAGTTGTCACACTGAGTAATAAAAGGTGGGGTGGAAGTGGCTGGCCTGACCCCCAGTTGGCTGATTATTCAGTTCAGACAGAGCTAAAGAAAAACAGTTGCCCAGTGGCCTTTCAACTCTGCTCCTTTCCTGTTATTTCTTCAACCATTTATAGTCTAGTGTCTGGATAGAGCTGGGCCAAAGTTTGGCAGGATTCTAGGGAGATAAATTATTTGTAGGCCAGCAAGGGCCTCACAGCTTTACTAGGAAAAGGCAAATTGGAAGCTTGGATCATGTTCGGTTGTTAAGTCGTGTCTGACTCTTTCTCCACCACTACTCAACTCCGCATCTCATCAATTATCAAATACGCATGATTGTGCCTTCTGATGATTCTGCCTCATATTCAGTTCATGATTGCCTTTGCCTTAGGTTAAGCCTCCACTATGTCCATTCCAGAACAGCATTCTAACTGGTCTTGCTAATAAGACAGAGTAATACACTGAAGCTCAAATATAACCATAAGACACGTGTAAAATTTTCAATGGCTTCTGATTATCTATGGCATACATTTCCATCCTGCCTGTTTTAGTGCATAACGCTTGTCACAATGTAGCTGCTGTTTTCCTCTACTGTCTATCATCTCTCTGTACTCCCAACATGTGGGGAATAACGGGTAGGTACCAGATTGTTTTAAAGCCATGTGTGCCTCTGCTTATTCCTGTATGTTGCTACCCACAATGCTAGTCACCTACTTTTCATCTGGCAAACTCTTGAATCTTTCTTCAGCCCAGACTTCATCTCACCTAGGGAAAATTTCTAGATCCCCTCAGTTGACTTTGACACTCTATATCTGGTTCTGGCAGCATTTATTATATTGAATTGTAATGTTTAATCCACTCAAAATCTCCATATACTTTCTGACCTCATTAAAGTCAGAAGCTATAACTTATGTTAATTTGTCTCCATTATATTTTTATACTCTTCATTATGTTGTATTGATCTTTATTCCACATTTATGCCAATATCACACTATCTTACTAACTGCAGCTTTACAATAAGTCTTAAAATAAGGTAGTGTAAGAACCACAACTTTATTCTTCTCAAAGTTGACTTGACCATGCATACCCTTTATATTACTCTATATTAAAACCAAATTATCAATTTCTGCAAATGAAACCTCCTTGATATTTTGATTTGAATTGTATTTAATCCATGGTTTAATCTGGGGAGAATTGACATCATTACAATATTGCGTTTTCTGATCCAGAAATGTGTTATATCTCTCTGTACATTTAGGCTATTTTTCATTCTTTCAGTGTTATTTTGTAGTTCGCAGTATACAGGTCTTACTCATCTTTTATCACTTAAATGAAAAACCTAACAAACAAAAAACTCAAATTTAGGAAACATAAATTGGGAGGAGATTCTTTGTTTTCCAGATGGATTTAATGAAAGGCTTCTTGAGTACCCCCAAAATCTATACTGGAAAAAATACATCACAGAGTAGGTACTCAAAAACATTACTGATAACTGAATGTCTGCTGTAATTTAGAGAATTTGCATTCGTAAGCAAACCCAAAGACTACAGGGAATAAAAGACGCCTGTGTTTCATTCATTTTACTCACTGATGGCATTTCCTTGGGTTTACTCCTGTGTTCCATTTAGCTTACCCATTGATGGTGTTTGCTTGGGTTTACTTGTAGGTAAAAAGAAACCAAAAACCATAAAACTTGTATTCTTTAAATCCAGGAGTCTGTGCCAGGCAGACTCAACATCTGGGAGAGCAAGTATGGATTTGGTCACATTGACTAGGGCCTAGGCTTTTTGATGTCCCTGAGTTCCCAACAGCCTGCAGCTTCTTAGAGAAGATTCACTCCTCCAACATAGAGCCAAACTGTGTGCTCATGGGATGAGGACTGGATCCATGAGCCAGGTGTAGTTTGTGGGCAGCTACAGAAAGCAGAGAGGAGGGCATGCAACCCATTTTAGTAGTACTCTTGCCTGAAGAATCCCACGGAAAAAGGAGCCTGGTGGGTTATGGTCCATAGGGTCACAATGAATCTGACGCAGCTGAAGTAATTCAGCACAGAAAGCTGAAAGTCTTAAGGCGCGACTGAAAAATGCATCCTTCTCAGGGCAATGACAATACCTACCAGACTGTGGGAAGTTCAGTCATGTTCCTATTTATCTTGCATCTGCTCAGAACTGAGTCTTCCTAAAGTTCAGCTGATTTGCAAGGAGATCAAGCCAGTCAATCCTAAAGGAAATCAACCCTGAAAATTCATTGACGGGACTGTTACTAAAACTGAGGTCCAATACTTTAGCCACCTGATATGAAGAGTTGATTCATTGGAAAAGACTTTGATACTGGGAAAGATTGAGTTTGGGAGGAGAAGGGGACAACAGAGGATTAGATGGTTGGATAGCATCACTGACTCAATGGACATGAGTTTGAGAAAACTCTAGGAGAAGTGAAGGACAGGGAAGCCTGGTGTGCTGCAGTCCACGGGGGTCGCAAAGACTTGGACAAAACTTGACTGAACAACAATAACAAAGTTCATTTATACCCAATGCCCATCTCAGCTCCAAAGACTCTAAGGCTCCTGCATACCCACTGAACAGTTCAAACTTCTTTTAATGACATTTAAATCCATCTATAATCAGCACCCAAATACCTAGCAGGCATTACATCCTATGTATTCTCTGCATTTTTTCTTGATCTCTAGGCATAATGGAGAGTGTGTGGTTCTGTACAAATGGCAGGCTTATTTCTCACTTTTACTATTGCCGTTTCACTGCATGGTTGGACCTCAGTCTCCTACTTTATATATTATTTTACTTTGAGTGATTTCTGCAATTTCATCTTCCAATCGTTTTCTTGAAATTTTCATTTCCACTGTTCAGCCCATGCATTCAGCCCAGGTTGCTGGAATAATGTTCCCAAAATTATAGCTTTGCTCATGAGCCTGAGGAAAAAGTTCAGGGCCTTTCCATAGCCAAAAAATAAGACAGAATTTAATAGTTTCGTAGCAAGATTCTTTAAAATCTAAACAACACTCCCCCTAACCACCTCCCCAATCCCCAAGCAAACAAACACAAAAAGACTTTAAAATCCATTCTGCCCTGCCTTAACCTACCTTAGTTACTGGGCTTCTTACTCTGAGTGTGCAAGTTTGGGATTGATACCCTTCGATATTTCTCTTGTACTTATCCATTGGTTGTTCTCATCTATGCATCAGATATTGTTGCTGATTATGTGTGTGTGTGTGTGTGTGTGTGAGACTATGTCTATTTTCCTATTAGACTGTGGGTTCTCTATGGCTCATCCTACAGCCTCTTTAGAACCAAATACCACTTCTTCCAACAGTAGGTGCCCAATTAGTATTTGCTGGTGAAGAAGGAAGAAATGGAGCAGAGCATAAAGTGCCCTTGGTGAGTGTTGCATCAGAGAAATTCATAAACATATCCAGAAGTTCACAGCCTGAACCTGGTGGCGGTGATAGGAATAAAAGGATGCTCTTTCGCTTCCATTTAACAGATATATGTGGATCATCTCAAGGTTAGATACTAAAATATACCATTAAATACTAATCCCAGAGGAAGAAATGCAAATTCATGCTCCACTAATGTCTGCAAGTGAGATGCGAAGCTTGGGCTAGCCTTCCATGATTTACTGAGCTGTGATAGAGGACATCAGATTCTTACACCTACTGCCCCAGGCTTGTGGTCACAACCATGAGACAGCTGGACTTCATCGACAGTTACAATGAAGACGAACGTGTGTCCCGTTAGCAGAGGGAAGATCATTGAAGGTCAGGAATAGAATAAAAGGGAAGAACGCCACTTTACGCCCATTGAAGACATTTTCAACTGATGAGCATCCCTGAGTGAAACTGTGTTCAAAGGGCTTTTACACATCTGCTTTATGCCACATGGCATGCAGAAGCCCTGAGGCACACAGATGAAACAGACACAGGGAGCTATAGGAGACATGGACAGCCATTTAAAAAGGTCCTTCACATTTAAGTATAACTTTATACTTTTCCTTTAAATAAATATGCTTCTATTGCTATTAAGTTATAAAATGTTAATTAAAAGAAAGAAAGATATCTGTATTCCTATACACAAAGATAATTGTTCATAATGTGCTAAATTTTTCACCCCCTTTTCTAAGCCTGAGTACTTATCAGTGGTTGACAGCATACCACATGTTTTTTCCTTCCATTTATTTTGTATTTCCCCATGTTAATACACTATTGTTTTATAGTTAGTCTATTCCTGTGGTGAATACTGATTGATTTTTCAAAAGTTAAGCCATGTTGAATACTTTGATTATGAAATATTTTTCTTTCTATGTATTTTTAGATTGGATTTTCTGGAAGTTTGTTGAGGATATTTGTGTCATGTCCATGAGAGATATTTTGTCTGTAATTTTATTCTTTTGTACTATCTTTGTCTGGTTTTGGTATCAAGTTAATGTGTGGTGAGCAAAATGTGTTGGGTCTTGTCCCCTTAACAGTTCTAGAAGAGAACTTCTAGAATTGGTAGAATAGGTGTTGTTTAGATACAATTGTGTATAGAATTGGTAGTATTTCTTCCTTAAATATTTAATAGAATTCATAAGTGAAACCACTTGGGCCAGGAGGTTCGTTTTCCTTTTCTTTTTGTAAAAAATCATGAACTCAATTTCTTTAAGAAGCATAGTGCTGATGAGGTCTTCTTGCTCTTTTTCTTTTTTCTGGGAGCTTTGGCAATTTTCATCATTCAAAGAATTTGTTCACAACATCAAACTGTTGTGATTATGGGCAAAGAGTATTTGTCCATATTATTCTCCTACTATGTTGTAATTGCTAATGTTTGTAACATCTGTAATAATGTTTCCTTTTTCATTTTTAAATGAAATTTTTGTCTTCTTTCCCTCCCACAGCCTTTTCATTGATTTCATCAAACTACTATTGGTTTCATTGTTTTTGTCTACTTATATGTTCTCAATATCACTAATTTCTGCTCTTACCTCCTTCTTCTGTTTGCTTGGATATTTTTGCTTTCTTTTCTAGTTTCCTTAGGTAAAATCTTAGATCTCCGATTTGAGGCCTTTTTCCTTTTCTAGCACATGCATTTAATGCCATACATTTCCCTGAAAGCACTGCTTTTAGTATGTTTCCCAAATTTTGATCTGTTGTGTCTTTATTTTTACTCTCAGAATAGTCATCTGAGTGCCTCTAGCCAAACATTAGAATTGTCTGTGAAGCTCTGAAAAATGCTGATGTATATACCCCATGTATATCCCAAGACTGTATGAGTCAAGGAATTTGGGGATGGGTCCTGGGCATTGCTTTAATACCTCCTAGGGTGATTTGAATGTTTACCTAAGGTTGAGAATCCTTTCTCTAACTTACTGAAAGGGATTCCCAAACTCTTGTTGTAAACATTCATCTGGATGCTTGTTGAAAAATGCAAATTATTGCACCCACTCCTAGAGACTTTGATTCAACCAGTAAACACAATAGTCTGTAGATATCGGAATTTTTTTTTTTAATAGCCCATGTGGATTCTGATGTATGTGGGACTTAGACTACACTTTGAAAAAGTCTGCATTAGAGAATCCATAAAAGAAGAAATAAGTCTCTGCTGTGGTAGCAGCTATAGGGGTGTGTGTGTGTGTGTGTGTGTGTGTGTGTCTGTACTCAATCATGTCCATTGCCATTTCCTACTCTAAGGATCTTCCTGACCCAGGGATCGAATCTGTGACTTCCATGTCTCCTGCATTACAGGTGGATTCTTTACCACTGAACTACCAGAGAAGCTTCTGCTGTATGTATTTCAAGAGGTAAAAAAATTACCTGATTGCTGTTGGTATCTTGGAGAGGGTGCCTTCCTCCTACCTCTTGCTGTCAGGTAACAAGTCTATGATTGTAACAGTCTCCTTTGCTGGAAATACTTGGCTTCATTACTGAAATTGCTGACCTTATCATCACTTTCTGATAGCAAGTAGAATTATCTTCATAAACTGCAGGTCTCTGTTCATACAGTTTGCTGTGTCTAAATACCTCCATTTTCAGCTAGCTAGCTCCTGCTTATCCCTAGCACTCCATCTAGGAAGACTTCTCTGATCTCCCACACTAGAAGTCTCTGGACCCCACACTTCTCCAGTCTAGATCAGGTGCCTCTCCTTGGGTCCTGATAGCCTCTCTGCATATTAATATCAAAGATTAAACACCTATTTCTATTCTGTTTCCTCCACCAAATCCTTGAGGAAAAGTTTAGCCTCCAGGGTTTAGCCTGGAGTCTGGCCCTAACAGATCTTCAGGAATGTGTGTTGAGCTGATCTTACTGAACGTGCTTCAACTAGTGGGCATCCCAGCATTCTGCCTTCCTATTGGTTTCAGCTTGGGATGTGATCAGGACAGTGACTTCCTACGTCTTCTAGATGGACATTCCCTTCATCTGGAACTGAATCAGTGTGTGTGGGGGTGGAAGGGGTAGAGGAAGACTCAGATGTTTCTGCAAGCTTGTAGCCCAGGGTTTGGCAAATTGCTCAGAAATATTGTTTGATTGAATGAAATAAGGGAACAAAGAAGTAAAAAGTCAAATGACAATCAGAAGGAGGACATAGAGGCCCTACAAAGTCATGAATCATGAAAGAAAAATCTCATGAGATTTATTGTTTGTTGATTCTGGTTTTGAAGAGGAAGAGGAATCAGAGATCAAGTTGCCAACATTCATTGGATCATGGAGAAAGCAAAGGAGTTCCAGAAAAACACCTACTTCTGCTTCAGTGACTATGCCAAAGCCTTTTGATTGTGTGGATCACAACAAACTGAAAATTCTTAAAGAGATGGGAATACCAGACCACCTTACCTGGCTCTTGAGAAAACTGTATGTGGGTCAAGAAGCAACAGTTAGAACTTTAACAGGGAACAACTGACTGGTTCAAAATTGGGAAAGGAGTACAACAAGGCTGTATATTGTCACCCGACTAATTTAACTTCTATGCAGAGTACATCATGCGAAATGCTGGACTAGGTGAATCACAAGCTGGAATCAAGATTGTGGGGAGAAATATCAAAAACCTCAGATATGCAGATGATACCATTCTAATGGCAAAAATTGAAGAATAACTAAAGAGCCCCTTGATGAGGGTGAAAGAGGAGAATGAAAAAGTTGGCCTGAAACTTAACATTCAAAAAACTAAGATCCTGGCATCTGGTCCCATCACTTCATGGCAAATAGAAGGGGACAAAGTGGAAGCAGTGACAGATTTTATCTACATGGACTCCAAAATTGCTGTGGATGATGACTGCAGTCATGAAATTAAAAGATGCTTTCTCCTTGGAAGAAAAGCTATGCCAAACCTAGAATGTGTATTAAAACTAAAGAAATCACTTTGCTGACAAATGTCCACATAATCAAAGCTATGGTTTTTCCAGGCGTCCTGTATAGATATGAGAATTGGACCATAAGGAAATCATGAACACTGAAGAATAGATTCTTTGGAATTGTGATACTGGGACGATTCTTAAGAGTCCCTTGGACTGAAAGGAAATCAAACCAGTCAATCGTAAAGGAAATCAATCCTGAATATTCTTTGGAAGGGCTAGAACTGAAGCTGAAGCTCTAATACTTTGGCCACTTGATGCAAAAATCTGATTCGTTGGAAGAAGACTCTGATGTTAGGAAAGATTGAAGGCAAAAGAGAAAGAGGGCAGCAGAAGATGAGATGGTTAGATAGCATCACAGACTCAATGGACATGAATTTGAGCAAACTGCAGGAGATAGTGAAGGACAGAGGAACCTGACACGCTGCAGTCCATGGGATTGCAGAGTCAGACACAGCTTAGTGACTGAACAACAAATCACTCTGAATGATCTAAACCCACTTCCAGGCTTTCTAAGTAGAAGAGACCTATAGTCAGAGAAGGACTTTGATTTCCCTAGAAAATACAATGAATGAGAGTATTTTTCTAAACATTCCAATTAATGGGTTAATGTAATGAATGTTGATAGGTCAAATAATGTAGCTGCATGAAAAAGTGTTTAAACTGCTGCCAGCAAAGATTTTTAATCTCCCTGAAGGAAACGTAGTGTTTAGGCCCTTTAGAAACATCTCTTTGCAAGTAATCAAGTTGGCAAACATAGTATTTCTCAGTGTACAAGCCCAATCTCAGGGCACTTGTTTATCACTGCATGTTTGCTAGAGGCACTTGTAAATAATAAAGTTGCTTTCCTTTGAAAAATAATAGAAATCCTTGCCCATTCCCCATGGTTATTCAGAGTACAGATAGTTTTCTTAATAAGAAAAAAAGTGCATGTGTGAAAAAAAGTGCATTTTTAGTTCAAAGAATAGAATGATGCCCTTTTCAATGTGACATCAGTTAAAGAGCAAGCAATATGATTGTGTCTTTGTGAGCTTCAAGGAGGAAGGACCAGTCAAGCTCTGAAGACAACAGAAGGAGGAGAGTTGAGCATGGTTGAGGTAGTTTGCTATAGAGTGCTGAGGGGAACTAGTTGGTGGGGACTTTATTCATTCAGTTGGGAAATATTATGTATCTACTGTGTATCAGATACTGTTTTAGAAGCTGAATGAGGATATGAGATTTCACAAAATAGCTTATGGTGAGATAGAAAGGGCTCTGAACAAGAAAATCTGGTTATAGTTCTGTGAATGGCCTGGGTAATTTCTTGCCCCCCTCTGGACTCTCATTTATATGTATATAAATGGGGAGATGAGATTGAACTTCATGCTCCCCAAGGTCCCATACATCTCTGTCATTAAGATCCCACCAGTCAACTAAAAAATGAAAAATGTGTCAGCAGTTTCAATGTGGAAGTTCAGTCCTCTAAGGTTGAATATGAGAATAGGTTGAGGAAACTGCTGACATGGCTGGCATAATGGATAGAGAGAGTTCATCATTCTTTTTGATGAGGGTGTAGAAAATTGGGTGAAAGGTGTGTGGGAGGGGTCTGAGAAAATTACAGGTAAGGACTGGGTATATTTCTCAACATCGCTGTACCACTAAAGGGATGGGCTGCAGTCAAATGCACACAGAGACTAAAGCCAGGCTGAGTGTTGGCTTTATGGTGTAAGAAAAAAGGACTTTTGTGATAGTCCTGAAGTTCTATTGCTTTTACATCTCACTCGGATATCAGCTCATTGAGGTCTCCCTCTGTTATCTCCTATCTTTGTGACACTGGTCAGTTTCTAACAGTTTCCGATTGAGGTTAATGTGTTCATTATATGAGATAAAACATGCAAGATACTTAAAGTAAAACTTGATACTGAGTAAGTTCTAGAGTGTCAGTTTCTTTTCTTTCTAGTATAAAAGCACAATGATCTAGGATCTTCTATTATAGAGGCAAACTGTGAACATATATTCCTTTGGAGTTATTCTTTCATGACGATAATGGTGACTTTTGCATTCATCTCATTGGACTGAAGTATGTGTTCTCTCTCACAGGATTTCCAATTGTAGGCTTGTATTTTCTCTTTACACCCAATTACTCCTTTTGTCATTGCATCATCCACCTGCTGCCAGTTTTCTTTCTAAAGCAGAATTTGGATCAAATCATGCCCTTGAGCAAAATTCTACAATGGCTCCCCATTGCTTGCAGAATAAAATCCCCACCCCAGAGCTTGTGCTCTAAGCTCTCCATGATTCAGACCCAGCATGCCTTTCCATGTTCATCTCCTACTATATCACTCCATGCACAGGACCTCTATCCCAGTGGTTCTCAAACCCAATGTGCTTCAGATTCACCTGGAGGGCTTCTTAAAATGCATGTTTCTGGGCCTCATGCCCAGTGTTTGTGATTTGATAAGTCTGGAGTAAGGTCTTGAAATTGTGCATTTCTAACAAATTTCCAAGTGATTCTGATGCTGCTTGTATGGGGACCACACTTTAAGAACCATTGTCTGGCCACACAAAACACTGGTCCTTTTTGGTATATATCAGATAAGTACTTTTGAAATTGAGCAGGACTCTATGGGCCTTCCCCTGAGACTCATGTCTGCAGCCCACCTTTTGCCTGTAGAAAAACTTTAGCCAAAGAGTAAGTTTCATCAGAGAAGTGAGAAAGTGCAGAAGCAAAGGAAAATAAATGAAATAGGACAAAGTAAGTCATTAAATAAAGTCAAGAACCTTTAGATCCCCCTTAAGGGCTATAAGATAGTATTCTGAGCCATATCCTTTGAGCTGTTTTGTAGATACTGAAATGTCCAGCAGGTAGAAAAAGTTAACTACATGGTGACCAGACTGTAGCCAGGACATAAGTTGCCAAAATTCCAAGAAATGACCTCAGAGAAAGGAGAACAAACCAGCCTTGGAACTGAAGATTAGCTGTACTTAAAACATTCAAGATGAAGCTGATCAGACCGCCAATGACCAATTTCAAGATGACTGTCAGAGCTGACTGTGCTGTTTCTGCATGTAAACCCCTCCCTCTGCCTATAAAAGCTCTTGCCCACTGATTGTTAGTGGGGAGAATCAGCCTTTGAACACGAGTGTGTCCATTCCCCTTCAGTTGCCAGCCTCTGGGATAAAGCAAGCTTTCTTTTCCACTAACCTTGCCAATCAAGTATTGGCTTTCAAGGGATGAGCAGCCAGATCCCACTTTCAGTAACACTTTTGCACCATGGCATTCTTCCCTCAGGTTCCTGCTCTTTGTATAGCTCCACTCACTTTTCAAGTTAATTTCACTTTTTAAGGACGCTTGTCTTGTCACTCAGAATTAGGGAGGAAAGCATTCTTTCTCTAAGCACCCTTAGCTCTTGTGGGTACTTCTTCACATGCTACTTCTATTTCAGTGTTTTTTCATTCTACATTGTACTAGTGCTAATTGTGTGTTTGCCTGCCCTTTTCTTCAATTGTCAGTCCCTTGAGGGAGAGGAGCAGATTTCATTAATCTGAATCCTCAAAAGGCTTAACTTTTATGATGCTGCCTGGGAGGAAGATTTATATTCAGTACATGCTTCCCTCCCCTTCTCTGCTTATTGCTGCCTTCCAGGAAGACAGCAATTTCAAGGTAAGCCACCACTCCTCCTTCTGAGATTGGAGAATTTGTAGCATTTAAGTATCTGAAATATTCAATTCCATTAGCAAGATTAGAGAGAGATTCACCAAAGTTAGAAGGGAACCAACCCAAAATATTCTTCTAGGATAAGTTTCAGGGCTACCTGTGTCATAAAGATGCTAAGACCCATTGTAGCAAGTCAAGCTGTTGTCATGAACACTATACAAAGTCAACTCTGATCTAAAGAGGTGTTTGAATTTTTTTAAGAGGACAAGTGTCAGGAGCAATTTCATCTCTGTGGGTAGCCCTTTCCCATGCTGAATGTGAAAAATAAAATAACAGAGAGGAAAAAAAAAAAAGAAGGCAGAGTAAGTGCATAGTCTGGAATCGTTTTGCTCAAAGTAAATTTCAGGAAATGCAAAACAACCAATCTCTTTAATACCCTTTTGGTTTCCAAACAGCACAGAGTAAATCCAGTTCTCCCACCTGACTCCCTGCTGGCTGTTAGTGAGGACGCTTCTTCTTAGCCTCCCTCTGCTCCTCCTTTTCCCCTGCACACCAGGACCTGTTCTGTTTCTCTTGATTTGTCTGCCTCATGCCATCTTTGGGGGATTCCATCTGACTCCACAACTCCTTCTGTCACCTTTAGGTGATGACTACATCCAGCCTAGATCTTTCTCCTGAGACACACACCCTTGGAGTCAACAGTTACTCTAAACTCCCTTTGACTTTTCCACAGGGATCTCAGATTCAATAGGCCTCTAAATTAAATTATTCATCATATTCCTGGTAAGTTGACCATTTCCAGGGCACTGATTGCAAAGAGAACAGGATGGTTTAACCAATTTGGAAAATTGTTCAAAAATAAAAAACTGAACAAATGCATAGTATCTGAGCCAAAATTTCCACCCCTAGGTAGACTGCTAACAGAAATGGTTACATATGTTCACCAAGAGATATATATGTTAGTCGCTCAGTCATGTCTGACTCTTTGCAACCCCATAGACTGTAGCTTACCACGCTCCTCTGTCCATGGAGTTCTCTAGTCAAGAATAATGGAGTGAGTTGCCATTTCCTTCTCCAAAGAGATATATACAAGAATGTTTATAGGTGCATTCTGCAATAGCTCCAAACTGAAAATCATCCAAGTGGTCCTCTGTCTATAGAATTAATATGTCAATTTGGTTTAATCATATGATGAAATACTATAAAACAATAACAGTGAAAAAAACTGTGGAATAAATAATCTACAAAGAACACTATGGATATCTCATACAAACATTGTTGAATAGAAGCCAGAGGCAGAAGAATACATACCGAATGCTTCCATTTATTTTATTTTACTTTTTGTCATGCCATGCAGCATGTGGGATTCCCTCACCAAGGATCTAACCTGGGCCCTTGACAGTGAGGGCACAGACTCCTAACCAATGGACCACCAGGGAATTCCCATCATTCCATTTATGTAAAGCTCAGAAGCAGGCCAAATTAATTTATTCTGTGAGAAGTCATGAGGGTGAACACCCTTGGGAGAATGCAATAAGAAGGAAGCATGAGGAGCTTTAGGTGTGCGGCAAAGTTCTTCTCCTTGATTTGGATGCTTATTTACATAATGGGATTCAGTTTGTGAAAATTCCTTGAGCAGTACATTTAAGAGCTGTGCAGTTTTTTTAGTGTATGCTTTTGAACTGTGGAGCTGGAGAAGACTCTTGAGAGTCCCTTGGACTGCAAGGAGATCCAACCAGTCCATCCTAAAGGAGACCAGTCCTGGGTGTTCATTGGAAGGACTGATGCTAGGCTGAAACTCCCATAGTTTGGCCACCTCATGAGAAAAGCTGACTCATTGGAAAAGACCCTGATGCTGGGAGGGATTGGAGGCAGGAGGAGAAGGGGAAGACAGAGGATGAGATGGCTGTGTAGCATCACCAACTCGATGCACATGAGTCTGAGTGAACTCCGGGAGTTGGTGATGGACAGGGAGGCCTGGCGCGCTGGGATTCATGGGGTCGTAAAGAGTTGGACACGACTGAGCGACTGAACTGAACTGAACTGATACCTTAATAAGATGCATGAAAAAAGAAAAAGACAAGGGCTGCTGTGCTCAGTCTCTTTCCTGCTGAGCTTTCAAGTCTCAGTTATGGTTTCCGTCATATCACTATTCTGGTACTTTGCAGCTTATTTCCTCCTTGGTAGCCAAACATGTAACAAATAAGAAAATATCCTGTAAGAGGGCAGACTGTGTACAAGTTCCAGTCAAAGTGTTATTCTAAACATCTAGATGTCTGTCCTGGCCTCCATGGTTGTCCCTTCTCATTGCATATCTATGAGGTACAGATTAAAGGTGATTTTTTCTGTCTGTGCAAAACCAATGTGTGTAGCACCATTTGGTGAAAAGTGTGGCCTTTCCTTGCTTAGTTGCCTTTGTCAAAATCAGTTGTCTATATATGTGTGGATTCATTCCTATATTCTCTATTCTGTTCTACTGATCTATTTGTTTATTCTCAAGCCAACAACACATTGTTCTGATCATTATTAAACCTTGTGGGAGGTCTGACTTGTAATCTCCAGCTATAAAGAACCCTCCAGACTCCCCCCCCTCTGTATTTTCTTCTCTAAGAAATAGTTTAGCTCCTCCAGAGATCACTCTCCTTCATAGTAATGGACATTTTCTCCAGATCTTAAACTGAGCAACTGTAGGGTTTTACCCAATATTCTTGCCTGGGAAATACCGTGGGCAGAGGAGCCTGGCAAGCTACAGCCCATGGGGTCACAAAAGAGTTAGATACAACTTAGCAACTAAACAACAACAAAAACAGTCCTCCGTCTCAAGGATCTCTCTCCTGAATTGCTGAAAATTATTGTTTTTTTATACTTTGTCCATTTAAAAAAGTTGCTTCAAATGGGAAGGGAAATCCTATCCCTTTTGGCCAGAAGCACAAGTCTGTATTACTTTTTTGGGTGCATATCTTTTTGTTCTTTTTCACTAGTTGCTTTAGATATTACAACATAGAGTTTTAGGTTATCACTTTAATCCTCAAGCAAAGTTATACTGCTTAATAAACATTAAAGAACCTTGTAACTAGGTTTTCCATTCACTCTTTTACTCATTTTACCCTTATTATCTTATATATTTTCTCCATATATGGTATGCCACAGTATCTTGTTATTATTTATATTCTAAACTGCTAATAGCCTATAAAACATTTCAAGATACATTTGAGATGCTAATAAAAAAGACTTTATATCTATTCAGTTATTTACCCTTTTCAGTGCTCTTTATTTTTTCCTATGAATCTGGAGTTTCATCTGCTTTAATTTTCCATCAATCTGATGAAACTATATTTTTGTTCAAGACTCATTATTTTTAACTTTCTATGAATAAAAACCTCTATTATTTTGTCATCATTACTGAGAAATATTTTCTTGGGCATAAAATTCAAAATTGACAGCTTTTTTCCTCTCAAACACTTCTAAATTATTGCTGCTGCTGCTTCTTTTTTTTTTTTTTGTCTTCATTGTTTTTGCTGAGAAAAGCTATTATTCATATCACTGTTCTTTTTTGCTTTGGATCCATTTGAGATTTCCTCTTTATCTTTGATTTCACATGTTTTCCTTATTTATATCTATGTGTAGTTTTCTTTATCCTACTTGAGACTGGCTTTTTGAATCTGTGGGTTGATGTCTCATCAATTTTGAAAACTGCTGGCCATTTATTTTAAAATATTTTTTCTGCACTATTCTTTCTTCAGCTTCTGGGACTCCAATTACATGTGTTAGAAACTTTTATATAATCCTACAGATTTCAAATAGTCTGTTTTTTCCTTGCTTTTTAGTCTTATTTGTTTCCTTTGTTTTGTTCTGTCTTCAAGCTCATAGGTCCTGACCTCTGCTGAGTCCATTTTGATCTTAAGGCCTTATATTAAACACTTCATTACTCATATTGTAGTTCTTATTTTTAGTATTTACATTTGGGCTAAAAAACACTTTCTTTTCTTTCTACTCAGCTTTTTAATATTGAAATATATTTCAATACATTTGACATATAATACTATATTATCCACAATAATAGTAATAGTTTCAGCATAATGATTTGACTTATATATATCGTGAAATGGTTATCACAATAATTTGAATGAACATCCATCATCTCATATAGATATGGAATCAAAGAAATAGATTTTTTGTGTATGTGATGAGAATTCAAGATTTACTCTCCTAAAAACTTTTGTATTTAATATACAGCAGTGTTAATTTTATACACTGTGTTGAAGAGAAAGTCCCAGGTCATCACATTTTTAATATGTACCTTATAACTGGAAATTTAAGTACTGTTTGACAGTCTTCATTCATTTCCTCCTCCCGTTACTCCCTGTCTCTGTTAACCTGAAATTTGCTTCCTTTTTTTCTATTTGTTTTTGAAGCATAATAGGTCTGTACTATGTTAGTTCCTGTTATACAACCTAGTGATTTTTTTTTTTTTACCGTACATTTTAAAATGATCACCACAAAAGGTCTAGTGTGCTCAAGGGAGGAGGTGAGATCCGTGTCTTCCTACTCCACTATCTTGACCACACTTTTGTAATCATTTCACTCAGAAAGCATGTTGTATACTCTTTCAGCTAGATCCTCTAGAATTTTTATCCTGGGAATTTTCAAGACTCAGTCTGACGTTTCATCATCTAGACTCTCTCTGGTTCTGCTTTCATTGACTCTTTCCTTATTGTTCACAGGTTACATTTTCTTGATTCTTATGTTGTTGCTGTTTTTTATCATATGCAGATATTTGCTGTTGAAAACATACTAGTGCAAACAGTATTTACTTAAGAAAAGAACAAAATCCTCCTGTCTGGCTTTTAGAGTGGGACCCAAGTCATTCTGATCCGTCGCTGGTCGCACCAGGCTGTGTAGCGGCTTTAGTCTGAATCAGTTGGCTCACTGCAAGCTTGAGTTGTTTTGAGGGTGACCTGGGACTTTCTATTTAGCAAGATTTATGCCCTGTACCGGCCACAGTTCTGGAGATCTTTTTTATGGATTACAACAAACTTAACCACTTTCTGAACTTTGTGAAAACTCTCTTTACAGTCTGGCAGTAAGATTTATGGATTGCTAGGGGATTCTTTTTGGTCTCTAGATGAATCCCTGTGGCTTTGTGGCTTAGAAAAACATTATTTTTCTCTGCTAGTTTGTTCAAGCCTCCTGAGGGCAGCCTTATTCCCTTCGATGGAGCTTTGGAATGCCATGTGTTTTTCTCAGGTGTCTTGCATTTTCTCAGCATCTGGTGCCTGAGAAACTGTAGCGCCTCCAGTGGATTTCCTCTAGTTCTCTGGTCCTGGTTCTTGCCTTTGGAGAGGGGCTTCTTTGTGCCTGTAGAAGGCACTGTGAGTGATCTTTCTCAGTGCTCCTGCACTGCTCTAAGCCTTTGGCTTGCTGTGTCTGAGCACTCAGTAAAGACCCATTAGAAAGATTTGGCGGGTGAATTTGGTCTCTGTGCCTGGGGTTTCTCAGAATATTAATCTGTCGTGCCAGCCCACATACAGCCTTAAAGTTTTGTTAAAATTTCAGCTGGTTCTCCTTATCACCAACTATTTTCTCCTCATCACCCTGCCAGGAAAGCAAACAGCTGAGAATTTCATCTCTCTTTTAAAGAGCTTGTCCTTTTTTGGAATTTAGTTCAGTTAGGTTCTTTGTGTCTTTGACTCGTATGTTTGAAAAAAAGACGTCATAGCTTTTCTGGCTTGTTTTATTCATTAGGGTGAGACCAACGCTCTCATGTGATTTTCTACATCATAAATAGAGACAGAATTTTTATGTGTAATATTTTTAAAGAGCTTCTTGACATATTCAGCATGTCCGGCAGTTTTAGAAGTTACCATACTATAGGAGATTCTAAAAGGGATGGTCCGCAAAGAACTTTTAAGTGATTCAGTAGAAGAGATTTTTCACTCCATAAGACCATTCCCCAATTCCATTTGTCTTTCTCTGGATCATAGCTTTAATCAGCTTTTGGACAGGTAGAATCTTTGTAGCACTGGTTGCTCTAGAAATCTTACTAATAACACCACACATATTTATGTGGTGCTTCTACAGGGATTCACTCTTATTTACTGCTACATCCCTAAGTCCAAGAACAGTATATACAGAGACCAAACATTTAATAAATATTTGTTGAATGACTATTTGCTCTTTATTTCCAAAGATAAACAGAAAGAAGAAAGAAATTCACAGTTGTTAAATATCTACTTTGTGTTAGGAACTGTTAAACTCACTTTATATTCATTACTTCAGTTAATACTTAGACCAACACTGTGATGAATTATTATTAATATTTCAAAGAATAAGAAACAGGGCTCCAGTGGAACTACTGGCTAACTCCACTGGAACCCAAGTCGACTCTTTGTTCTTGACCATTTCCACACTACAGCTCTGTCTCTTATAAAATGATTTTCCCTGTATAAGAAAACTGGGAAACACAAGGTCTCTAGGAATCTTTCACCACTGATAATTGAGATGTCTCTTCTCAATTATAACCAAAGTTCAAATGTCTGCATCCAGGGAGAAAAAAAGACACATGTACGAATTTTTATATTTGATATCCAGGATTAAAATGAACTTTTTTCAATAACAAATTCTGCCTAAGTAAAAACATTAAAGTACTTGAGTAAATAAAAGGACTATTAAAACACTAATACTAATTCACATAAATATTCTTTTTCAGATTATTTTCCATAACTAGCTATACAAGATTTATCTATTATAGTATGTATTATGTTAATTCCAAACTTCTAATTTATCCCTCCCATCACTGCTATCCCCTTTGGTAGTCATAGTTTGTTTTTTATGCTTGTGAGTTTATGTCTGTTTTGTAAATAAGTTCCTTTATATCATTGTTTTAGATCCACATATAATGATACTGTATGATATTTCTTTGACTTCACTTAATATGATAATCCCTAGGTCCATCCATGTTGCTGCAAATGGCATTATTTCATTCTATTTTTTTGTGGCTGAGTAATATTTCTTTGTGTGTATATATATATCACATCTGCTTTATCCCTTCATCTGTCATTTATGTTGCTTCCATGTCTTTGCTATTGTATTTAATAAACAGTGTTGCAATGAACATTGGGGTACATATATCATGTAAAACATTTTTTAACTCTTCCTGATTAATTATTTTTCTAACATTTAAACTCGATTAAATTGATCATCATCAGTTCTGCCATGGCAGAAATACAACCTATGATGGTATATTTGCTCCAATCCTAATTTATTCATTTCATATTACTGCTATTGGGCATCTTTGTTGCAAGACATTTTGAACCTTTATAGAGAAGAATTGAGATTTAAATTAATATAAAATGCTATATGAAATATACATCAAATGATAATTTGGTATATTAGAAAAAGATTAGAAAGATAGAAGAAAATTGAATCTATTTATAGGGTAAGAGATGGAGAAGAAAATGACAACCCACTCCAGTATTCTTGCCTGGAAAATTCCATGGACAGAGGAGCCTGGAGGCTATAGTCCATGTGATAAGAGATGGACACAACTTAGCAACTAAATAACAGCAGCAACAGCAAATAGGGTAAAAGGATGGAGGAAATCATACAGAGGGGAGGGTCATGATTGATGACCAGAGGGGAGAGAGCATAGTTGATGAAGGCAGACTCTTGGGGGAAAGAAAGAAACAAAACATGGTCCTACTCAAAGTGTGCAAACTGGGGCAAGGCAATTAATTTCTTTTTGAGCTTCATGTTTATACCTCTGTAAAATGAGGCTAATAATACCTGTTAGGCTTGTGGTAAGAATCAAAGAGATATTTTAGGGACAGTACTTAACAATCTGTAAAGTACCACTCACATGTAGTTTGCAAGTGTGTCTAGGAAGAGACAGTGGAAAGGTCAGTAGTCCCTCCGGTTGCCCATTTAACCAATGAACAGGCAGGGAAGTCCTTGATATATATATATATATATATATATATATATATATATATAATTTTTTCCTCTTTCTGTACCCCTAGAGGGAGTACTTCATGTTTCCCCTGCCATCTTGCCCTACTCCCAAGTGCAATTCTTGTTCAGCCACAGAGTTTATGCCCCAGAATCCCTGATTGAACTTCTAATGCTCACAGGAGTTTCTCTGCAGAGTCAATGCATTGCTAGTCATCTGTTTTCAAAGTTCCACCTGTCAAACCCCACTGATCCATCCTTGTGGAAGTGGGGGATGGGGAACCTCGAATGAATGAGGCAGTCTAGGATAACAGAAATCTGAATTATTGTTTATTTTGTGGAACAATTCAGTTTTATTTCTTTCAAATATGCCAACTACCTAGAACAAGTTGAAAAGCATTGTCCTGAAGGAACTTGCTTTGGAGAATAGCCAAATAAGATGCATAATTAGCACACTAATTGTGGTAGGAACAATTAAATGGCTTAAATGCCTACTTCCCCTCTCTCACCTTATTTACATTATTAATTTAATCAATTGACACTTTCTTCAAAGAATATAAGGTGAACATTAAACCTCTAATTTCAATTACATTCAGTGGTCACAGAGTAAATAGTAGCATATGCTTGTTCTTTAGAGGTTACTTTACAGGAATCTCATTTTGTATTCCCAACAACACTAGGATGTGAACTGGAAAGTTTTCTTATCTTTAGTTCACAGATGAGGATATAGAATCTCTAAGACATCAGGTAACTTATCTATATAAGGTCATGAAGCTAGAGATCAGTCAGCTCATTCATACTTAATCTGATTCTTCAGAGATTTACTGTATTTCTGTTGATGTGGCAGAGGAACCAAAGCAAAACAAACGCTGAGCATCCAAGGCAGGTGATTTTATTCATGTGTTCATTCACTCCGTTTTATTCCCAGAGAGGGCTCCTATGCCCGGAACATAATACGTGTCTCAGAAGGCCACTCACTGCATGAATGGAAAGGAGCTAGATGGAAGAATTTACTGTATATAGTAATAAATATAAAACAGGTGAGTAAGTATATCTCGCTGTACCAAACTTGCATCCTCTCAAGTAGAACAAGCAACAAAGGAAATAACCTCACCAGATCAGTTCTTCTTTCTTCAAGCACCCAGATGAGTGAGGAGTTCCTGCCTTGTAAGTGACCAGAATAAGTGATCAGATGGCCATTCCTTTCTCCCTATCCTCATCCACCCAACCCGCTCCAAAAAATCTTCACCATCTGTCTCATCCTTCTAATGACTTCTGTTCTTCTATGAACCTCCTGGGATAGCTTTTCTCTTCGTTTCATAGCTTTTTTCTCTGTCTCTTTCTCTATGTGTGTCTCCTTCCAGGCTTCTTTCTCTTTTTCTTCTTTTCCATTTCCTCCTCTACTTTCTCCTCCTACTTCTTTCCCATTCCCCCTTCCATTCCCTTTCATCATCATCATCATTATTATTAATTTTTGGTTCACTGGGAACTTATTCAATCCTGAATGGTATATGGAGTGGGTAGCCTTTCCCTTCTCCAGGCTATCTTCCCAACCCAGGGATCAAACCCAGGCCTCCTGCATTTCAGGCAGATTCTTTACTAGCTGAGCCACAAGGAAAGCCCAAATGGTATAGCTAAGGCTAGCTATTTCCACAAAATGATTGGCTCACTTGAGGATAAAGACACACCATGTGTACCTTAGTCAACAATCCACTTTCCATGTGAAATAGTCATATTGTTAAAATATTTGGGAGTTTTCTAATGACTGACTTTATTCTGTACTTTATGCATTATTGAGAATTACTTATTGCATTAGACAAGTGAAAGTCAATCAGTCATATACGACTCTTTGTGACACCATAGATTATACAGTCCATGGAATTTTCCAGGCCAGAATACTGGAGTGGGCAGCCTTTCCCTTCTCCAGGGGATCTTCCCAACCCAAGGATAGAACCCAGATCTCCCTTATTGCAGGCAGATTCTTTACCAAATGAGCCACAAGGGAAGCCTAAGAATACGGAATGGGTAGCCTATCCCTTCTCCAGTGGATCTTCCCAACCCAGGAATCAAACCAGGGTCTCCTGCATTGCAGGGATTATTATTGCATTGCTGCTGCTACTGCTGCTAAGTCGCTTCAGTCGTGTCTGACTCTATGCGACCCTGTAGACGGCAGCCCACCAGGCTCCCCCGTCCCTGGGCTCCAGGCAAGAACACTGGAGCGGGTTGCCATTTCCTTCTCCAGCACATGAAAGTGAAACATGAAAGTGAAGTCGCTCGGTCGTGTCTGACTCTTAGCGACCCCATGGACTGCAGCCCACCAGGCTTCTCCGTCCATGGGATTTTCCAGGCAAGAGTACTGGGGTGCATTATTCTTCTGTAATAAGGGCATTTCTAAGGAGTATCAGATAACCCAACAATACACCAGCTTTTCTCTTTTTGCTGAAATTGAGTGAGATTTCTGAGAAATACCTTAATTAAAGTGATTAAGCAGCAGCTCTGGACTGAGTATGAGATTCTGTAACAGTCTCCCTGCTTCTGCTGAGCATCAGGTCCAGCACATTTCACAGATCCTTAACTGGTCTCCAAGCTTCTAATTCTTCAGGCACTGTCCCCTCTGCCCCCTGCCACAAACCCCAGCCTCAGGAGTGATTTTCCTAAAAAAAAAAAAAATCAGATTTTGTGAGCCTTTTATTTGAAATGTCAGTTGGTTCCTCTTCAACAAAGAGGGATTGTTAACACTCCTTTTGATGCTATTCAAGTTCCTGCATGATCTCTTATTTTTAAAAAAGAAAAACAAAAAAAGACTTTGACTTTTCAGTTTAATGTTGTGCTTTTTTTAAAGTCTTTTTTTGCATTTGTTATTAATACAGTATTGCTTTTCTTTTATGTTTTGGTTTTTCGCCAGTGAAGCATGTGAGATCTTAGCTCTACTGCCAGGAATCAAACTTACAACCCCTGAATTGGAAGGCTAAATCTTAACTATTGGGCCACCAGGAAAGCCCCTACTTGATCTCTTTAGACCTAATGAAACACTCTTCCTTCCTCCCCATCCATCATCCTGGAACATGGACGGTGCATCTTTCCATTATTTCTTTTCACATAGGTGCCGCCATTCCTTTTTGGGAATGCTACCTTCTCTCCATGTGCCCTTCCTCTATTTTACCTTGTGATGGAGGAGAGAAGGGGATATATTTGAAATATATTTCCCAGGTTCCAAATTCATCTCCTCCATAAAGCCTTGGTATATTTTGTCATTCTAAGTCAATATATCCATTTTCTTGGTGTGTCTTGCATTGCCTGTCAAGTTCTGTCTTGTATTGCAATTATTATTATTATCATTTGGTGTGTGTTTCTCTCTCTCCTGGCCCAAGTTTATATCTTATTCACCACCATTCAGGTGTTGCATTCAGTGCTGGGCACACATTTGCTGTTCAGGATTGGGCAGTCACTGGATTGCTGAACTGAATTCTCCTTCTGTGCTTTGAGTTGGAATATTCTGTGAATAATAAGATCCCTTCAGTTCTCAGGAACCGTATCACAGGCTATGATTCCAGTAAGAAATGAAAGCTTAACATTTATTATCTCATAAGTTAAAAGTTCTGACTGAGGCTTTATGTTGGAAACACATCACAGAAACATAGAAATCAAAGCGTTTCTTTCACATCCAGAGATGATAATGACTCAGCTACGGCTCTGCCTTCTGTTCTGGCGGCCCCAGGCTCTGCAAGTGTATGTTCCTGTCTCAGATGGAGTCCCGAGGGTGGCTCTGCGAATTTCTATCGTCTTCCTGATAAATGAATCATTTTGTGCTGTTTCTCCAAGAAGGGGAAGATTCACCATCTCCTCCACTATAGGATGTCTAGATTGAGTTTAACTTTTCTACTCTTAAAAATCATGTTTCTAGATTTTGTTGCTAAAGTTTTATTTCACATTGTATCCAAGGCTGATGGCAAAGTGATACAGTAAGGGTTTGAGATCTGGAGACTTTGATTCTGAATACATGAATTTGGGCAAGTCCTTCACTCTCTCCAACGTTCAGTTTCATGCCGAGAATCAGCATAGGATAGACCTACTTTATAGGACTGTTAGATGGAGATCTTACAAGGTGTTGCCTGTGAATGGGCTTTTCAGCCTGGCAGGGAAGCTGTGGAGGAGTCCCTGCTCTAGAAATGACGGGGTTGGGAGGCTGGGGTAGTAGTTGAGAAGGGTTCTACCACCACTGCCATTTGGAGGAGCCACTGTTTTTATCCCATATTTTCTCCTTGTTTGTTAGTTGCTCAGTTGTTTCCGAGTCTTTTGTGACCCCATGGACTGTAGCCCTCGAAGGCTCCTCTGTCCACAGAATTCTAAAGGCAAGAATACTGGAGTGGATAACCATTCCCATCTTCAGGGGGTCTTCCTGACCCAGGGATCAAACCATGGTCTCCTGCATTGCAGGCCATCTGAGCCACCAGAGAATCCTTTTTGGATCAAGATTAATTTTTATGTGTTTGCTGGATATGCATATGTGTTATTATATCTGGAACTCAAATATACTCAAACTTTTTTGTGCCATGAATCTCTTAAGTATTGTTGGAGAAGATGGACCTTTTCAGAGATGTTTTTAAGCTCAAAAATATTAGACTGACCAAGAAAAATTGTGCTGAAATACAGTCTTAACTCTAGATCCTTTTGCGATTCATGCACTACAGCTTAAAGGTTTTGAAATTGTCTTAAAAATGTAAAATCCAAAATGGGTCTTAAGAGTCACAGACACTTCTACACTCTAACTTTGTATGTGCTCAGTTGCTTAGTCATGTCCAGCTCTTTGCAACCCCATGAACTGCAGCCCATCAGGCTCCTCTGTCCATGGAATTTTCCAAGCAAGAATACTAAGTGGGTTACCATTTCCTCCTCCAACATGCTCACTTTACTGAGGGGAAAATGTGATCTCAAAGACAGGTCCCCAAAACCAGTCCAGAATTACACAGAGTTTTGTTCAGTGGACATTTACAAGAGTATCTATTTCTATTTACTCTGCTTCCAGCCACAAACAACCCTTGGAATTATGTGTGCCTTGGTTCTTGTTTCCAGATCATAACACTTAGACGTGCTGGATTGAATGCTATTTGGAGGATTTACTGGCTGATCATTTCAACTCAAAATGCAAATCACAGATGGAGACTTCCTAAAATGTTCAGTACACCCCCAGCAAAGTGCATTTGCACAATCAAGGTTATCCTAATATTAATTATTCATGGGCAGAGACTGACAAATGAATTCTAATTGCAAATAAGTGCAATTGCTTTCGATTGCATAATTTATGATTCCATTTGTTAAACTAAGACAATAGGAATTGATGAAAGGCATTAAGTGGCCCCAAATTAAAGGTAATTTGGGTTCAAAAGCTTATATCTTTGTGAGTGTAACTTGAATTTTTCAGCATGTCTGAGATTCCCCTCTCTTCACTGGTGATAAATACACCAGGTAATCTGTGTTCCATTGGACCCCATGTCTGACTGGAGATGCATCAGTCTGGGCTTTCTGGAGAGAGACCTGTGGTCAAGCCCATGAGATGAGAGCATCTCTTGTCCATGGGAGGCTCAGTAGCCGCTGTCTTTCCCTGTGGTTTGGGGTCTGTCCTCTGGGGCTTGGCTGCATGAGAGCTGGGCGGGGCAGTTTTGTCTGCGTTGCACTCTGACACTTCGCTGAAGAGAGTGCGAATGAGAGACCAAAATGGGCAGTAGAGAGGTCCACTAGAAATTGTTTTCCAGAAAATAAGTAAAATACTTTTCTCTCCATGGGACAGACAATCCCACAGACCAGCATCTCACAGAGGTTAAGTGCAAGTAAGTAAGCAAGTAAAGTCACTCAGTCGTGTCCGACTCTGTGACCCCATGGACTGCAGCCCACCAGGCTCCTTAGTCCATGAGATTCTCCAAGCAAGAATACTGGAGTGGGTTGCCATTTCCTTCTCCAGGGGATCTTCCCGACCCAGGGATCGAACCCGGGTCTCCCGCATTGGAGGCAGACACTTTAACCTCTGAGCCACCAGGGACGTTAAGTGCAACCCCTGAAAAATTGCTCAGTGCTTTTCCTGGGACAGACAATCCCACAGACCAGCATCTCACAGAGGTTAAGTGCAAGTAAGTAAGCAAGTAAAGTCACTCAGTCGTGTCCGACTCTGTGACCCCATGGACTGCAGCCCACCAGGCTCCTTAGTCCATGAGATTCTCCAAGCAAGAATACTGGAGTGGGTTGCCATTTCCTTCTCCAGGGGATCTTCCCGACCCAGGGATCGAACCCGGGTCTCCCGCATTGGAGGCAGACACTTTAACCTCTGAGCCACCAGGGACGTTAAGTGCAACCCCTGAAAAATTGCTCAGTGCTTTTCCTATATGTAACATGAGACAAAGACTCTACTGAAGAAGGAATCTTTCACATAATAAATTTCAAGATAACTTTGTTAAAGAAAAAAATGGATCTTGGATTCATGGTGTATGCAATGAGGCATTTGGGGTTTAAAATATGCACTGTGAGCATCCATTCCTGTTTTGACTTCCCTTAGTCTGAAGAAACAGAGCTATTACTGGGAAACATTTGAATTTTGAATCTCACAAATTTGTTCTCTAAAGGCAAAATTTCGTCTAAGCACAAGGGAAGGATTTGGAAACAATATGCTTTCATATAACTGTGTTTACTTTAGGCTCTGTGTTTAATTAATGAACAAGATAATGGTTTTATCAACTTTTGATTACATATCATGGACTGAAGGAGAGAAACAGCGGACCCAGGCTGGAGACAGTCTTGCCACACCTCGCGGGACTGGCGGCTGCACAGGAAGTCTGTTCCCTGCCAGGCCAGGGGCCGAGTGGTTGCTGAGCAGTTCTGTGACACCCAGGACAGGCCAGGCAGCATGAGTCCAAGAGGAAGTTGGGGAGACCCAAGAGAACTCAGCACAGCTAGAACTGAGGAACAGAGTGGGGGGTAGACACTCAAAGGGGAGGCTGTTTGCAAATGGAGAACTGGAGCCCCGCCCTGATGGCTCTCTGAGCATTTATAGAGAAAGGTTACATACGCCCTACTGCTTGGTTGTTTTTGCTGGTTGAGGATGGATTCAGGAGATGAAAGAAGGGATGTCTGCGAATGGATTTATGAGGGAGTGTGATCCTGGCTAACTGTGCTGTGCTGGGCTCTCTGGCTTCAGTGCCTCTGGGGGTGACGCTAAGTCTGCCATCCATGGCTGGTGCCTAGAGAGTTCTGTTCAGTTCTGGAAATTGCAATTTCATTCTAATCCCTGGGGAGACAAGATGATAGGCAGGGTCCTAAGGCTCGGGAAACAGGATCATGAGTGATAGTTTTTATCTGCTGAGTTCCGTGGTGCCAGACACTTTGCAGTGTTATCTGACTTAGTGTTCACAAGGCAGGGGCTGTTCATAGTCATGACTGTTCCTTATTTGAGGGGTTGGAATGGCTTTGCTCACAGCTTGTAAGGGTGAGGCTGGATACAGCTCCGTCTTCTGGCTTTGAAAAGTGAAAGTAAGGAGGGACCTGGAAGGTGGTGGAGCCTGAGCTGCTTATTAGTGAGGCTTTTACAACAGGGCAAGGAGGCACTGTCTGGAAGTGTACGTGCTTGAGAGGGCTATAGGTGAAGCCATATCTCAGCTCTACCACCCGCTAGCCGGATAAATTTGAATGCATCATCCATCTTCTTTGAACTTCAGCTTCTCCCACTCTGAAAGGGACTGTGACAAATGTACCTTTGGGAGAGCTGTTGTGAAGACCAGGTAAAATAATTTAAAGTGCTGACATGGTGGGTGGTCAAAACTGACACTCAGCAGATGTTGGTCCCTTTTCTTGTCCTTTTATTTTGGATATGGACCATTTTAAAAGTCTTTATTGAATTTGTTATAATATTGCTTTGTTTATTTCTATTTTTAACTTTATTTACTTTTTATTGAAGGATAATTGCTTTACGGAATTTTACTGTTTTCTGTCACATCTCAACATGAATCTGCCATAGGTGTACATATATCCCCTCCCTTTTGAACCTCCCTCCCTATTCCACCCTTCTAGGTTTTATGTTTTGATCTTTTGGCCACGAGGCATGTGGGATCTTAGCTCCCCACCTAGGGATCAAACCCACACCCCTTGCATTGAAAAGTGAAGTCTTAACCACTGGACTGCCAGGGAAGTCCCACATTCCTTGTCTTTAAAGAGTTCTTCCTCAGGCCCCTTCAGTAACATGTGGCATTTGGAAGGGGTATAAGAGAGGGATGCTAAAGAAGGCAGTGTGATTTGTATGCATGAGTTCAGAACTGGGAGTCAGACTACAGTCATGTGACCTTGATCAGGTGCCCTAGCATCTCCTGTGACTTTGTCTGTGTGGCTCACATTGAGGTGAGGGACTCTGAGTGTGAACATCGTGAAAGACACTGTCCCTCTTCTGGCACTAGGCTTGTTTATCTCTGATCCCCACCTCATCTCCTCTCTGTTTTTTCACCAGCACTGGCTTTTCTTTTCTTCTCTTCAGCTTCATTTCTTTTTTTTTTAATTTTTTTATTTTTTTAATTGATTTTTATTTTTTAGTTTGTTTTGCTTTAGAGATGCATAAATAGTCTCTATTTTGTCTAATAGGAGAAAAAAAAGTTCACACATAAACGGTAAAGTGATTGGTTTAGCAAACAAATTTCTAGAAAATGTCATTTCTGATAAGTACACTAATTAAATTTTGCTTTGCTGGGAGATTCTTGCTGCATTTGAAACATATGGGAAAGTAAAGAGTAATTCTGAGGATCTATTTCTTGATCAGTAAAATGGGAATAAAAGTATAATATGTACCTAATAGCATTGTGAGACTTTAACAAGTTAACTGGAATGATCCATGATTTTCAAACAATAACATTCTTATGAATTACCTGATGATTTTATTAAAATGTTAACTCTTACTCATCAGATATCAATGTGACTTGAGATTCTGCATTTTTCAACAAAATCTCTACTAATTGCTAATGATACTGGCTGGAGACCACTTTAAGCAGTGACAAGGATATAATTTCCATGGCTATCAAAAGGGGCCCATTCTAGTTATACCTCTTTCACCTCTTCTCCCTCCCCCTTATCTTCCCTCATGTTCTCTTTTTGAAATTATAGAATGGGCATTGTTTCCTTGGAGATGTGACTGTCTTTGTAATTTTGAAATCACTGCCATTTCACTCATTTAGGAACTTTTGGAATAAGGGAAATGATGAGATATAGATTGTTTGGGGCTAAGAGGAAATAAGACTCAATTGAAAGAAATTATTGAATGAGCTTCCTTCCTCCCATATGCTAAACTTAATATTCTTAATGTTTCTTTGCCCAAATTCAAAGCAGCCTCACCATATCAATATAGCTAGTAACAGAAAAGGACACGGGTATTATTAATTTGTTCTACAGCAGCATCTATAGTTGCTATATACATATATATGATGTATATTATTTGCTATATATAAACAAATGTCCATTTATCTAAAGCAACCTATTTTTAAATTCATTTTGCAAAACAGTTTTGTCATTGCTCCACTATAATCTAGAAGAGCACTATTTTTTTTTTTTTTGAGAATAGAAGATAAAACGAGGCACAAAAGAGTTATTAGCTTCAAAACCCCACAGATGCTTCTTCAATGGAACGTACAAGAATGATAAACATTTTTTTAAAGAAATACAGTTCTAAGATATCTTGTAATTTTCAGTTTCACCAACAGATGACACTAGTCATTTCTGTAATTTTTTTTTTTTAATAGCACATCAAGGAAATTCAAGGCTGCAGTTGTAAAAGCCCAAGCAAAAGAAACTATTAACTCTGAAATGTTAACATATTAAAATTACCATTTCATAGATTTTATTGTTTTTTGTTGTTATTTTAATATAATTTGCAAAGCATAATCAAAGATTGTTCTTGTGGCAAATGACAACACTTCAGTTCTGTTCACCAACCCGTAGTTACAGCAATGATTCTGAAATGAAAGATGCCTAAAGTACTTTCATTGAAGGGATATATATATACAAAAATTTCATATGATAAAAATTGAATGTCCTTTCATCTATAAAATAAAATCTTCTGAATGTATTCTCAGGCAACTTTCTGCTCCTTATTAATGGAATGGAGTCACATAAATGAACACAGAAAGACAAGACACTGTCTACAGGAATGATCAAGTCACCTGATAAAATCAGTTATGTAATTACTGTGATCAAAATGCCTCAGCAGTGACGTAGGGGTTTCTGAGGGTTGTAATGCCTTCCAGATGTTGGTAACCTATAAAACAATGTTACTGTGAATGGTTCTTCTCTTTGATCTCTCCCAGAGTCATTCACACTCTTGATACCATTCTGGAATTGGAGACACTTCATTCTGGACATTTGAGACCTGTCTATGACTGAACATATCTCACTGCTGCCTTTTTGGTTGTTCCTATAGTCACAGAGGGGCATCCCTGGTGGTTCAGGTGGTAAAAATCTGCCTGCAGTGTGGGAGATCAGGTTCGACCCCTGGGTAGGGAAGATCCTTTAGAGAAGGGAATGGCAACCCAGTCCAGTGTTCTTGCCTGTAGAACTCCATGGACAGAGGAACCTGGTGGGCTACAGTACATGGTTTTGCAAAGAGTTGGACATGACTGAGTGACCAGTACACACACACACACACACACACACACACACACACACACAGAGTCACAGAAACCAATGATTGTTATAATTGTAAACTGGCAGCAGGCAAGATGATTCATGAAATTCTTCTCTCCTCCTGCCCCCAGTAACTTCCATGTTGGACACAGACACAAACTGCCTTGTAGAACTAAATTTGCAAAATGAAGACACACACACACACTCAAAAGCAGGTGTGTGGTATACTTACTGTGGTTCCAAAAGGGGTTGTGAGGACCATGCTTTCTGAAAGACAATTCAGAAAAAGCCCATATAAAGGTATCTGTCAAAGGAAAACATTCCATCTTAACTAGATATTGAAGGATTTCATAGAAAAGTGATTTTATTCTGAATAGTGAAAAAACATAATGCCTGATTATCACTGCTCAAGCATGAAGCAGAAATTATACAAACCATTATCATTCTTGATGAAACAAAAGAATATTGAGTAAAGCTAGTCACTTCTCATTCTTTCAAAAATGAGTAAAAGTGAGTGGCTAATAAAGTCTGTTTGCAATAAAAAGAATCCCTTTTTATTGTCTTGTTTTAAAATAAAATCTTTATAGCTTTCTTTTCAGCAAAGTTAAACTCCTTGCTAATCCTTTAAAAATACAGTACAAAATAGTAATAATGAAAACATAGCATGTTTGCTTTTCACCATCAATCATTATCAGTTGCCACATGTACTAAATTCAGAGACAGAAAAAAAATTAGATCTGAAATTAAAAAAAAAGATATTTAAGTGTAGTGGCTGTTTTAAACGATTTCATGATTTGGGGCAGAATTACCTTCAATAATCAATTTGCACGAATAAATATAGGATAACATTTTTCTACATTTTAAAAATAAAATATTGTTTCTTGAAATTGTAATGTGAAGGTACATATACTTAATACGTGACTTAGAAGAACAACAGTGAAAGTTGCTAAATCATTTTGTTGCAGGAAAAAAAAATCGTTAGTTGCCTAGATCTTGTTCTGTTTCTAATTTAAGAACTTGAATTGTTTCACTAAGAAATATTTGTTACATGGAAATAACATTTATATTCATCCATATATGCATTCACATATTAACATATGTACATTAAATAGCTGTAGATTTTTTCTACCAAAATTTATACTCTTTCTTTCTTTTATTTAAGAACAGAGCTTCTCATCACACACATAAACATGATTTATACATATGAAATACAAGAGAAAACATTTCTGTATGTTTGTAGCTTGGCAGTGAGCATACAATTGTTCTGAAATCTCAAAATATGCCCAGTATTGAATGTTGTTTTTAAATTTTCCTTTGAGCACTATAAATTCCCTGGATTTTATGTATTTTCCATTTTCCTGTGTATATGATAGCCTAAAATTTTCCTAGGTATGGTTCTTGCCTTCAAAATAAGCACCAATTACACATATCATTCTCACCTTCATTACAAAATTAATAAGGAATATTTATAAACTTCATCAACAAAAACATCTAGGTCTAGAATTTTCCTCGCAAGGAATTTTCCTTTTTTAAAAGTTCTGAATCCAATTTCTTTAAAAAATATATAGTTCTTCATATTTTTAAATTTTTCACCAGTCAATTTTGGTATATTGTGTTCTTTTTTTTTTTTTTTTT
>SJXQ01011877.1:142254-194001 GCA_006408695.1 Aepyceros melampus | reverse complement strand
TCTGGCTCTAGATTAGTCAACACATCATCATGATTATCTGGGTCATGAAGATCTTTTTTGTACAGTTCTTCCGTGTATTCTTGCCACCTCTTCTTAATATCTTCTGCTTCTGTTAGGTCCAGACCATTTCTGTCCTTTATCGAGCCCATCTTTGCATGAAATGTTCCCTTGGTATCTCTAATTTTCTTGAAGAGATCTCTAGTCTTTCCCATTCTGTTGTTTTCCTCTATTTCTTTGCATTGATTGCTGAAGAAGGCTTTCTTATCTCTTCTTGCTATTCTTTGGAACTCTGCATTCAGATGCTTATATCTTTCCTTTTCTCCTTTACTTTTTGCTTCTCTTCTTTTCACAGCTATTTTTAAGGCCTCCTCAGACAGCCATTTTGCCTTTTTGCATTTCTTTTTCATGGGGATGGTCTTGATCCCTATCTCCTGTACAATGTCACAAACCTCATTCCATAATTCATCAGGCACTCTATGTATCAGATCTAGACCCTTAAATCTATTTCTCACTTCCACTGTATAATCATAAGGGATTTGATTTAGGTCATACCTGAATGGTCTAGTGGTGTTGCCCACTTTCTTCAATTTAAGTCTGAATTTGGCAATATTTATTCAAATCAATAAATTGAAAAAGTCTTATATTTTGTGAGGATTATTTCCCAAGCCATGTTTTATAAAAATAATTATTGAAACATCACTGCTTAAGTTGTGAGAATGGGGAAATCTATGCACAGTAGAAAGGAATGAGCCCATATTGCTGGAAATAAATCTCACAGAACATTATGTCAGGCACGTGTTCCTATATGAGGGATAAGATACTGTCACAAGATTTCTGTAGTAACTGAAGTTTTAAGGAGTCAACTAGTTTATAAAGAACAACAAAAAAGTAAGAGTTAAAAAATAAGCCTGTAGGAGGGCAGTGGATATGAGTGAAACAGAAAGATCTCAGGAGGGACTTGGAGATTTTGGTGTAGACAGGACCCTGAATTCCAGGAAAGTGCTTCAACAGAAGGTACATCAGAGACTAGAGGAGGTGACTGATGGTTGCTGAATAGTCAGGATTGGAAGACGCTATGAAGGATACACACCTTGATGATTTACATACAATGGGACTCACTGGGTCCAGGGTGAAACTGCAAAATTTAAGGGTTCTTGGAATTGAGCTAATGGGCTTTGGGAATCAAAGAGGCTCATTTCCAGGAGAACACACTTGTAACCAGGAAACCTTGGGGTGAGGGCCTCTGTGGCTCTACAGTGAGAGCACAATATGCATAATCACGTGGGCAAAGACTTGGTGCAGATGGGACCTGGGCTGTTGCGTATTGGTTTCCAGTTGGCTGAGTTTTCTAACTTACATAGGGACACAAAAGTCGAAAGAAGCAGATGAAAGAAGATTTGGGTCATTGGATTATGTCAGTAGCCAAGTAGTTTCAGCTTGAATGAAGCTTGCATATGACTTTCAGAAAAAAAGTTCTCTGGATAAAGGAAAGAAGTTGATTGATTCTAGGTATAATGTGAGCTTCCAGTCAAGCCACGCTCTCTTAATAATGTATGCTTCTTGGTTTTTGTTGTTGTTTTTATTTATTTATTTTTTTTTGTAAAATCATCTCGAGACATGGGTATGATATTTTGTCCAACTTATAATCCTCAGATTATGAATATTTAAAAAATATGAAATACAATATTGATATTATAGTGAGGCTATGAGAAAGGGATAATGAATTATTATTGTTTCAATATCAACATATAATCCTCAGTTAAATTAGTGAAAAAGAATAGGGGGTCTAATGCTAATTCTTTCTTGACTGGCTATGCCAAAGAAATCATGAATTTTTTGCTCATATATTAAAAGCAAACAGTGCTTCATGTTTAAGAAACTGCAAGGCAGGTGACTCACAGGTGGTACTTCATGTTGATTCTCTGTGTAACAGATACTGCCAGAGCTGTTCCAGTGGAATGGGTAAGGGCACTAGAGTAAAAAAACGGGCTTACATTCTGATCTGAAGTTCAGTTGTGTGCCTTAGTCAGTATTTCTTCATTTATTTCTATACTGTCTTTTTTCTTTTTCCCCTTTACAGGTTTACTAAGGCATACAATGCATATGATAAGCTAAATATTTTAAATTGCACATTTAAAGTGTACAATTTGATAAATTGTGCCATCAATTATACATTTCTTCTGAATCTTTTTTTTTTTAATGTCCATGACTCTACTTAACTTTTGAACATGTAGAATGTAGTAGGAATAACTTTCAATTTTCTTGTCTTGGAATTCTTACATCAGTGTAGATCATGGCTCTATTGTGAACTTTTTAATCATTATGGGTTGCTTTTTCTGCAGCTTCTCATACTCGGTGATCTTTGATTGGATGTTCAGCTCAGTCAGTCGCTCAGTCGTGTCCGACTCTTTGCGACCCCGTGAATCGCAGCACGCCAAGCCTCCCTGTCCATCACCAACTCCCGGAGTTCACGCAGACTCACGTCCGTTAAGTCCATGATGCCATCCAGCCAACTCATCCTCGGTCGTCCCCTTCTCCTCCTGCCCCCAATCCCTCCCAGCATCAGAGTCTTTTCCAATGAGTCAACTCTTCGCATGAGGTGGCCACAGTACTGGAGTTTCAGCTTTAGCATCATTCCTTCCAAAGAAATCCCAGGGTTGATCTCCTTCAGAATGGACTGGTTGGATCTCCTTGCAGTCCAAGGGACTCTCAAGAGTCTTCTCCAACAGCACACTTCAAAAGCATCAATTCATTGGCGCTCAGCCTTCTTCACGGTCCAACTCTCACATCCATACATGACCACAGGAAAAACCATAGCCTTGACTAGACATGGTAAATTTTAAGTTATTGGTGTCTGATATTTTTGCATTCCTATATTCTTGAGCTCTGTTCTAGGATGAAGTTCAGTTATTCGCAAAGTTTGATGCATTTGATGCTTGCTTTTGAAGATTTATGAGGTAAGAGTAAGACTATGTTTAGTATAAGACTGTCTATGCAGGACTAGATACTGAGGCAGGATCTTTCCAAGTACTCCACCTGTTGTCCTATAAATTATATTTTTCTGTGTGGCTGGTGGAAGTCAGCTCTGTTCCTGGCCCTGAGTGGCTCCTTGGTCCTGCTCCCTATTTCTGTATGATAGGTTGTTTCTCGCCTCTCCAGATCCTGAAGGTTCTTTCTCTGTAATATAGTCTCCCCTGAATTTTGTCAGTGTTGTTCCTGGAGTCCACTGAGCTGCTGTCTGGGATCCCCCTCATAAACTGCTACTTGTAGATTCTCTGAAAGAAGTAACCTCGAGTATGTATAGGACCCATGTCCTTTGTTTCCCATCTCTCAGGAATCAGTATCCATTGCTGCTTGATACTAGTGTCCTGCAGTCCATTATTTTTTAAAAAAATATTTTATCAAAGTTTTTCATTGTTCCAAGAATGTGAATCTCTTCTTTGTTGCTCCATTTTTGCCTGAGCCTTAAGCAATTTAATGAATACCTCTGTGCCTGTGTTTTCTGTCTACAAATTAGAGACAAGTTTAATCTTCTTCTAGATATTTTCTGAGATTACTGCTTAGTTATTATGTCTAAGGGATGTGCAACTTTATTTGATTTTTAGTAAGTGTCCAATAAATATTAGTTTGTATAATCGATATGAAGAAATATATATTGTTTGCATTAGTGCAGCTAGACAGAGTATTTTAATGTTTTGTTTCTTTTAGTTCTACAACCTCAAAAAAAAAAAAAAATAAAACCATAGGAGTAGCATGAATCTATGTTGTGATGCTGTGGGGCTTTGTGTAAATTATTTAACCTTCTAAGCTTTACCTTCCTTATTTATTACATACACAATGAAATAGCACCTAACTCATAGAGTTATCATAAGGAATACCTGTAATATTCAATGCAAAGCACTTGACACAATAAAGATACTCTTGATTACTGGCTGTAACTCTCACTCTTATCCCTATAAATGAGTTTGTCAAATAAATATTATGAAGTTGTTGTATCAAAGGACTAATGGTTGGTAGTGATTTAGTCGCTTAGTCGTGTCTGACTCTTGCGACCCCAATGGACTATAGTCTGTCAGGCTCCTTTGTCCATAGGGGTAGGTTGCCATGTCCTTCTCCTTAAAGAACTATTAAAAGTATTTAATTTATTGCAAATTAAACCTGTTTTAAATACTCATTAAATATAATTCTGTATGTATGTATCTGTCAATGATTAAAAAAATATATATATATGTTTTGTCAATGGATCAAGAATTCTTGCGTGTATAAAATACATAAGCATACTTTTGTCCAGAAACTGCTGGTCCTGTCATCTCTTCTTCTCATCTTTCAGTTAAGTTGAGCATCAGTCTTCCTAATAAAAGATAAGAAAGCTGCTGCTACCAAAATTCCACAGGTTGATCTATTATCTTAGGAAGTGGGGTGCATCACAATCTGTGTGACTTTATTAGCTTGATTTTATTACATCAGATATAAAGCATTTTAATTAAGGTATTTTGTTTAATTGGACTTTCAAAGAATCGCGTGCAATATATCAGATATTGAAATTATTAGTGAATCTATTAAAATGCTTTTGACCATGACTGAAATAATAATCTTATTAAATGACTGAATCATTATTAGATTTAAATGCTTTATGGTTATGGCCTACATATATAAAAAAAGTTTCAAATTAGTAACTACTGCATTATTTCACCACTGATTAGCACTTTTAGTTACTATATTCTAAACTTTCAGAAAAGAACAATAGATAAAAACACATAGCAACATTTTTACACATCTTGTTATTAGGAATCTTTTTATTAGAAGTGAAAGTGCAAATCCAAGTCTCTCAGTCATGTCCTACTCTTTTTGACCCCCTGGAATTCTCCAGATAGAATACTGAAGTGGGTAGCCTTTCCCTTCTCCAGAGGATCTTCCCAACCCAGGGACTGAACCCTGATATCCCTCTTTGCAGGCTGATTCTTTCCCAGCTGAGCCACAAGGGAAGCCCAAGAATACTGGAGTGGGTAGCCTATCCCTTCTCCAGCAGATCTTCCTGACCCTGGAATCAAACTGGTGTCTCCTACATTGCAGGCGGATTCTTTACCAACGGAGCTATCAGGGAAGCCCTTTTTATTAGAAAGAAATGCTTATTAGAAAGTGTTTGCAATCCCCATGGAAACCAAGCATTGTCTATGTACTTATTATCTGTTGTCTCACAATTGTGTAAACAAATGTTTTAAAAATATTACTGAATTTGGGGCTTTCCTGATGGCTCAGATGGTGAAGAATTTGCCTGCAGTGCAGGAGACCTGAGTTAGAACCCTGGGTGGGGAAGATCCCCTGGAGAAGGGAATGGTTATCCACTCTAGTATTCTTGCCTTGAGAATTCCATGTACAGAGGAGCATGGGAGGCTACAGTTTATGGGGCCACGAGTCAGATATGCAACTACACTTTCATTGAATTCATGAGACCATTGTCATTATCCCTTTGCTATTTGCTTTTGGTATCAAAAATTCAATTGTGAGGGTTCATAGAGATCTCTGAAGTGTATAAGGAATCTTCATGTCTGATGTGATTAGATATTTCAGCTTTAGATTATGGTAGAAGTTACAGGACAAATCTAACCTGTTTTGGGGGATTTCATAATAGAAATTTCATGATGTCAAAACAAGGCCACCTTGAATTCGGCAACTGCTATGGTGTATCTCTTTTTTAGTCAGTGGCAAAATTTTTCTAAGAATACTGAGCTTAGAGGAGTAATTACTTAATATATCTGGACTTATTGGTAATAGCAGTCATATCACTGCTGCTGCTAAGTCACTTCAGTGTGTCCGACTCTGTGACCCCATAGACTACAGCCCACCAGGCTCCCCCATCCCTGGGATTCTCCAGGCAAGAACACTGGAAGGGGTTGCCATTTCCTTCTCCAATGCATGAAAGTGAAAAGTGAAATGAAGTCGCTCAGTCGTGTCTGACCCTCAGCGACCCCATGGACTGCAGCCCATCAGACTCCTCCATCCATGGGATGTTCCAGCCAAGAGTACTGAAGTGGGGTGCCATTGCCTTCTCCAATCATATCACAAAGATGGCTATTTCTAACAAGTGTGAACTAAGAGAATAAGAAACTTCTGTTTGAGAAACTAACCTACAGTGCAGAAAATAAAATAGAAAACAATGATTAAAATCAAATCACAAGTTCTATTAGTTAAAGGCTGAAACCATGTCATAATGAAATTATTCTCCCTAGAGACATAGTAGGATATGTGTGACATACCTTTTAAGCTAATCATTTCTGACTTTTTGCTAACATTGAGAAACATTTTATTTTGCCTATAATTACTGCTTTTCTCTGATGCACATTTGAAGTGTGGTAGGGTGTTATTTTTCTTTATCCAGTTCACCTGGTTTTTCAATTGCTTTTCACATCTTGTTCCCTGTAGCTTTTCATTTCCCCCCAGTCGAACCCGAGAATGTCTCAGCATGAGAGAACTGCTGCTGATTTGCAGGTTCAGCTATTTTCTCTGTGAAACTGCTTTTCACTTTGTTGTTTGCTTCTTATGGCACTGATCTGTTGGACTAAGAAATGATGAATGGTAAAATACTGACTTATGTCACGTTTTATATAATATACTATTGATACCTTATTTTTAACACAATTCAAAAACTTTAATAGCAGGTTTCATTAGCAATTTGTATAATTACCTAAATAATTAGAATTAAGTTATATTTCAGATTGGCTTAATATTGTTGCATCTTCAGAGAACTGTGAATATTACAGTTGTATCGACTGCTCTGTACTTTTTTGTTACATATGGCTAGCTGGGTATATATGAGCTTATTTATCTGAATGCAGAGCTCCCGAGTACACAGTCTGATTTATATTTTTGTGACAACATAAAACATATGGACTGGCACATTGAAGGTCATTCATTGAAAATAGACACACACGCACGAGTAAGACTTAACTGTATGTTGCCTATTGGAAGTTTGTGTTTGGTTACTCAGTTGTGTCCAACTCTTTGCAGTCCCATGGACTGTACCTCACCAAGCTCCTCTGTCCATAGGAATTTTCAGGCAAGAATATTGGAATGGGTTGCCACTTCCTATGTAGAGGATCTTCCCAACCCAAGGGTCAAACTCTCATGTCCTGTGTTTCCTGCATTGGCAGGTGGGTTCTTTACCACTAGCATCACCTGGAAAGCCCTATAGGAAGGCTGCTTCATATATAAAAACACAAAAAGATGAAAAAGATAAAGGATAGACTAACATAATATACTAATAACAATCAGAGGAAAACTAGAGAGCTTGTTAATACCAGACAAAGTAGGTTTCAGAACAGAGAGTATTACAAAGGGTAAGTGGATGTTTCCTGATGATAACGGAGTTCACTAATGAGGAGTACATAACTAATGTAAGAATTTATGTATCTAAAAACAAAGCTTTAATTTATATGAAACAAAGACTGATAGAATATTTTAAACAGAGAAATACACATATATAGTCAGAAACTCAACACTTCTTTTCCTGAACAATTTATAGAGTAGGTGGATAGAAAATCAATGAGAAAACAGAAGAGTTAAGAAGTGCTTTCAAGAGTTAAGAAGTGCTTTCAAATGACTTGATGGACATGACTTGGATAAACCTCTCTTACCAGCATCAGGAGAATGAATGCACATTCTTTCCAAAAGCATATGATGTATTTATCAAAATGGGTCATATTTTGGCACACCTACTGAGTAAAAATAAATCTGAAATGTCAGGTCATACATAGTAAGATCTCTGATTACAGTGAAATTAAATTACATATCGAAGCCAGTATATTATTCAGCACTAAAAGCAACAAGGTATCAATCCAAGAAGAGACACAGAAGAAACTTAAGTGCATATTACTAAGTGAGACTAAAAAGCCTACATAGTGTATGATGCAGCAGCATGGCATTCTGAAAAGGACAAAACTAAAGAGAGTAAAAAGATCCGTGTTTATTAGGGATTGAGGATGTGTGAGGAGTGAATGGGCAGACAACAGAGGGTTTCTAGGGCAAAATTCTCTGTGAAAATAGTCTGTATGCTATCATAATGATGGGTATGTGTCATTATCCATTTGTCCAAGTCCACAGGATGTTCACACAAAGAGTGAAATGGAATGGAATGTAAAGTATGGTCTTTGGCTGATCATACTGTGTCCAATTATGTTCTTCAACTGTAACAAATGTACCTATCACTCTGATGGGGGATGAAGAAAGTTGGGGAGGCTATGCCTGTGTTGGGCAGGGGATATATGAGATATTATTGTATTTTTCCCTCATTTTTGCTGTGACTCTAACACAGGTCTATAAGAAAAAGAATTACACAAAATCTGAGCATCTGTGCATATATAAACACACATGATAGATAGATATTCATTAATTCTCTTTCAATACTTTAAAAATATTATTAAAATTATCAAAGAAATATTTTATGTATTTTAGTTTATCTATGGATTGTTTTTCCAGTAGTCATGTATGGACATGAGAGTCGGACTCCAAAGAAAGCGAGGACTGAAGAACTGATGCTTTTGAACTGTGGTGTTGGAGAAGACTCTTGAGAGTCCCTTGGACTGCAAGGAGATCCAACCAGTCCATCTTAAAGGAGATCAGTCCTGGGTGTTCATTGGAAGGACTGATGCTGAGGCTGAAACTCCCAATACTTTGGCCTGATGCTGGGAAAAATTGAAGGCAGGAGGAGAAGGGATTGAGAGAGGATGAGATGGTTGGATGGAATCACTGACTCAATGGACATGAGTCTGAGTAAACTATGAGAGTTGGTGATGGACAGGGAGGCCTGGTGTGCTGCAGTCTATGGGGCTGCAAAGAGCTGGACACAAATAAGTGACTGAACTGATGGATGATCTTCACGCTGATTTGTATATATCTATATATTTGTTTTTATACATTTCTTAAAATAAACACATTTTATTTTCATTACCAGAATAAATTTACATAACATAACATTTCTTTAACATTTGTATAGTATTATTTATAGCCCTAGAAGCATGCAAGTATAAATTAAGTAATATGGTAAAATTATTGAAAAAAAATAGTTTTAGATAAAAGTTAGGACTTTCAATTCAGTTCAGTCCAGTTGCTCAGTTGTGTCTGACTTTTTGTGATCCCATGAATTGCAGCACGCCAGGCCGCCCTGTCCATCACCAACTCCCGGAGTACACCCAGACTCACGTCCATCAAGTCAGTGATGCCATCTAACCTCTCACCCTCGGTCGTCCCCTTCTCCTCCTGCTCCCAATCCCTCCCAGCATTAGAGTCTTTTCCAGTGAGTCAACACTTCGGCTGAGGTGGCCAAAGTACTGAAGTTTCAGTTTTAGCATCATTCCTTCCAAAGAACACCCAGGACTGATCTCCTTTAGAATAGGCTGGTTGGATCTCTTTGCAGTCCAAGGGACTCTCAAGAGTTTTCTCCAACAACACAGTTCAAAAACATCAATTCTTCAGTGCTCAGCTTTCTTCACAGTCCAAGTCTCACATCCATACATGACCACTGGAAAAACCATAGCCTTGCTAGACAGACCTTAGTCAGCAAAGTAATATCTCTGCTTTTGAATATGCTATCTAGGTTGGTCATAACTCTCCTTCCAAGGAGTAAGCGTCTTTTAATTTCATGGCTGCAGTCACCATCTGCAGTGATTTTGGAGCCCCCCAAAATTCAGTCTGACACTGTTTCCCTGTCTATATGCCATGAAGTGATGGAAACAGATGCCATGATCTTCATTTTCTGAATGTTGAACTTTAAGCCAACTTTTTCACTCTCCTCTTTCTTTTTCAACAAGAGGCTTTTTAGTTCCTCTTCACTTTCTGCCATAAGGGTGGTGTCATCTGCATATCTGAGGTTATTGATATTTCTCCCAGCAATCTTGATTCCAGCTTGTACTTCTTCCAGCCCAGCGTTTCTCATGATGTACTCTGCATATAAGTTAAATAAGCAGGATGACAATATACAGCCTTGATGTACTCCTTTTCCTATTTGGAACCAGTCTGTTGTTCCATGTCCAGTTCTAACTGTTGCTTCCTGACCTGTATACAGATTTCTCAAGAGGCAGGTCAGGTGGTCTGGTATTCCCGTCTCTCAGAATTTTCCACAGTTTATTGTGATCCACACAGTCAACCGCTTTAGCATAGTCAATAAAGCAGAAATAGATGTTTTTCTGGATCTCTCTTGCTCTTTCAATGATCCAGCAGATGTTATCAATTTGATTTCTGGTTCCTCTGGCTTTTCTAAAACCAGCTTGAACATCTGGAAGTAA
The DNA here is from genome assembly GCA_006408695.1 of Aepyceros melampus. NCBI lineage: Eukaryota > Metazoa > Chordata > Mammalia > Artiodactyla > Bovidae > Aepyceros > Aepyceros melampus. The sequence goes on along the minus strand of SJXQ01011877.1, from coordinate 183,721 downwards.
GATGGTAGGTGTTGCGAGAGAGCATCAGATGGCAGACACACTGAAACCATAATAAAGAAAACTAGTCAGTCTAATCACACGGACCACAGCCTTGCCTAACTCCATGAAACTAAGCCATGCCATGTGGGGCCACCCAAGACAGGCAAGTCATGGTGGAGAGGTCTGGCAGAATGTGGTCCACTGGAGAAGGGAATTGGCAAACCACTTCAGTTTTCTTGCCTTGAGAACCCCATGAACAGTATGAAAAGCCAAAATGATAGGATACTGTAAGAGGGATTCCCAGGTTGGTAGGTGCCTAATATGCTACTGGAGATCAGTGGAGAAATAACTGCCAAAAAGAATGAAGAGATGGAGCCAAAGCAAAAACATTATCCAATTGTGGATGTGATTGGTGATAGAAGCAAGATCTTATGCTGTAAAGAGCAATATTGCATAGGAACCTGGAATTATAGGTCCATGAATCAAGGCAAATTGGAAGTGGTCAAATAGGAGATGGCAAGGGTGAAAATCGACATGGTAGGAATCAGCGAATTAAAATGGACTGGAATGGATGAATTTAACTCAGATGACCATTATATCTACTACTGTGGGCAGGAATCTCTTAGAAGAAATGGTCATGGTCAACAAAAGAGTATGAAATGCAGTACTTGGATGCAATCTCAAAAACGACAGAACAGAATGATCTCTGTTCCTTTCCAAGGCTAACCATTCAATATCATAGTAATCCAAGTCTATGCGCCAACCAGTAATGCTGAAGAAGCTGAAGTTGAACGGTTCTATAAAGACCTACAAGACCTTTTAGAACTAATACCCCCAAAAGATGTTCTTTTCATTATAGGGGACTGGAATGCAAAAGTTAAGACTTACAGTTCAGTTCAGTTCAGTTGCTCAATCTTGTCCAACTCTTTGCGACCCCATGAACTGCAGCACACCAGCCCTTCTTGTCCATCATCAACTCCTGGAGTTCACTCAAACTCACATCCACTGAATCAGTGATGTCATCCAGCCATCTCATCCTCTGTTGTCCTCTTCTCTTCTTGCCTCCAGTTCCTCCCAGCATCAGAGTCTTTTCCAGTGAGTCAACTATTTGCATGAGATGGCCAAAGTACTGGAGTTTCAGCTTTAGCATCATTCCTTCCAAAGAACACCCAGGGCTGATCTCCTTTAGGATGGACTGGTTGGAGCTCCTTGCAGTCCAAGGGACTCTCAAGAGTCTTCTCCAACACCGCAGTTCAAAAGCATCAATTCTTCCATGCTCAGCTTTCTTCACAGTCCAACTCTCACATCCATACATGACTAATGAAAAAACATAGCCTTGACTAGACAGACGTTTTTTGGCAAAGTAATGTCTCTTTTAAGATTCTGATGTGTATGGTGGGGGGTGGGGTGTATCCATCAGATGAGCCTTGCTAGTGACTCTCTTTGCTTACTAGACCTGCCAACTACCGATCTGGATGGTTGGCCTCTTCTTTCTGTATCTCCCTGCCTCTGAGCATAAGGGCCAGTTTCAGACTTCATCTGGGGTAACTCCTGAGGTTGCAAATGAACACTTGGCCGCCAAGCCCCTCATCTTTAGCTGTGATTGGATCAGAGATTTGCACACACACACACACAATTAGAAAAAAAATGTTGAGGTTTCATTCAAGTGTTACTAGCTTTCTTTAATTACTGGGGATAATGCTTCCTTTTATTATATTTATCAAAGGTTCTTGTTTTCTTTTGTATATTCAGTAGATATTGATCATACACGTACTATGTGCAGGCTTTACGATGCATGCTGGAGGTGCACCTGTGAACCAGACCAGCCCTGTTCCTGACTTTTCAGAGTTCAGACAGTGTGGCCATGACCCGCCGACAAGCAGTCAGAGCGCATCAGAAAGGAGTATGTGACGAGGGCGGTGGAAGATGTTGGCCAGTGGTGCTGAGTGCCTCACTCAGGTCTAGGGATCAGGACAGGCTTCCCAGAGTAAACTGCATCCAACTTGGAAGGAGTGAATCAGACTTAATTAGGCAAAGATGCAGGAGTCACTGTTTCACCCGAGGCACAGCAGATATAAAAGGTCCAGAAATGGAAAAGAAGGTGGTGCTCCAGGACCTGACATTTACTGTTGCTAGAGCATGGGGACATGTGATGTGGACAATGGTGAGAGATAAGGCTAGGGATGGAAGCAGAGGCTAGATCATGTCAGGGTGAGGAGTCCGTCCTGCATCTTAATAGGAATTGATGCTGTGGATTTAAACAAAGCAGTCATATAATCAGACTTGTTCTTTAGAATGATCACTCTGCGTTGCTGTGTGGAAGTTGGGGAGGGATGAGGCTGGATATGGGAAGACTCCTGGAGAAAATGGGGGTCAAAGTTAGGGGGTGTCAGGGGGTGGGGAGAAGCAAAGGCTTTGAGAAATGGTTACAGCTTGGATTCTTGCCTGATTTCCTCAGCAGTGGTGTATTGACCAGAAGACTCGGGAGGACTGGAAATGCTGGGAATCCAAATGACCTCTTTCAGCCCCCTGTGGTGCCATTTCTGAGCTCAGAATCAGTAATTTAGAGCTGAGTGAGACTTAATAAAATCACCGAGATGAATTCCAGAGTGTATCTGACTGTGTGAGATTTTTCTGAGTGTGCAGGAGGCATGCTAATTGCCAACTTTCTTTTTTTCTGAACTGCATGGGGCTAAAGACCAACAGAATTTATTCCTATGAAAAAAAATATGCAAGTGTTTCAAAATAAGCAGGCCTTCTCATAAGTATATTGCCCATTAGTTCATTGTTCTCTGTGTAGAGGGGGACAAAAAGAACTCCAGATGGCCAGATGTGATACTCCTGGTCCATATTGTAGTTGCTGTGGGGTTTCTAGGGGATTTGGTGTTCAGTAAGTCTTGGTTTTTATTTTGCTGATCATCAAGTTTTCCATTAAGATATTCCGCTCCTCTCACCAAAGCTATTATAGTGTGTTCTCCTCTATGGTTTCCAAAGGTGAAAGATGGTCACCTATTTAGAGTCAGCAGGTTCATCACATGGGATGAATTAAACTTTTCAACTGATGGAACTTCTTAAAAACTGGCTTCCCACAGAACGGAAAAAAATTGATGATGACTGGTTGTCTACTTGTAGTTTAATCAGGGAAGTTACAGCCTACACCATTGCCACATGCCCTGAAAGCAGAGCTAAGGGTCCATTAAAACCACCGGAGAAGACTGTCAGCTGTAGCCACAGGCTGTGATCCCCACCTCTCCCCAGCAGTCCTCTGCCACAAGCTGGCTTTTGCTCACCCATGTGGAGAAGAGGGATGCCCACACCTGGGCCAGGAGCGTCCGTTGCTGTTTTGATGATGAGCATCCAAGTCCTCGGACCTCCCAGGTGGCTCAGTGGTAAAGAATCCGCCTGCCAGCGCAGGAGACTAGGAGACTTGGCTTCAATTCCTGGGTTGGGAAGATCCCCTGGAGGAGGAAATGGCAACCCACTCCAGTATTCTTGCCTGGAAAATCCCAGGGACAGAGGAACCTGGTGGGCCACAGTCCATGGGATTGCAAAGAATCAGACATGACTGAGCGACTAAGCACATATGTACATACATATCCAATTCCTCGTCATCCCACCAGCGGAAAGCTGTCTGTTTAGCTCCTGAGCCATCTATTGGAATACTGACCTCTGCCTTTTGCTTCTGCTGAGTCCCTAGTCCTGGAGATACTGCTAATTTATCTTCAGCTCACTCAATGTTTGTCCTACTCAACTGTATTGATTTTCTGGACACAGAATCTTACCTCTCCATTTGGAAAACCTTCCCCTTCTATTCCTCCCTCACCCGTGCTTGCCTCCTGGACTTTGGTTCAGATCTGTTGTTCTGCTTATTTGTTGGCCACATTTGCTTGTAAACAACTTTATTTTCTGCTAGGTTCATAGCAACTGACTCTGGGACTGACTCTTCCAGTCTGCCCTGTTTTAATTTCATTTTATTTATTTATTTATTTTTGGGGTCTAACACATGATACATAGAGGCGAAACATGAAAGAAAGAAATTTATTTTGACTCTAATACAGATATTCACTGAGATCACACTGGCTTTTAAAGGTCAAGTGGAATTCACCTGAACCTTTATTTTTCTGGCAGTGGGATGCTCCCAGTCTCTTGAGGAGGGATGGGGGGAGCTTCTGAATGCATAGGATGAGATGGGATGTTTTCCTTCATTAATTCTGTTTACTTGATTCTACTGAATTCATCCAGTTTATTGGGCTTGTCTCAGCCTCAGCACCCTGTTGAATTAATGAATATTATTCCAGGCTGGAAACCCTCTGGTGTGCTTTTGCTCCCAGGAATACCATCTCCACAGGATTAAGAGGGAGTCTGCTCTTACCAAGAGCTTCAGATTTATAGAGGGAGTTTGTCTTACAACATTGCAAATCACTTAAATCAAATGAACATACCTGTGTGATTATAAAGTCCTCAGAGGAGATCATCACAAGCATTTCCCACTGGCCTGCTCTCCTCCCCAGACTACCGCATTTACTGCTTTAGTTGCTTGTGTCATCTGCCAGCTTCAGTGAACAGATAGATAATTCTGTTGCTATTTGTTTTTCTGCCTTTGGGGCTTGCCTTCCCTATTTAAAGAATCCAATCAGAGTCTTCTATGTTCTGGAGTTGGCCCATGCTGGCTAGAAGGAGGTGATTGTTAGATATTCAGGAATTCAGGGCCCACAGGTAGTTTGAAGTTGGCCAAAGCAGGAGTGTTTACACCACAGACCTTGGTAATCGCTATGAATTCATTGTTGTTGTGGTTTGTTTTTGTGTTCTATTGATGAGCACACTGTGTCTTCAGAAAGCTTACTTTCTGCAGAAGCATCTTTTTGTCCCTCTTGCCAGCAGAGATGGCTGTTGTAAACTGTGATGTTTTTCTCTTCATCACACAGACAGAAGTAAGAAGGCTTGTAGTTGAATCTGCTGCCAGATTAGCAGAGATCTTTAGAGAATGTGCTGGGGTTTTCAATTTGGATAGATCTGGGCCTTTGCTGGTGTGAGAACAAACTGGGTCTGTTTCCAGAGGCACATCTCCTCTGTGCAGAGGTATCGGGGTGCTTAGCACCAGTGGGGACAGGCTCCTTACAAAAACACTCGGGTTTGTTTGGCTTATTTTTGTTCATTTGATTTTGTTTTTTATATTCCACAAAGAACACAGTAGAGATTACCAGAGGGGAGGGAGTGAGGGGGAGTCAGAATGGATAAAGTGGGTCAGCAGATGAAATGAAACTCTTCTTGGTGAGCAGGCGGTAGTGTATACAGAAGTTGGATATAATATTGTGCACGTGAGACATTGTTATCAACCAATGTTATGTTAATCAGGAAAAGAAGAATAATCTGTGAAGCTCAGAGATGTAGCCACACCCTGTTTCTATGGAAGAATAAAGGCAGAGACCAGAAGGAGGGGAACCAGCAGAAAGAGAGTTGAAATCAGATGAAGGGACTTTATGCTTATTTCCTGGTATAGTGAAAAACAGGGACAAGATAGATCAAATGGAATTTTACAAGATTTATCTTGTGAACTGATTGTGATGAGAAGCCCAGTAGAGGGAGGAACACCAGATAGTGAGCTGTTTTGATACATAACTCTCCACTCCCCCACATCCTATACTCTTCTTAACCTGTTTCTTCAAAATGGTCTTCCTTTACTCCAGATGAGTCCAACAGAGCTTCTGTTTTCTTTTTGCTTCACTTCAGTCACTCAGTCGTGTACAACTCTTTGCAACCCCATGGACTACAGCATGCCAGGTTTTCCTGTCCTTCACTGTCTCCCAGAGTTTGCTCAAACTCATGTTCATTGAGTTGGTGATGCCATCCAATCATCTCATCTTCTGTCATCCCCTTCTCTTCCCATCTTCAATAATTCCCAGCATCAGAGTCTTTTCTAATGAGTCAGTTCTTTGCATCAGGTGGCCAAAGTATAGGAATTTCAGCTTCAGCACCAGTCCTTCCAATAAACACCCAGGACTGATCTCCTTTAAGATGGACTGGTTGGATCTGTTTGTTGCCCAAGGGACTCTCAAGAGTCTTCTCCAACACCACAGTTCAAAAGCATCAATTCTTCGGTGCTCAGCCTTCTTTATAGTCCAACTCTCACATCTATACAAGATTACTGGAAAAACCAAAGCTTTGGCTAGATGGATCTTTGTTGGCAGAGTAATGTCTCTGCTTTTCAATATGCTGTCTAGGTTAGTCATAACTTTTCTTCCAAGGAGCGAGCATCTTTTTGCTTGGCTCATGCTAAATAATTCATTAGTGTTTCCAATGAGACTTAATTGTTTTGCTTCTTTATGATACATCACTGAGAAAATTGCTTTAATAGAACACCCAATTAAAACCGACTGCCAGTAGCTACAGGGCCCCTTCAGTGGAAGATTAACACTGTTTGGCCTTTGACTCTCACTTCATGGATGTCAACCATCACCCCATCGGCCCAACGTTTGTGAAACATCGTCTGGGACTAGAATGAAGTTTTGTGATAGAATATATGGAATAAGACAGTGACCTGGAACTCTGGGACCAACTAGTCTTCTGGCTCCTGGGCCAGAGTCTCCTCCTCAAACAACCGAAAGAGTTAGTTTGGTATAAATTGATATAACAACCCTGGGGAGGCCATTTGATTTAATCTGTTGAAGTTCCATCTGTGTGTACTTTATGACCCAGAAATGCAAGTTCCTGGTATCTTTTTTAGAGAAAGACTTAGATGAACCAGGAGACATGCTATTGCCAAGCATCATTTAAACTCGCTCTAAGAGAAAGCAATAAGACCCATAACTTACTTTCTCCTGGACTCAGCTTTCTCACCTGTAAAATGGGAATAGTAACACATGGAGGCTTGTTTTGAGTTTCAGATGAAGTAATGCCCATGAAGCACTTTGCACAGTGCCTGATATAAATTTTCAAAAAACATCAAGTAAAAGTTTTAGTTTTAAATTAAATTTTAATTATATGCAAATATGTCATCTCATAAAAATATTGAAATGTTTCAATAAGAACAAGTGTTCTTCAAACCACTTCTCCTCCTTGATTTCATTCTTAGCCTTCTACTCCTCTACCGAGAGGTAATTACTTTTGCCTTTTTTGGTGTATTTTTCCTGGCCCCTTGCTATGCACTGAGATATATAAAATTTCTTTTTTGCCCCAGAGAAAATACATAGTATTATTCTATATCTTTTTTTTCTATTCAGCTATGATTTCAAAATCTACCCAAGTTAGTAGATGTTAAATAACTTTATTATTTTTAACTACTGCAGAGTCCCTTATTAAGTGTGCATGATATGTTTTAAAACCATTTCCCTATTGATGGATATCTCAGTGAATTCTAGTGTTTCACTTACATAAGCAATGTTGGGACAGATACCTTTCCAGCTCTCTTGTGCAAGTATTTCTCTGGGGAAGCCATCAGGAATTAGATATGTAGGATCATAACGTGTGCATATTTTTAGCTTCAACCAGTTCTGCAAAATGACCAGCAAGTGACTCTACCAGCTTAAATTTCAAACCATGATACACGGGAGTACTTTTCCATTCTCTCTTGTCAAACTTGTCAACAGTTTTACCAAAAGCTAATCTTAAGAGTGAAAAAAGAAAAGGTATATCATTTGCAGTTTTAACGTGCTAATGACCAGTGGGGCTGAGTATTTTTCATGCCTTTCTTGGCCATTTATATTTTCCTTTCTGTGAATTGCCTGGTAATATATCTTGCCCATTTTTCTACTATTAATAAGGAATACCAATCCTTTGTTCTCTGTGTTGCAATTATTTTCTTCCACGTTTTGCTAATGTTCTAACTTTGCTTATGATGTCTTTTGATAAATAGTTTAAATTTTGATGTAGTTGTATTTATAATTCTTTTTGTCATTAAAAAGATTATTTTGCATCTTGTTGAAGAACTTTCCCTACCCTCCAAGTCATAGCAATATTCCTTAATTTTTTAAACACTTTATAAAGATGTTGTTCAGTCAATAAGTTATGTCTTGACTCTTTGCAACCCCATGGACTGCAGCATGCCAGGCCTCCCTGTCCCTCACCATCTCCCAGAGTTCACCCAAGTTCATGTCCATTGAATCAGTGAGGCTATCCAACCATCTCATCCTCTGCTGCCTTCTTCTCCTTTTTCCTTAAATCTTTCCTAGCATCAGGGTCTTTTCAAGTGAGTTGGCTGTTCACATCAGGTCGCCCAAAGTATTGGAGCTTCAGCTCCAGCATCAATCCTTCTGGTGAGTATTCAGGGTTTTAAAGATGTGTGTAAGTTTTTTACATTAAAAATATACTTATTGTTTATTTGGCTGTACCAGGTTTTACTTACGGTATGTGGGGTCTAGTTCTCCAACCAGGGATTGAACTCAGGCCTCCTACACTGGGAGTGCAGAGTCTTAGCCACTGGACCACCACAGAAGTCCCTAAGTCTTTAATTTATGTGAATTGTTTTAAATTCATATGAATCTCTGTATGAACAAATTTTCTTTTGCTTCAAAAAATGTTTGTTATTCCCAAATCACTTATTGACTAATGTTTTTCTTCATAGGTTTACAGAGTCATCTTTATCAAATATTAAGTCCCTACATATTTGTCACTCTGTTTTATTTTTGATTCACCTCAAACAATCCATTTACTCAGACACTGATACCATATAATTGCTATAGGTTTTAATGTCTTGACACTTGGTGGGGCTGGTTCCAGTTCTGCCCTTTTATAAAATTGGCTCTTCTTGACCATTTGCTCTTCCAAATGAATTCTAGAATCAGTTTGAATGTTTCATGAAGAAACCTACTGGGCTTTGATTGAAATCATGTTGAATACATAGCTCTATTCTAGGGGAGTTGATGAGGATAATGATACTGTTGATGGAGATGACAAGGATGGATTTCTGATTTCTGCCAGGGCATTTCCTGGAGTTCCAAATAGGGTCCTGTTGGGACAAGTGGAGATGATAGTGATGGTGATGAACCATCTTTTCTTTTCACCATTTCTCTACTTAGATGACTCCTCTCCCCTGAATTAAGTCCTTCAGAATACAGCACAGATGAGATCTGAAGAGCCCTTTGATTAAGGAGGTCAAATATCATTCAGGAGTAGCTGATGCCTATGGTGTATTCTCCAGTATGACATCTGACCTGCTCACTCCTGTCCCGAGGGTCAGCTGGAGCTCAGGAAGCCAGGGCCCATTCCAAGGTCTGATCCTGGCTCTTGGGCAGTGAGACCATCTATCGTATGAGGACCCCATATAAGGGCTCTCATGGGAAAGCACTTATTCTTCTAGGAACTGTTTTTTTGAGAATATATGTATGAAGAAAGGCTGAGTGACCTAATTCTTAACTGTGACTGTGTATATAAGAAGAGCAAAAGTGTAAGTCACTTAGTCATGTCTGACTCTTTGTGACCCCATGGGCTAGCCCATGAGGCTTCTCTGTCCGTGGAATTCTCCTGGCAGGAATACCGGAGTGGGTAACCATTCCCTTCTCCAGGGACTCTTCCTAACTTAGGGATCAAACTCTGGTCTCCTGCTTTGCAGGCAGTTCTTTATTGTCTGAGCCACCAGGGAAGCCCCATATGTGTTAGACACACTCCTTATTCAGCTATAGATGGTTCTTGGTGTCCACAAGGTTTGGAGAACCCCTTGTGCTGACAGATAAGGAATTTCTCTTCCAGGGAATCCTGCAAGCCTTTCAGTTGGATTTGCTTGAAGACCAAGGCCAATCTTAAGTAATCTCATTTTTTGTCACATCCTTTCATACTCCTGGGAGGTATTTTAAGCTAAAACTTATATTTAAAATTCTGCAAGCCTTTAACTTGTATATAGTTCACCGGTCACAAGATTGTGGATATTTTCTTTTCTTTATATATGTTATAGGTACCTAGTATCTATCTATCTGTCCATTTAAAATACATATTAGCTTTTAACAAAATGGATGAATCATCCACAGACAAAGCAGCATTCTTATATACATTGAACTTTGACCACATGAAATCAGAATAGTAATAGTTCTCACTTCTTGGGGTTGTGGTCAAGAGCAAATGGGCTGAGGTACAAGAAGCCATCTGTAAGCTAGGAAGCCCTATACAAATGTTCTTTTGCTGCCCAATCCTGTAGAAAGTTATAAATGAAATGGCCAACTTGGTGCCTGCCCTTGAGACATTAAAAACCAGCTGGAAGCTCAGATCTAGGTGGAACAATTAAGGGGAAATTGCATAGTAACTTGGAAGCAAGCTCCTGCAAATATAATGAAAGTTTTGGCCCTCAGGGTTAATATAACACAGGGACCTGGCGATCACAGGACCCTGTGCAGGTGCAGCCTCTCCTTGTTCTGTTCCCAGCGAGGGTAGGCAGCTTCTCCATGGCAGCAGGTCCCTGCAGTGCCACCTTCTTCTCTTTCTCTTGCATCTTTAAAAAAGTTCTCCCTCTCCATGAAAACTTTCCAGGCCGAACCTCCCAGTTACACGGGGCCTCTCTCTAACAGCTCCTTTGTCTCTTTGTCTTTTTTTCCTCCCACACGGTAATATTACATCTCTTCTGCTGGCGGTCCTGGGGCTGGTGTTCGTGGTCCTTGATGGGGAGAAAAACAATGTCGAAAAGAACCCACAGCAGGCTCTCTGTCCTTGGCTCCAGGTCAGAGCCTTGTGTTTGGATCACTTCATTTATTATGCTCTCATTTTGAACTGGCGAGCATGGGTACCCACTGTTCCTTCATCTTAGAGAGTCCGGAGCTGCTAGGAGGTATTCTCAGGTAATTAATTTGTCAGGGTAGGGGAAGCAGTCTTGCCAAATACAAGCAAAGACGCCCAGATTCACACCTCATCTAGCAGTTGATTAGTTCTGCAAATGACCATGAATAACATAAAAAGGTGTGGGGAGCTGCGGAAGGGGTGGTAGGACAGACAGACCTGCAAATGGATGAGGCTTTACTGCTAAGCCTGGTGTACTCATACTTTTTGCCTCTTTGAGGGTTGTAATTTCCCTTTGTAAATGAATCCCTTGTGGCTATCACATCAATCTCCTGGATAGATGAGTGTGCTGCTTGCCTGATGTGGTCCATGTGTGGGTGAAGGGAAAGGTTCTTTTTTCTTTCTTTCTTTTTTAGAATCTTTTGGGAAAGGTTCTTTTTCTCTTTCTTTTTTTCTTTCTCTCTCTTTCCTCACTCTCTCTTTTACTTTTCTTCTTTCTCCCTTCCATCCTCCTTTCCTTTTTCTTTCTATCTCTCCTTCCTTCCATGTTTCTGAGAAACCCATACTTTAAATTGGCTTTAAAGATACCATGCACACATTTTTCAAACTCATAGTTGGGAGACATAGTCTGATGATAAGAGAATATTTGAAGTTACTGTAATTATAGATGAGAGAAATCTCTGCACATAGACTGACTGTTTCCCTGGGTAATGACTGACATGATCCCAGGGTCTGGAGTTATCAAGAGTGTAGTGTTTGTGGTAATTATGAGTGAAGCTGCCTTGTGAAACCTGGATAATGAACCTAGCACATGAGAGGTGTATAGTATAGTTTCCTTCACCATTGACTTGAATATTAAATAATAGAGTGATTAAATTTTACGTTTCTGATGATTTGTTTGAAATCAGTTTTTAAAATCTAGAAATGCAAGGGAAATGTATTGTTTCAATTACTAGACTTCTGGTGCACTTGGTTGGCTGAAATAAATGTGCCTGAGAAGCTGTATAAAGTTAATATTTATAAACTAAATTATATTTTATGCACATTAAGAACATCCTGCTGTTAATGATGTCCTAGAGGAATTCTTTTCTTTGGAAATGAAAATATGAGTTTGGTTACCTCTAATTTTGGCATATTAGTTTTGGTTTCCTAAGGTGAAATATACTTATTCAGTTCAACTTGTTTCAAATGAGAATCTGTTATGTTCTATGTATTGCTTTGGCACTTTTGTGACATGAAATGTAATAATTCTTTCAAGAACCATCTCCATTTTGTACGTAAGGTCTGTGTGTTTAGTGACTTGCTCAAGGCTCATAGAGTTAGCAAGTGGCACCCCTGAGATCTGAATCCAGGTCTCATATATTGTTACTTGTTCAGCCACCAGTTCCCAGGTCTGAGATGGCTATCTATTCTCTTACTGTGAGCAATATGAGCCTTTTAGAGAAGGCATTTTTCTTGGGGCCTTGGAGTTAATCTGGGTTTTCTACTTACTAGCTGTGTCATCTTAGGAAAGCTTTTAAACTTCTCTGAGTCTTGGTCAACTCACCTGTAAAATGCAGTTAATAATATCTGCCTCAGAGTATGTGCAGGGATTAGAGGAAGTAAAGATAAAACACTGGGCATATAAAAGGCGGTCCTTAGCTATTATTATTATTGTTAGTAGTGGAGAAGGCAATGGCACCCCACTCCAGTACTCTTGCTTGAAAAATCCCATGGCGGAGGAGCCTGGTGGGCTGCAGTCCATGGGGTCGCTAAGAGTCGGACACGACTGAGCGACTTCAATTTCACTTTTCAATTTCATGCATCGGAGAAGGAAATGGCAACCCACTCCAGTGTCCTTGCCTGGAGAATCCCAGGGATGGGGGAGCCTGGTGGGCTGCCGTCTATGGAGTCGCACAGAGTCGGACACGACTGAAGCGCTTAGCAGTAGTAGTGCTTATTTAGATGTTTTCCTATCAGCTTTGACAAAGGAACCCACAGGAAAGGGGACACAGCTTGTTCACCTAGTAGGCTTTTTCTGGGGCAACTAGAGCTTGTGCAAGTGGTGTAATCATGCTTTGTCTTAGAATCATAGAAAATGTAATAAGTTTTCAAATTTATTAAAAATGCAGATGATTTTCAGATACCTTCCCTTTCATCTACATAACCTCTCATCATGCCTACCAGGCTCAAAGAAGAAGGCTTATTAACATTTGCTCTATTGTTGCTCTTTGTTTGCTAAGTTGCTGAATCTCTGTGACCCCGTGGACTGCGGTACACCAGGTTCCCTGTCCTTCACTATCTCTTGGAGTTTGCTCAAACTTATGTCCATTGGGTCGGTGATGCCATCCAACCATCCCAACTTCTGTTGCCCTCTTCTCCTCCTGCCTTCAATCTTTCCCAGCATCAGGGTCTTTTCCAGTGAGTCAGCTCTTCACATCAGGTGGCCAAGGTATTGGAGCTTCAACTTCAATATTTAGGACTGATTTCCTTTAGGATTGACTGGTTGGATCTCCTTGCAGTCCAAGGGACTCTCAAGAATCTTCTCCAACTCCATAGTTCAAAAGCATCAATTCTTCAGCATTAAGCCTTGTTTATGGTCCACCTCTCACATCATATGTGACTATTGGAACAATCATAGCTTTGACTAGACAGACCTTAGTTGGCAAAGTGGTGTCTTTACTTTGTAATATGCTGTCTAGCTTTGTCATAGCTTTCCTTTTCAGAAGCAAACATTTTCTAATTTTGTGGCTGCAGTCACCATCTGCAGTGATTTTAGAGCCCATGAAAAGAAAATCTGTCACTGCTTCTACATTTTCCCCTTTTATTTGCCATGAAGTAATGGGACTGGATGCCACAATCTTAGTTTTTTTAATATTGAGTTTCAAGCCAGCCTTTTCACTCTCCTCTTTCACCCTCATCAGGAGGCTCTTTAGTTGCTTTTTGTTTTCTGCCATTAGAGGGTATCATCTGCATATCTGACATTGTTGATATTTCTTTTGGCAATCTTGACTCGACCCCGTAACTCATCCAGCCCGGCATTTCGCATGATCTATTCTTCATATAAATTAAGTAAACAGAATGATGACTTATAACTTTGTGGTTCTCCGTTCCCAATTTTGAACCAGTCAGTTGTTCCATGTAAGATTTTAACTGTTGCTTCTTGACTGCATACAGGTTTCTCAAGAGACAGCAAAGGTGGTCTGGTATTCCCATCTCTTTCAGAAATTTCCACAATTTGTTGTGATCTACACAGTCAAAAGCTTTAGCATAGTCAATGAAGCAGAAGTAGATGTTTTTCTGGAACTCCCCTGCTTTCTCTATGATCCAACGAATGCTGGCAATTTGATCTCTGGTTCCTCTGCCTTTTCTAAACCCAGCTTGTACATCTGGAGGTTCTTGGTACAGGAAGAACCTCTGCTGAAGCCTAGGTTGAAGGGTTTTGAGCATAACCTTGCTAGCATGGGAAATGAATGCAACTGTGTAGAAGTTCTGAGGATTCTTTCTCACTGTCCTTCTTTGGGACTGGAATGAAAACTGACCCTTTCTAGTCCTGTGGCCACTGCTGAGTTTTCCAAATTTCCTGACATATTGAGTGCAACACTTTAATAGCATCATCTTTTAGAATTTTAAAATGCTCAGCTGGAATTCCATCACCTCCACTAGCTTTGTTGGTAGTAATGCTTCCTAAAGCCTACCTACTTCATACTCCAGGAGGTCTGGCTCTAGGTGAATGACCACATACCATATATCTGGTACACTTCTAAATACTTTGCATGCATTAACTCTGTAACCACATAACAATGGCAATAATGGTCATCTTGAAGTAGAGTATTGTCTCTCCCCTGAATATGGGGCTAAGGAATGGTGTGTGTTCGTTTGTTGTGTGTGTGTGTGTGTGAGAGAGAGAGAGAGAAAGACAGAGAGAGACAAGCAGACAGACAGATATACACAAGGATGAAGACTTATTATATCAGAGTTTAGTCTCAACCCAGGTCACTAAGTTAGGACATTTTTTTCTGCAGCCTTGTTATTACTGATTTTCTTTTTGCCTCTGGTGTTTTCCTGACACTGCTCCCTGAGCTTGCTTGTCTATGCTTGCCTTCTCTAAGAGCAGCCACCATGTAGACATTTTATTGTCAAAATTTAACCCTGCTGCGTCCCTCCCTTGATGCCCTGCTAGGTGACTGGCAGCTCAACCTGATAAGCAAATTAAAGCTACAGTAGCGATGTTTGATAATGCATAACTCATAAAGTTCCCTCTTCATATCATATGTGCATCAATATAGATTGTCAGTGCTTGAGTCTAAAACAGAGACTAAGTTGGGAGTATTTTCCAGAGAAACTCTCAGAACCTCTTACAGTGAAGGGAATTGAAAAACTTGTAATGGAAATTTTGACTGGGGAAGTATGTGTTTGGTATTCTTCTTGAAAGCATAATATAATAAGTCCAAGAAATAAGACCAGAAGCAGGAATGATAGAAAGAGGTGGGAGACCCTGAAAGGAGTGAAGAGACCTCCCCTAGGTGAGATATACTGCAGTAGAAGATGGAGCGATATCTGTGCAGCTAAGCACTGGCTTGCTGTTGGCCACAGTCATTAGAGAAGAGTGTCTTAATGCTTTGTAGCAGTATTTGAAGATCTATGAATGTTGCTTCTAGGACATTTATATCAGAAGGAGTTCTGGTTCATTTTTATTTGAGTTATGTACTGAACAAGCATAGTATGCAGTACCCTGAGGTGAATGTTCTAATAAATGGCACAACTTTTGCAATGAAAACATAGTATATATTGTACAAACTAAGATCCAATTAGATCGGAAGTCTGGATTTGATTTGAAAGGTTCAGTGTTACCTTCAGTTATTACCAAATGAAGCAGCCATAACTTCTAAAAATTAGGATAACAGGACATGACAGTTTTTTGGCACAGGTTGGAAATTTACATTTGTTGCTCCAAAGGATAGGTAGCCTATAGTAACAGAAAAAGTTATCTAGAATATTGAATTTGTGTTATCTAGAATACTGAGTTCTAAATATACTTTAAATGCAATCTTACACAGATCACTTTTTTTTGTCTTCAATTTTATGTCTGTAAAATTAAGAATTTAATACTTAAAGACTTTTCATTTTTCAAATAACATTCTAAGTCATTTCTTCATACTTTGCAAAACTATAAAGTTTCCTTCCAAAAGGCACTTACTGAAAAAAGCAATGGTTGTTTTTGGTTGACATTGCAGTGATTTACAATAGAATGTGTTTGTTGGTGTTCAGTTGCTGAGTTCTGTCTGACTCTTTGAGAACTCATGGACTGCAGCACGCCAGGCTCCCAGTCCTTCACCATCTCCTGGAGCTTGCACACACTCATGTCCTTTGAGTCGGTGATGCCATCCAACCATCTCATCCTCTGTTGCCCCTTTCTCCTCCTGCCCTCCAGTGTGTTTTCCAGGGTACAAAAGACAGTTTCTATGTTGAACAGGATGACCAGGGCCTAGCTTCCTGTCCCTCAAACCCCAGGGAACTCTAGAGTGTGAAAAGGGAGATCCTTCTTCTACAAAGTACTTGTTTAAAGTGGACTGGACATGTCCAGTCCCATGTGTCCTCATCCTTTCCCGTTACATTTCACCAATTCCAGTGTACTCAGCTTCTGTCGCTTTTTTGATCTTTCCATCAATTGTCAAAAGAAGATTTCCACAAAAGTCTGGCATCATATTTACCTCATAATCATAAAACTTTATCAGTTGTCTGATGCATCCTGATATCAGAGCATCTGAAAGATGTCTCTGAAAGAATGTCTTAGGCATGAGGAAATAGGGTGTCTCTATAGTCCCTTCTTTTTTATCCTTTCTACTTATATACTATCCTAATCTCTCCCTTCTCTTCAGGGACCCTAATATGAATCTGAAAATTGTTATAATGTAGTGTTAATTATGACACTTTTAATGATAACACTTTCCTTTTATTTTAAAAACACTGAAGTTGAAATTATTTTAAAAGCACTGAAGTTTTTCTAAAATACCGACAAAACAAACGAATACAGTATTGTAAAGCAAAACAAACTAAAAAATAAAAATTAATTAAAATTAAAAAAAAAAATACCGACAAAGTAAATTTGTGTGTGTATGTGTGTGCGTGTTATATTGTTTGGGAATCTTCCTTCAACTTTCCTGAGGGTTAGTGTAATTCAATAGCAAAAATACTTAACTCAGTTTTGTAGGATAAAATTTGATGCATTTCTTCGAGGGTGCATATGCAATGTTTGATCAAGGTTGGTGGATAGTCATGGAAAAGTCATAGTATCTAGCAGGCTGGTTATATGTCCTTTGGCAGTTCCAGCAGAGGAATACAAATACTCAAATCCTTGGCCAAGGAACTGTGAGAACAATTGTATTGAACATAAATATCATTACTTCTGTGCAAAGCCTTCCAAGCCATTCCTAATGCTCTGCCTTGTGACCCAGGGATCGAACCCATGTCTCCTGCGTCTCCTGCATTGGCAGGCAGATTCGTTACCACTGAGCCACCTTGGAATCTGAATTGAATACGGGATGTAATATAAACATCATTGCTTCTGTGGAAAGCCTTCCAAGCCTTTCCTAATGCCCTGCCTTGTAGGTTCCCACCACCTTTTAAAAAAACGATTTTGTTACACTTATTACTGTATCATGAACCTTCACCCCCATCTCTCAGTGTTCTATGTTAGACTTTCGTATCAGGGTTTCTCTGAGATAGGACCTGTGTTTTAGCCACCTTTCTCTCCTTAGAGGTTATCCCACTTACATACTGAGAAAATTGTGTTTATGAAGCATGAAAGCATCAGGAAATTTATCATCTCACCTCCCCAAAAACAAAGGTGTGAATCAGTAGCACTGCTTTGTATTCGATGGGAAAGAAAATCTAGGTTTGGAAACTGAGATAGTATTTTCTCCTCTATCTATGACTGCTGGTTATAAGAGGCATTTTTAGAAGGAAATCTTGGATTAAATCACTCACATCCTGTTTGGCTAGAATCTGCTGAACTGCAGGCAGATCCAGAAAAGCGATGACCTTTCATGATTTAACTAGAGTAATATTCTCATCTCCTGCTACTTGCTTCTGGATTGCTAGTGTCTGGTAAACGATTGAATCTGTGGCTTGGTAGCATCAAACATTTCCTGTGTAGCTTGGAGGTTGCAGTTCACAATTATCTGGTCTGGACTCTGCTGAGAAGTGATAATTAGGTGCTAAATGTTAACTGGATTACAGCAGGGACTGCTCCCACCCGTCATTTAACACCTCATCAGGAGTTGGACCTTGAATGTTGTTTTCAACTCACTCTTCTTGGGCATCTGCTTCTTCCTGACCTTTCTTCAACGTCTGTATTTTATCTTTCTGTCCCATTTTGGGACAGCAACATTTTTTCACCTACTCGATAGAATCAGTACCCATACACAAGTGGGGATCTGTGAAGTTTCTAAGAAGATGGAAGGAACCAAGAGACTGAGCGTCTTTAAAATTTTCCCAGAAGAGATAGAATTCACTGTAATCACAATGACAGCCATATATTGCTGACTTGTGGGTACATGATAACCCATCAGTTCTGTGCAAAGAGTATTCTGTTTATGGTCTGTTTTATATTATTACCACCCCTATGCTACAGATGTGGAAGCTAGAGTGATAACAGATGTGTTTTCACATAAGCTGGATGGACTAAGAGGCTCTGTTCTTAACTACAGTGCTGTACTGTGGCCTCTAGCTTCCTTTAATTCCAGGCCCTCCATTATACTCATTTGGTACTAAGTATGGACAGGGACCATAAAGAAGGCTGAGCACAGAAGAACTGATGCTTTCGAATTGTGGTGTTGGAGAAGCCTCTTGAGAGTCCCTTGGACTGCAAGGAGATCAAACCAGTCAATCCTCAAGGAAATCAACTCTGAATATTCATTGGAAGGACTGATGCTGAAACGGAAACTCCAGTACTTTGGCCACCTGATACAAAGACCCAACTCACTGGGAAAGACCCTGATTCTGGGAAAGATAGAAGGCAGGAGGAGGAGACGACGGAGGATGAGATGGTTGGATGGCATCACCGACTCATGGGCGTGAGTTTGAGCAAGCTCCAGGAGTTGGTGATGGACAGGGAAGCCTGGTGAGTTGCAATCCATGGGGTCGCAAAGAGTCAGACATAACTGAAGGACTGAACAAGAACAACGATGAGCAGGGACTCACCATTCCACAGTTCCCATTCAGTGCTTGAGGATTGAAGGGGTGAATGTCCTCAGTTGCAAGAGGATAGAGACACAGGGTGTTTGGCGGGTCTGAGAAGGAGTGTTTCCGTGAAGCCAGCTTGGGAAATATCTCAGACAGAAGGTCAAGCTGGGGAAGAAGAAATTTTCCTCCACACTCTAGGTTCTTCTGACTGGTCTAAGAATTACATTGATATGAGATAGACTGATCAGAGAAAATCAAACAAAATTTTATTAACATGTATACATGGAACTGCCGTCTGTGGGGTTGCACAGAGTCGGACACGACTGAAGCGGCGCAGCAGCAGCAGCAGCAGCAGCAGCATACATGGGAGAGGGCTTCTCAGGTGACTCAATATAAAAAAATCTGCCTGCCAATGCAGGAGACACAAGAGATGTACGGTCAGTTACTGGGTTGGGAAGATCCCCTGGAGGAGGGCGTGGGAACCCACTCTGGTATTCTTGCCTGGAGAATACCCTGGACAGAGGAGCCTGGTTACTGGCCACTGTCCATAGGGTCGCAGAGCAGAACGCAACTGAGCATGCCTGCACACATACATGGGAGAGGATTGCCCCACCAAAAAAAAAAAAAAAAAAAAAAAAATAATAATAACTGGCCAAAATGGCAAAAACCTGCGCCTTAAATATGTTTGCTAAAGACCAAAGAGGATGTTGGAGGTAGTGGTTTGGGACTTTGAAGGGGAGGAAGGCAATTCACTTGGAGATAGAAAACAAGCTTTTGCTAAATAAATGGGACACAGAGTGGACTCTGCTGTTCAGGCTGTACTGAGTTTCCCCACCACACTTAACACATCTTCTTTGCAGATACCTCTGGTGATAGCTTTATTCCAGAAATAGGCCCTCTCCCTAAATCTTTTAGGTAGTTAGGGGGAAAGCCAAAGTTTCCTCCTGAGTCTCTTGGACCTGGATTGTTTTTAGCTGAAAATAATCCACATGCCAGAAGGACCCATTTTTGGGGTGGCAAATTTTGCTCCCCTACAGCCACTACCTGAAATTTATACAGAGGCCAGTCTCTCCCCACCCTTCTTGTTCTCTTTGAAAATCCAAAAATGCAGGTTGTAGCAAAGGTCTGCAGATCATGGGGTAAAAAGTCCATGGAATGTGAGCTGATTTAGAAAAGTTGGAAAGCCATAGAAAGGGACTTCCCTGGTGGTACAATGTATAGGAATCCCCCTGCCAATGCAGGGGACGTGGGTTCCATCCCTGGTCTGGGAAAATCCCACATGCCATGGAACAACTAAGCCCATGTGCTGCAACTACTGAAACCCGTGTGCCTAAAGCCTGTGTTCCACAATAAGAAAAGACACTGCATTGAGAAGCCTGTGCATTGCAGCTGGAGAGTAGCCCCAGCTCTCTGCAACCAGAGAAAGCCTGCCTACAGCACTGAAGACCCAGTGCAACCCGAAACAGTAAAATAAAGAAATGAATTTTAAAAAGATGAAAGCCACAGACAGGTTGGAGGGGATCAATTCAAATATCATGCATACAGTTGTCCCTGGGCATCTGAGGGGGAGTGGTTCCAGGACCCCCGTGGGTACCAAAATCCACGTGCCTGAGTCTCTTATGTAAAACAGATGAGTAATTGGATATAACCAGCCAATATCCTCCTGTGTACTTTAAATCATCTTTAGATTACTTATAATATCTAATACAATGTACATGCTGAAAAATAGGTGTAAATACAGTATAGATGGTATTTAAATTGTTGCTGGTGCATGACAATGTCCAGTTTTGCTTTTTGGAAATTAAAAAAAATATATGTTTGATCTCTAGTTGTGTGAACTCAAGGATGCGGCACCTGCACATATGGAGGGCTGACTGTGTGTTAATTGATCAGTGTCTCAGGTCACTTTAAATGTCACTGGCAAGAGGTTGTGATTTTATTTCTATATTCATTACACAATAAAAGTGTAAGACATTGCATGACTACAGATTTTTTTCTAATGGTGTTTTCTTTTTTTAATTCTATCACAGTAATATTTGGTAAATAATAAATTTCCATTGATCTTGGCTTTCAATTGTGGATTTTGGGGGAGAAAAGCTCTGCAAGACTCAAAGCATATTTATTCTTTTGCAGTGGTAAATCTAGCAGTTCTCTTAAAGTAATTTTTGGTTTCTAAAAATGTTGTTTATCAACATGTATTGCATCAAAAAAAATGGACTTAATTATTGTTCTTTCTTTTTGAGCCAAATCCACTGTGAATATACCTGTTAAGTTGTTTATCTGGCTGCATATTTTTTTTCCTAAATACTGCTGAGCAACTGTACTTTCAAAAAGGTAATTTTGGCCCCCAATGAGTGACTCGCCATTCAGGACACTTTCTCTGGCACCATTTGTTATACTGAGGTTTTCTCTAGGTGGTTGTTTGTACGCTGCTTCTTCAGCATCTATTTTCTTAGTGTTAACTATATATTTGGCTTGATCTTGGTACAAACTCACTTAGCATTTTAATCTGAGTCTCACTTAATCCTTGTCACTCAGTTGATATAGACTGCACATTTACAATGCTAGTTTAATCATTCTGGAAACATTTGGTCATGAATAAAAGAACACTGTAGATGTTCCAACTTGCAGGCTGGATGAGACCCTTCCTTACAGAGCTCTTCCAGGGGCTACTGTAAATTCACATTGATCTTGATTCCTTGCTTGTGGGAGAGACAAGTAGGTTGCGATTTTATTTTAAGCTGCTGCATCTCCCAAGCCCATCAAACATTTTATTAAAATACTGCTTATTTGCCAAGCTTCACTAGTCAACAGCAGGAAACTTTTGTGGTCTTTTAGGGTCATTTTTATCTTTCCCTCTTTTCCTTATCCTAAAAAAGAAGCAATTTGCACTTGCTGAGTGTTGGAGGAGCAAAATGGCAGGGATGGAAGGACAGACAGATTTAATCAGATTTTTTCCCCTCAGATTCAAATGTATTTGCTATTGAAACTATTACAAGTGAACCCTGCTATAAGGCTATATTTTCTGAGGTTCAGTGGTGAATCGTTGTTCTAAATCAGTTAAACAGTACTCTGTGGGCTTCCGCTAACCCATCTTGTCTTTGTGTGGGAGGCTTCTTCCTCATTATCAGACATTGCCATGCACACTTTCTTCTCCCTGGCTGTCTCCAAGTATTGCAAAGGATCCTTTGAGAATCTGTTTATGACCCTCTGTGTCCATCTGGGTAGGCTAAGTTATGGGAGAAAATAACCCCACAATCCCAGTGGCTTAAAATCACAAACGTTTATCTTGCTCACAGAGCAGGTTTATTGTACATTGTCTGGGGGGCTCAGTCTTTCTTGGGGACTGGCTGAGGGAAGCTCCATCTTGACAACCCAGCCTGGTGCCTGGGGCCCTAGCCTCTACACCTTTTGCCCAGATGCGACATCATCACTTCCTGCTAACATTTTATCAATGACAAGTTTTGGTTCAATCCTACCTGTGTCTGGAAGGAGAACCCAAAATGCTTGGTCTGTAGCACTAATGGCTAGCACACCCGTGGGGGTACACAGTCTCTGGGAAGGTCACAGGGCACAGCTGTCTTGCTGCACTATTCCCTCCTATCCCAGGTTTGGCTTAAAACATACGTCTAGGGATGGCTACGTGATTTGTGGGGCCCATTGTAAAATGGAAATATGTGATCCCTCAGAAATTATTAAGAATTCCAAGAGAGTGGCATCAGAGCGTTAAACCAAACTTGGGGCATTTCTAAATGTGTTGCCCTGTGCCACCGTCTAGGGCACTGGACCTGCGTACATCAGGAAGGGCTGAGGAGGACAGGATCTCCAGGGGAAGTACTGGAGAATGCCAAATTACATGTGTGCGCGTGCCCAGAGAGGCTGCGTAGAGCAAAGCAGATTGTCTGCCTGTCTCACAGGAGGTGCTGTCAGGATGAGTAAGACAATGGAAGGGTAAGGATTTTTCCTTTGTGAACCCTGCAGGGAAGTGACCTCTAAATTCAAGGCATAATCATTCCCCAACAGTGATTTAATGACATTAATTACACTCCTGTAACTGAGCTGTCTCACTCTTATAATTTCCTTAGAGAAGGAAGGTTGGGAACACTGTCCCCCACCCCACTCACCCTGCCCTGACTTTCTCACTGGCAGGAAATATGGTAGCCTGCAGATAAGAGACGAATGATTTTCCATTTGCCTGTGTCCATTTCGGCCTAAGTCGGAAGAATGGATTTAGTCAGGGGCCGGGCAAGAGGTCTGTTAACTGGAATGTCTTGTTGGAGCCCCAGCCTGTTTTGTCCCCTCCTAAAACAAAGAGCCTTGGAGAGTCTGCCTGGCTTGAGCAGATTTTTAGGATTCAAAATTTTTATTTTGATTTTTTTACGGGTAAGAAGGCAGATTGGCCATTTAATTCTTCTGGATGAAACTCTTTGTGGAGTCCTGTGCCTGTGTAAAGGGTATGAGGGCAGGGACTTTGTTTTTATAGTCCTACTGTCTGACTATAGTAGGTGTATTGCTGCCCTGCCTGCCCAAATCCCCCGGGTCACGTGGGCACGGGCTGCTCCGGGCTCACCGCCTCATTCTGCCTCTCCTGGGGAATTACCCTTGGCCGACTGCAGCTGTTTCACCCTGGAAGCACCTCAGGACCAATGACTCACTATTAGGAGGGTACCAAAGAAAGAAATCCAAAGGTACCACATTCTTTGCCTCAAGGTGAGAATAACTTTGTGATGTGACTTATGTTCTAGAGTCCTCCATGGATCAGGCTAAGGCCACAGTTCACCTGCGATCACATCCTTGCTCAGTCTTTACCTTTCCCTCCCCTGATTCTTTTCCTTTTAGATTTTCCCCTGGGAGCACCCTCTCAATAAATCATGTTTAGTAAGTCTTTGTCTCAGGCACTTCTAGGGAACCCCACTTGATACAAAAACTATACTTACTTTATTCCCTGGGAGATTCATCCTGAATAGACAGTTTACCACTGGGTCAGAATTTATATTAAGGACTAGAACTGTGAGTGTATTCTTTTCCTAGAAACAGGGGTCTGATTTTAGTGATAACAGGGAAATGGCATCTTCTTGCCTTTTCCTGGTATGTGGATGGCTAAACAAGCAGCAGATGGAAGGAAGGATGAAGATGTTTGTTAAAATCGCTGATGAGGGCTGTGCCTCAGTGTTAACCATCCTGGCTAGCAGTGAGGCTTTGGGCTGGGTCTTTGGGGAGCCACTGTGTTACACCTCACTTCCCGTGTTCCTGCTCAGTGGCTCCCAGTTAACCATTGGTGGTATGGTAGTAATTATAACTAGCCTGTACATTGAGTAATTTTTATGTCAGTTCCTTGAATCATCAAAACCACTCCATGGGGCAGGACCAAGGTGATAGAGCTGATAGGTTGCACAGCCAGATTTGAACCTAAGCAGTTGGCTCTGGATTGCCTCACTTACTTTGCTTGACTGCCTCACAGGTAAGGATAGAGGGTCCTTCTCACCTGCTTCATGGGGTTGCAAGGATTAAACATGTTGATGTGATTAAAGCACTTAGTCTAATGAATGCCTAACACATACTAGAAGTGAAGTGAAAGTAATTCAGTTGTGTCCGACTCTTTGCGACCCCATGGACTATACAGTCCATGGAATTCTCTAGGCCAAAATCCTGGAGTGGGAAGCCTTTGCCTTCTCCAGAGTATCTTCCCAATCCAGGGACTGAACTCAGGTCCCCTGCATTGCAGGCGGATTCTTTACCAGCTGAGCCACAAGGGAAGCCCAACGCATACTAAGGGTTCTGTAAATAATAATCATTGCTATCATGACTTTGTGGAAGAGTTTACAGAGATATGAACATGTTGAGAGCTGGAATCAGTGTCATCTTAGTCAATTGCTTTGACAATACAAATGTTCCTTTTTTAATACCTCTTCCTTGCCTCACTGACCTCAGCTCCTCTCTAAACATGTGCACACAGCCTAGAGAGAGGGACAGTTTCTGTCAGCATCATATCTCAGCAAGATCATGGTCATGAGCATGCGTCAGTATTCTCCAAGTGTGGTAAGGGTTCCGGTAGCACTTTTTTATAATCATTGCCCTTTATGGTCTTGGGGTAACATCAAGAAAGATACAGCCTGGCGAGAAGGGGCTTGGATATTTTTATTGTCTTCAGGCCAAAAAGAATCACACAGGAAATGGGCAATGCAGCCTTCCAATCTTATAACTGAGCTGGCAGATTGGAAAAACATCACTAGACAGTCATTTGCATCAGTGGTATCTTTGGATTTCACAGTGAGTCATCTGCATTCTTCACCAAGTGAGTCAGCTCTGCCCTGAGCAGCACTGAGCATCTATATTTTGGTTGAGTGTGGAGACCATATGACACCTGTCTTAGTAGATTGCAAACTTGCCATTTATGCCACTTACAGAGACACCTCACTGGATTTTGAGTGAATGGATTAGCTGTTAGGGCACTTTTGAAAGATCATGAAAGTTATAGAGAAATTGTGACTTTGAGAAATTTCCTTCCTGGGAAGTGGTTAACAAAAAAGTCATATTGACTAGTGAAAGCCAGGGCATTCATGAGGACACAGACATACACCCTGTTGGCTTAATTGTTCCTGGATGCAAATTAATTCAAGTGAGAAATAGCTGGGCAGTGGGTTAATTTTAAGGTGGTGTTGCCTCAAATTTACATCCACTCTTTGAACATAGACTCTATAGCAGGCTCAGAGTGAATGTGGGGTGGTAGAGGCAGCGAAGGTGGTGATGGGAATAGAAGTCATGTGTAGTAGATGATGGAATTTTAATGGTAACAGTGAATTAATTAAAATATAGGTAAAGAAGACCCTTAAGATAAACCATTGGCATCCCACACAGGCCAGTTTAACATCTTTTTGTTTATTATCACAATCGGAAGGCCTAGTTTGGATCACAGGACAAGAGAGAGAGTGTGAGTGGAGCAACTGAAAGTGATTGCAGGAGTTAGGAGAAAAGCCAAATCAGATATCTCTGCCAGTTTCCCAATGAGATTCATGTTCATCATTCATGCTAGGAGAGAGACTGTTAGGTGAAAAGGTTAAAAAGAGGTAAAGTACAGATTGGGCCGATGACTGGCTGGCCCTTAGATTTTTGCTTTTATTTGTTGGTTTTTCTTTAATTCCATATGTCTGAGCAAGAAATGAGTAGTCTCCTTTGACTATCTGGGAATGTTTCTTTGTTGGCAGCCTAAAAGAACTAGTTTGCCTGTTATTAAGGTGCCCAAGTACAAGTGATAAGTTATAGGACAGATGTTATTTCACTGAATGCAAGTTGGAATGTTGGTGGAGGGGGCATTTCTAGTAGGAGCATGAGGTTTGTAATAAAAGTGCTTAAAATATAGTTGGAGTTCCTCATTTTCTGTGTGACCTTGGAAGTGTTATTCATTCCCTTCAAGTTTCTTAATCTGAAAAATGGAGATTATACATACAACTCTTGTTAAAGAGCTTCCAGGTATTGTAGTGTTCAATCAGGACAAGTCAAATGGAAAGTAGCAATTAAACCTTTATTAACTACTGTGATCGTGTAAGCAAGAAGCCAAAAAAGAAAGTGCTGGTTCCTCTAATGTACCGTTTTCCCCTATGGCTCTGGTCAAAGGTCAGATCAGTACAGATAGGGATGAGAAGGTGGTCTCACTGCTAAGGGAGCCCCACATAAAAGGATTTTTGCCATTTTATGGACCTGGGGCCTAGGAGAATGGAGACATCCCGTCCCTACCAACATAAACAAAGAGACTTGTGAATTGGAGATGCCTAGGTTAGGAATGGAAATATGATCATGCCTAGTGGGAGGGTGGGATGGGTGGAGTCTGTGAAGGCAATTGCCTCCAGAGCCTGCAGAATGCTGACTCTGCACCAGGTCTAAAGTGGTCATAGCTGCTTTCTCAACAGGAGGCCTGCCAGACAAAGTCTATGGTTGAGCCCGAAAGATTACATTTAGCATTCTGGCATAGAGCAGGATCGGAGAAGGCTATGGCACCTCACTCCAGTACTCTTGCCTGGAAAATCCCATGGACAGAGAAGCCTGGTAGGCTGCAGTCCGTGGGTCGTTAAGAGTTGGACACGACTGAGTGACTTCCCTTTCACTTTTCACTTTCGTGCATTGGAGAAGGAAATGGCAACCCACTCCAGTGTTCTTGCCTGGAGAATCCCAGGGACGAGGGAGCCTGGTGGGCTGCCGTCTATGGGGTCACACAGAGTTGGACACGACTGAAGTGCCTTAGCAGCAGCAGCAGCATAGAGCAGGATGCCTCAGGACCCTTTGAATAGAGTCTGAAAACTACTATAATACTTTATAGAACCTAGGATTGCTTGATAAAGGAAAGATGTAGTCACTTAGCTTTTATGGAGAATGGAGTTTAATATATCCTATGCTAATAAATAATTTATACCTAATTGGCTTAGTAAACTCAGTTTAATATACCAGTTGATCAAGCTTTTGAAAGCATGCTGTTTATCTTGCTGGTGGGAGCCAAGTGTCTAGTTCCTAGAAAGTATTTTTGCGATTCATTGAACATGCCTCAACTTATGTGACTCCTCCATGAGGTGTGCTAAATTAAGGACTGTCAATATAAGCATAAATGTTATAGCCTGAAAATATGAAAGCTTTTGTAAATAAGGCATCCGTCATTTATAGTCAATTTCATGGTTACTCAGTAATTAAGAGCAGAGGAACAAGGCTTGCCAAACAAATGCTTTGCCCCTCAAATCAGATTTGAAATAATGACTTATACTTATTCAGCATTTACATGGCATTTTTGTATGAATAAAATACATTCTAAACCCTAGTCATTTTTATTAGTGATATCATGTAATCATGTACTTTTTTTTTTTTTTCCTTTGGGATGATTTTGGTCACTACTTGCTGTACAATCTTATGAACCTCTGTTCTTTAGGCACTCTGTCTATCAGATCTGATCCCTTGAATCTATGTGTCACCTCCACTGTATAATCATAAGAGATTTGATTTAGGTCATACCTGAATGGTCTAGTAGTTTTCCCTACTTTCTTCAATTTAAGCCTGAATTTTGCAATAAGGTGTTCATGATCTGAGCCACAATCAGCTCTGGTCTTGTTTTTGCTGACTGTGTAGAGCTTCTCCATCTTAGGCTTCAAAGAATATAATCAATCTGATTTTGATATTGACCATCTGGTGATGTCCATGTGTAGAGTCATCTCTTGGATTATTGGAAAAGGGTATTTGCTATGACTAGTATGTTCTCTTGACAGAACTCTGTTAGCCCTTGCCTTGCTTCATTTTGTACTCCAAAGCCAAACTTGCCTGTTACTCCCAGTATCTCTTGACTTCCTATTTTTGTATTCCAATCCCCTGTGATGAAAAGGACATTTTTTGTTGTTGTTGTTGTTAATTCTAGAAGGTCTTATAAGTCTTCATAGAACCAGTCAACTTCAGCTGCTTTGGTATCAGTGGTTGCAGCATAGACTTGGATTACTGTGATGCTGAATGGTTTGCCTAATTTGGAAAACTCAGCAGTGGCCACAGGACTGGAAAAGGTCAGTTTTTATTCCAATCCCTAAGAAAGGCAATGCCAAAGAATGCTCAAACTACCACACAATTGCACTCATCTCACATGCTAGTAAAGTAATGCTCAAAATTCTCCAAGCCAGGCTTCAGCAATACGTGAACCGTGAACTTCCTGATGTTCAAGCTGGTTTTAGAAAAGGCAGAGGAACCAGAGATCAAATTGCCAACATCCGTTGGATCATGGAAAAAGCAAGAGAGTTCCAGAAAAACATCTATTTCTGCTTTATTGACTATGCCAAAGCCTTTGACTGTGTGGATCACAATAAACTGTGGAAAATTCTGAAAGAGATGGGAATACCAGACCACCTGACCTGCCTCTTGAGAAATCTGTATGCAGGTCAGGAAGCAACAGTTAGAACTGGACATGGAACAACAGACTGGTTCCAAATAGGAAAAGGAGTACGTCAAGGCTGTATATTGTCACCCTGCTTATTTAACTTCTATGCAGAGTACATCATGAGAAACGCTGGGCTGGAAGAAGCACAAGCTGGAATCAAGATTGCCAGGAGAAATATCAATAACCTCAGATATGCAGATAACACCACCCTTATGGCAGAAAGTGAAGAGGAACTAAAAAGCCTCTTGATGAGAGTGAAAGAAGAGAGTAAAAAAGTTGGCTTAAAGCTCAACATTCAGAAAATGAAGATCATGGCATCCAGTCCCATCACTTCATGGGAAATAGATGGAGAAACAGTGGAAACACTGTCAGACTATTTTTTTGGGCTCCAAAATCACTGCAGATGGTGACTGCAGCCATGAAATTAAAAGACACTTACTCCTTGGAAGAAGAGCTGTGGCCAACCTAGATAGCATGTTCAAAAGCAGAGACATTACTTTGCCAACAAAAGTCCGTCTAGTCAAGGCTATGGTTTTTCCAGTAGTCATGTATGGATGTGAGAGTTGGACTGTGAAAAAGGCTGAATGCCGAAGAACTGAAGCTTTTGAACTGTGGTGTTGGAGAAGACTCTTGAGAGTCCCTTGGACTGCAAGGAGATCCAGCCAGTCCATTCTGAAGGAGATCAGCCCTGGGATTACTTTGGAAGGAATGATGCTAAAGCTGAAACTCCAGTACTTTGGCCACCTCATGTGAAGAGTTGACTCACTGGAAAAGACCCTGATGCTGGGAGGGATTGGGGGCAGGAGGAGAAGGGGACGACCGAGGATGAGATGGCTGGATGGCATCCCTGACTCGATGGATGTGAGTATGAGTGAACTCCGGGAGTTGATGATGGACAGGGAGGCCTGGCGTGCTGCGATTCATGGGGTCGCAAAGGGTCGGACGCGACTGAGCGACTGAACTGAACTGAACTGAATTGTGCTCAGTTCACATACTGGTAAGATAGTGCTCAAAGTCCTTAAAGCTTGGCTTAAGCAGTATGTGAATCAAGAACTTCTAGATGTACAAGCTGGTTTAGAAAAAGGAGAGGAACCAGAAATTGCCAACATTCATTGGATCATAGAGAAAGCAAGGGAATTACAGAAAAACATGTACTTCTGCTTTACTGACTACTCTAAAGCCTTTGACTGTGTGGATTACAACAAACTGTGGAAAATTCTTAAAGAAATGGGAATACCAGACCTCCTTACCTGTCTCCTGAGAAACCTGTTTGCCGATAAAAAGCAACAGTTAAAACTTTCAGTTCAGTTCAGTCGCGCAGTCGTGTCCGACTCTTTGCGACCCCATGAATCGCAGCTCGCCAGGCCTCCCTGTCCATCACCAACTCCCGGAGTTCACTCAGACTCACGTCCATCGAGTCCATGATGCCATCCAGCCATCTCATCCTCGGTCGTCCCTTTCTCCTCCTGCCCCCAATCCCTCCCAGCATCAGGGTCTTTTGCAATGAATCAACTCTTCGCATAAGGTGGCCAAAGTACTGGAGCTTCAGTTTTAGCATCATTCCTTCCAAAGAAATCCCAGGGTTGACCTCCCTCAGAATGGACTGGTTGGATCTCCTTGCAGTCTAAGGGACTCTCAAGAGTCTTCTGCAACACCACACTTCAAAAGCATCAATTCTTCTGCACTCAGCCTTCTTCACAGTCCAACTCTCACATCCATACATGACCACAGGAAATACCATAGCTTTAAATGCAACAAATGACTGGTTCAATATTGGGAAAGGAGTATGTCAAGGCTGTATATTATCACCCTGCTTATTTAACTTATATGCAGAGTACATCATACACAATGAGGGACTGGATGACTCATTAGCTGGAATCAAGATTGCTGGAGAAATATCAGCAAATTCAGATATGCACATGATACCATTCTAATAGCAGAAAGTGAAGAGGAAGTAAAAAGCCTCTTGATGAGGGTTAAAGAGGAGAGTGAAAAAGTTGCCTTAAAACTCAACTTGCAGAAAACTAAGATCATGGCATCTGGTCACATCACTTCCTGGCAAACAAACAGGAGGGGAAAAAGTGGAAGCAGTGACAGATTTTATTTTCTTGTGCTCCAAAATCACTGCCGATGTTGACTGCAGCCATGAAATTAAAAGGCACTTGCTCCTTGGAAGGAAATCTATGAAAACCCTAGACAGCATATTAAAAAACAGAGACATCACTTTGCTGCCAAGGTCTGGATAGTCAATAAAGTGGTTTTTCAGTAGTCATGTATGATGAAAGTTGGACCATAAAGAAGGCTGAGCACCAAAGAATCGATGCTTTTGAATTGCAGTGCTGGAGGAGATTCTTGAGAGTCCCTTGGACTGCAAGGAAATCAAGTCAGTCAATCCTAAAGGGAATCAGCCCCTGAATATTCATTGGAAGGACTGATGCTAAAGCTGAAGTTCCAGTACTTTGGCCGCCTAATATGAAGAGCTGACTGATTGGAAAAGATTCTGATGCTGGGAAAGATTGAGGGCAAAAGGTGAAAGTGTGGCAGAGGATGAGATGGTTGGATAGCATCACTGACTCAATGGACATGAATTTGATCAAACTCATAGTTTGATCATAGTTTGAAGATAGTGAAGGACAGGGAAGCCTGGCATGCTGTGGTCCATGGGATCAAAAAGTGTCGAAGATTCTTGAGTGCACACAAACAGAACAAAGTTTAGAAATAAATAGAATTAAGTGGAATTCCTGCCAACTTTATCTTATTTGTATGGGGAAGATCAAAAAGATCTTTTCAGAATGGAGTTCAAAATGCTCAGTTCAAAAATACTCAGAAAAGATGAAAGGTTTAACCGTTCACTATTTGAGAAAAGCAAATGTGAGTTTGTGTTGGTAAGGTAGTTTAGCAGGAAAATAGATATAGGCAGCTATTATCTAGTTCTGTTTATATTAATAATTGGTCACACTTGGATTCAGGGCTGGTTTTTATAATAGGCTCTGGTACTGGGTAAGTTCAAAAGAATTTGGAGAGTTCCAAGAAGGTCAAGAGTACTTTAATGTTGATAACACTAATAGTAAGAGCAAAAGAAATCACCATTTTTGGTCTGAAAAGGACACTAATCATTACATGAGCAAATGTGCAAATGTAGGATAGAAACTTGACTTACTCAGCTCCTAATTTACAGAATCATGTTTGAGTGGACTCCTGGGACTTGCTATCTAATGTGTTATTTTATGAAGGCATCTCCCAGATAACCTCCTTTATCCAAATATGGTTCCAGGGATTAGGATGCAGACATCTTTTGGAGGGCAATTTTCTAGCCTACAATTAATACCGTCATGTCAACTGCTTTTTCTACAAAGAAAGAAAAAGAAGACCTGAGAAAGTCAGTCTCTGGGAATGGGTTTCTATTTTTCAATTGAATAGCTGGAGCTAGAAGACTCCTTCCAGCCCCTACTGTTGTGGAAGGAAGGGACTCTTAATTTCTTGCCTGTGATTCATACACTTGATATTGGGAGGCAGTAAATTAATAATCTTTATTAAATTTTTCTATATTTGAATCCTTGTTCTAATCTGCTCATTTATGTCATGTTTCTCAACATTGGTACTATTGAATTTTTGAATGGATAATTCTTTCCTGGTTGATGAGGGCGGGGGTGGGGTTATCCTCTGCTCTGTAGGATGTTTATTAGCGTCTCTGGCCTCTACCTAATAGATGTCAGTAGCGCCACTTCACTCCTAGTTATGAAAACAAAACATGTCTCTGGACATTACCAAATGTGTTTGGAAGGACATGGAAAATCAGCTCCAGTGGAGAAACTACTAATGTTTCTGAAGACATAAGGATTCAAGGTTTGTTTTAAATTTTAACCTTATCATCTGCTGATCTGATCAATATCATTCTTGTAGTCAAATGTTAAAATGTAAATTTCGTAATAAGTTAGAAAAAGGACAGCGTAGTTGTAAAAGCACCGCAGATCACCCTCGTCTTCTCGATGGACTCCAAGTCCACTTTTTGGAGCCAACTGTCGAGTCACTTATCAATGTCATCATCTAGCTTATTACTTTGTTCATAAGGATATTTTGAGCGTCTTTGTCAAATGCCTCGCTGAATTCCAGACTCTAAGTTTTGACACATTTCCTGAGTCTGATAATTCTTTAAACAAAAGGATTAGAATGAGTTCGACAAAACTTTGTCCTGTTTTAGCACCTTGTAATTATGGTTTTCTTTTTGAAGAGCTCAGATATCATCATCTTATTTTTCTGTTCTAGGCTCCTTTGGTACTTAACTTTGAACTCACCAGTTTATATTTGTAGAATCAGACTTTCTCTCTTCAAAATAATTGTGTTTCCTCTTTTGGTATTTAATCATTTAATGCATGATTCTTAAAATATTTGGAACCATAAATACAGGGTTATACTTTCTCTTGACCCTTGAATGAATATATCCAAACATCTCCGTTTCTCTTTCTGCATCTACAACTATGTCTATGTAGGAGACTTTAACATCTTTGAATCAGTCTAAAAGTATTCCTTAGAATTTCCTCTCTGATTGAAACCTTGTCTGTCAGTGCTGGAATTACATATCCAACTGCTAATTTGACATTTCCATTTAGATGTCTCAAACATAACTCAAACTAAATGGCAATCCACTCCAGTATTCTTGCCTGGAGAATCCCATGGACTGAGAAGCCTAGTTGGTTACAGTCCACGGGGTCGCAAAGAGTCGGACACGACTGAGCGACTTCACCACCACCACCACCACATCTCTAACTTAGGATTTCCAGCCCCAGTTGTGGTCTTCACTATTTCTTAGCTTGTTGAAGGGCACCACCATCTGGTCAGTTCTACAAACCAGGACCCTGGAAAATAGTCAAATCAGTTCAGTCGCTCAGTCTTGTCAGACTCTTTGCGACCCCGTGGACTGCAGCACACCAGGCCTCCCTGTCCATCACCTACCCCAGAGTTTACTCAGACTCATGTCCATTGAGTTGGTGATACCGTCCAACCATCTCATCCTCTGTCGTCCCCTTCTCCCAGCATCAGGGTCTTTCAAATGAGTCAGTTCTTTGCATCAGGTGGCCAAATCCATCAAAAAAAAAAAAAAAAATTCAATGGATTATACCTTCTAAAAATACTTTCTGCATTTTTGCTTTCTTTTTATTTTTACTTTTCCCACACCCAGTTCAAAGTAAATTGTTTCTCACTCAGGCTAATGAAGTATTTCATAATTGGGTGCCATAAGTCTAATCCTAATAAGCATAGTGGCGTTTTTGAGATATAGATCGGATTATATAGTTCCATCGACACATTCTCTTTGTTCTGGGATACAAGTTGAAACCTTGACTGTGGTTTAGAAAGTAAAGTCTGGGGTCAGGGTTGGGGGAGCGGGACGCTGCCTACTGCATTGCACTCTGCCTTCTCCTTTATAGCACTTGGGCAGGCACACCTTGCTTCTCTAAGAGGCTCTTGCATTCATAATTCCCTGTGCCAGGCAGACTCTTCTCTGTCAGGCTTTTATCCTGATTTAGCATGCATACATCTTCAGATCCCAGCTCAGTCATCCCTTCCTAAGGAGGCTTTTCCCAGCCTTCCTTACACATTTCTTTGTTCCTCTAAATCAAGTCTTCCTAATACATGCTGTCATGACATTGTAAAATTCTTCTTCATAGCACTTTGGAAGTATCATTTTACATTTGTTTGGTGACAATTGAGTTAACATGTCTCCCACACTAAACTGGTAAATATTTTGAGGAAACAAATGCCACCTGGCTTTGCTTACTTTTAGACCTTTGTCACATTTTTATTTTCTGTGCCATGTTTATGTCACTTTTATACCTTTTGCAAAGTACTGAGCATATTGCATAAGCCTAGTATTTTACTTCATGCTTTCAACATTTTTGGTAAAGAGTCTGCCTGCAATATGGGAGACCTACGTTTGATCCCTGAGTCGTCCCCTTGAAAAGGAAATGGCATTCCACTCAGTATTCTTGCCTAGAAAATGCATGGATGGAGGAGACTGGCAGATTATAGTCCATAGGGTTGCAAAGAGTCAGATGCGACTGAACGACTTCACTTTC
The DNA here is from genome assembly GCA_006408695.1 of Aepyceros melampus. NCBI lineage: Eukaryota > Metazoa > Chordata > Mammalia > Artiodactyla > Bovidae > Aepyceros > Aepyceros melampus. The sequence continues at coordinate 148,906 of SJXQ01011877.1, read as the reverse complement.
ACTTTCTTTTTCAACATCGTATGTAGGTTTCTGTGTTTTGTTTTTTTTGTATGTGTTTTTGTTTTCAAATTGAAGTATAGTTGATTTACATGTATGTTAGTTTCTGGTGTGCAGTAAAGTGGTTCAGATAGATACATATATATATATCTATGTATACATATATAAGTGTATTTATTATACACATGTATATATATTATACATGTGTTATATATATGATATGCATATATATACACATATATAGGTATATATTATACATATATGTGTATATATTATACTTTTTCAGATTCTTTTTCCATTGTAGGTTATTACAAGATATTGAATATAGTTCCCTGTGCTGTACTGTGAACCTTGTTGCTTACATGGACATTTAGTGTTTATTAGAAATTGCCCAACTGTATTTCAGAATGGCTGCACAATTTTGTATTCCCATCCCCAGTATATGAAAGATTGATTTTCTGTGCATCTTTGCCAGCATTTGGTGTTATCATGAGTTTCTATTCTGGCTGTTCTAGTGGGTATGTAGTGATGTCCCATGGTGATCTTGATTTGTATTTCTCTAATGACTGGTGATACTGAACATTTTTTTCACTTGCTTGTTTGTCATCTGTATCCTCTCATCAGTAAAATGTTCCTTTATCTCTTTTGTCCTTTCCCTAACACTGTTGTTTGTTTTGTCGTTGTTGAGTTTTGAGTCTTTTATATATTTTAAATACTATTCCTTTGTCAGATATGTGGTTGGCAAATATTTTCTCATCTTTCCATCCTTTTAATGAGGTCTCTCACAGAACACATATTTTTAAGTTTTGATTAAGTCTAGTTAATTCATTTTTTTCTTTTATGCATTTCGGTGGTTGTGTCAAATGTAACAACTCTTTGCTTAACCCTAGGTCCTAAAGATTTGCTCGTATGCATTTTCTAACAAGTTTATAGTTTTTGTTTCACATATGTGTCAGTGATTATTTTGAGTTAATATGAGCATAAGGTTTGAGGTTTAGGTTGATATTCATTTTTTTTGCCTGTGGATATCCAGTTGCTCCAGCACCATTTGTTGAAAAGACTATAGCCCCATTGAACTGTTTTTGCACCTTTGTCAAAAATCTGTTGAGCATAATTGTGTGGGTCTATTTCTGGGTTCTCTGTTCTATTCCACTGATTTATGTGATTATCTCTGTGTCAATACCACATTCCTTTGATTACTATAGCTATATAGTAAGCCTTAACATAAAATAGCTAAAATGATTTGTCCTATTTTATTATTCTTTTTCAAGATTATCTCAGGTCCGTCTTTTCTATACATTTTAGAGCACTTGTCTATGTCTGCAAAATATGTTTCTGATATTTAGATGGAAATTACATTAAATCTATAGATTAATTCAGAGAGATTTGACATTATTACTATGTTGAGTCTACCAATCCATGAACAGTATTCCTGTAGGCCTTTTTTGATCTCTTTCATCAGCGTTGTGAATTTTCTTTATATTTGTTTTGTTAGATTTATACCTAAGCATTTCATCTTTGAAGATATTTTAAATGATACTGTGTTTTAAAATTTTGTTTTCTGTGTAGTCATTGTAAGTGAATAGAAATGGAACTGATTTCTGTGTGTTGATCTTGATTCCTGTGAACTTACTAAACCTGGTATTAGTCCTAGAGCTATTTTTAGGTACTTCTCTTGTGATTTTCTATGTAGGCAATCATGACAATGCTTTTTTCTGTACTTTTATGTTTTTTTATCAACTGGATTATGAAGGCCTTTGGGCACTGAATGTTTGTGTGATGCAGATAGTAGGGGCTAATGTATATATGCATGAGAGGCCCACCACCAATAGCACTGTGATCTGTGAATCTCAGTAATGTTAATGATAACTCACTTTTATTTCTCTGTTTTTCTTTTTCCTAAAAGAGCTAATTCACAATGCATTTATCTACATGCTGGAACTCCTGTTTTCTTTGGAGTGCAGTGTATTTAATCTATTTAGAACAGTTCATATTTACAACTTCAAGAGAACAGTGCCTTAGTACAGATTGAAACTAGATTTAATTAATGTCTTTACAAAGTACTAGGGTACTAACCTCTTTTAACTATCAGAGAAATGCCTATATGTCGGATTCCACTTAGCCTTTAGCAGGTTCACAAAGTGCTGGAAACAGGATTTGTTTGTTTTTTGTAACACAGATGATAATTAATGTTCTTAAAGCTGGGTATTGGCTTTTTTCTTAGTTTATTTGGCATTAATTGTCTTCCTATGCTTACGGTTTGGTTGAGGACTTTCATATAGTATTTTTTACTACTTGTACCATGTTTTTGTACCTATAACATAATTTGCAAACATGCCATCATTTTACATCATTTTACATTTTACATAAGACTCCCTTTCCAGTCTTTACCAAAGATACTTAATACCTGGCAAAATGGAAAAATGAAAAAGGGGACAGATGTGTGTGAAAAAACTCTTATGATTTAAAGTTAATAAAGAAAAGAAGTTGTAACTATCTTTTCAGAATACCAGCTTGTAAATGATTAATAATATAATATTTTTTCCTTCAACTTTATTAAAGCTTAATATTCTGCAAATATGTGCAACCAGAAGTTAATATCTAGTTTTGTCAAAAGCAAGACTGATGGCATTAGATGATAATATCTGAAATGTTCTTTTGGTTTGCTAAGACTCTATTAATGTAATTATATATTGTGAAGAAATGTAATAGGAAAGCAGGAAGTCATAACCCAAGATTGAAGGGTAGCAGAACACACCATCCCCAAATGAGCCACTTTGGCATGTGGATTATTTTGAGTTGAAGGCATTCAAGGGCCAGGAGACTCAGAAAGGGCTTTTAACCTTCCCCTTAACTGCCCCCAAAAGATGTCCTTTTCATTATAGGGGACTGGAAATGCAAAAGTAGAAAGTCAAGAAACACCTGGATTAGGAGGCAAATTTGGCCTTGAAATGCGGAATGAAGCAGAGCAAGTCTAATAGAATTTTGCCAAGAAAATGCACTGGTCATAGCAAACACCCTCTTCCAACAACACAAGAGAAGACTCTACACATGGACATCACCAGATGGTCAACACCTAAATCAGGTTTATTATATTCTTTGCAGCCAAAGATGGAGAAGCTCTATACAGTCAACAAAAACAAGACCGGGATCTGACTTTGGCTCAGATCATGAACTCCTTATTACCAAATTCAGACTAAATTGAAGCAAGTAGGGAAAACCGCTAGACCATTCAGGTATGACCTAAATCAAACCCCTTATGATTATACAATGAAAGTGAGAAATAGATTTAAGGGCCTAGATCTGATAGATAGAGTGCCTGATGAACTATGGAATGAGGTTCGTGACATTGTACAGGAGACAGGGATCAAGACCATCCCCATGGAAAAGAACTGCAAAAAAGCAAAATGGCTGTCTGGAGAAGCCTTACAAATAGCTGTGAAAAGAAGAGAGGTGAAAAGCAAAGGAGAAAAGGAAAGATATAAGCATCTGAATGCAGAGTTCCAAAGAATAGCAAGAAGACATAAGAAAGCCTTCCTTAGCGATCAATGCAAAGAAATAGAGGAAAAGAACTGAATGAGAAAGACTAGAGATCTCTTCAAGAAAATTAGAGATACCAAGGGAACATNACAGTTTATTGTGATCCACACAGTCAAAGGCTTTGGCATAGTCAATAAAGCAGAAATAGATGTTTTTCTGGAACTCTCTTGCTTTTTCCATGATCCAGCAGATGTTGGCAATTTGATCTCTGGTTCCTCTGCCTTTTCTAAAACCAGCTTGAACATCAGGGAGTTCACGGTTCATGTATTGCTGAAGCCTGGCTTGGAGAATTTTGAGCATTACTTTACTAGCATGTGAGATGAGTGCAATTGTGCGGTAGTTGGAGCATTCTTTGGCATTGTCTTTTTTTGGAACTGGAATGAAAACTGACCTTTTCCAGTCCTGTGGCCACTGCTGAGTTTTCCCAATTTGCTGGCTTATTGAGTGCAGCACTTTCAGAGCATCATCTTTCAGAATTTGAAACAGCTCAACTGGAATTCCATCACCTCCACTAGCTTTCTTTGTAGTGATGGCTTTCTAAGGCCCACTTGACTTCACATTCCAAGATGTCTGGCTCTAAATTAGTGATCACATCATCATGATTATCTGGGTTGTGAAGATATTTTTTGTACAGCTCTTTTGTGTATTCTTGCCACCTCTTCTTAATATCTTCTGCTCTTTTAGGTCCATACCATTTCTGTCCTTTATCAAGCCCATCTTTGCATGAAATGTTCCCTTGGTATCTCTAATTTTCTTGAAGAGATCTCTAGTCTTACCCATTCTGTTCTTTTCCTCTATTTCTTTGCGTTGATTGCTGAAGAAGGTTTCTTATCTCTTCTTGCTATTCTTTGGAACTAATAAAAGTATTATACTTAATGCTGATGCCTCTAAAGATATATCTGTGTCAAAATAAGCTTATGCTAACTTCAACACCAGATATTAATTCAATACTATTTCCTAAATCATGTAAATCTGAAACTCATTCTCTCATTTCTTTTGTATTTGAGTCTGCTGCTGCTGAGTCGCTTCAGTCGTGTCTGACTGTGTGACCCCATAGATGGCAGCCCACCAGGCTCCCCCATCCCTGGGATTCTCCAGGCAAGAACACTGGAGTGGGTTGCCAATTCCTTCTCCAGTGCATGAAAGTGAAAAGTGAAAGTGAAGCCACTCAACCTATAAATATTTAATTTCCTTTATGCCCATTAAATAGAGCTATTTTACAAATTAATTTTGCCAGTGCCACACATGTATAACGCATGCACAAACACAAGGACCTTATAGTTCCCATTCCAAAATTTTAGCCATAAATCAGCTATTACAATGTAAAACCCATCAATTATAGAAGAGATTGGATTCAAATTTGGCTTCTGGCACATGAGACAAATCAAAGTCACCTGTCTACAAAGCTAAGCCCTTTTTACTGATATTTATGGAAATGACACTTCTATTTGTAGCTTCTGGTGATTTTAGGAACCGAGAGAGCTATTCTTCCTTGAAATGTCCCACTCTTGGACAAGAACAGATGACTTTTTTTTTTTTTTCTGATCATTTCCCCCATTTGATAGCAGTAAGCATTTTAAATATCACAGAATTGATTTGGCTGTAAATGGAGAAACTGATTTTGGCCACATAAAATGAAACAAAAATCTAAAGAACAAAGAGAAAATCCTAAATAAGACTCAAATTCAGTCTTGGGGTTTTATATATACCAATGATACAGGAGACTATAAATAGTTAACACAGCAAGAGCAGAAGTACATGGTGCACAGGGTCCCAAGATAACCCTTCCTATACTCCCTAATAGGCACTGCTGGCCTCACACTGTTACGATATCATTCTCCTCTCGCCATGGGTTCATAGCTGTAATCAGATCCCTTATCCAAAATGCACCTCAGAGGACCTTCTTTAGGGATAGTTGAAACATTCCTCCCTTTTCAAGATACCCGAAATACAAACAAATGCTAGATTCCAGAAAAACCAACAGACTTGTCTGCAAATCAGATAGAAGTCCAACAACTCTTTGCTCTCTCCAACAGGGTACTCCACAAAACAAATTGGCTTATTCCAGAGAGAGAAAAAAAAAAAAAAAAAAAAAAAAAACCCAAATGGAGAGGAAATAAACTTCCTGGCTGTACATACCAGAGAGATGTACCCTACCGTGTAGAGTGTTGAGGGCTCTCAGTTGTCAAATTCCTTGCTCCAACTGCCAAGTGTTGGGCAGCTGATAGTGCTTTGGGAAGTTTTGGAGGGCAGATCCTCAGGACAAATGGCTACCCTAATATTCCCCAATCAGGGCCAGCTGGATCCCAAGGATCCCAAGCAGCAAGGATCCTGCCTGGAGTCACCAAAATTTGTTACCTAGACTAAGCCAATATGGCTCGCCCCAAGACAGGCCAATAATCGAGAGGTGAGCTGTTAGGGCAAGGAAAACAATTTTTTTCAGAAAGCCAACAAACCAAGAAGATGGTGGGCTTATGCTCCAAAGAATCACCTTATATTTATTATCTTAATAGCACAAATATCCTCTAGTCACTTAAAACTTTAACCTAAAATTTATTTTTTTATTTTTTTTTCATTTATCAAATTTTCTTTTCTTTTTTTTTAATTAATTTTTATTTTTTTAGTTTGTTTTGCTTTACAATACTGTATTCATTTTGCTATACATTGACATGAATCAGCCACGAGTATACATGAACTCCCAATCCCGACCCCCACCTCCCCTCTCCCGCCCCACACCCTCTCTCTGGATTATCCCCGTGCATCAGTCCCAAGCATCCTACATCCTGCATCAAACCTGGCCTGGCGATTCGTTTCACTTATGATATCACACATGTTACACTGCCACTCTGCCAACCCATCCCACCCTCTCCCTCTCCCACAGAGTCCAAAAGGCCGTTCTATACATCTGTGTCTCTTTTGCTGTCTTGCGTACAGGTTTATCATTACCATCTTTCTAAATTCCATATATATGTGTAAGTATACTGTATTGGTGTTTTTCTTTCTGGCTTACTTCACTCTGTATAATCGGCTCCAGCGTCATCCACCTCATTAGAACTGATTCAAATGTATTCTTTTTAATAGCTGAGTAATACTCCATTGTGTATATGTACCACAG
>SJXQ01011877.1:0-141685 GCA_006408695.1 Aepyceros melampus | reverse complement strand
ACACAAAAATAAACTCAAAATGGATTAAAGATCTAAACGTAAGACAAGAAACTATAAAACTCTTAGAGGAGAACATAGGCAAAACACTCTCTGACATAAATCACAGCAGGATCCTCTATGATCCACCTCCCAGAATACTGGAAATAAAAGCAAAAATAAACAAATGGGATCTAATTAAAATTAAAAGCTTCTGCACAACAAAGGAAACTATAAACAAGGTGAAAAGACAGCCTTCTGAATGGGAGAAAATAATAGCAAATGAAGCAACTGACAAACAACTAATCTCAAAAATATACAAGCAGCTTATGCAGCTCAACTCCAGTAAAATTTATTTTTGATTCCTAGCTTTCCATTAGTTCTTCACAATCCAAACCGGTTTTCCTAACTCTGACAATTCTGAATATTTCCTGCTACTTCTTGTCCAATAGGCAGACTATCTTTAAAGCAATGGTTAAAAGCAAATGTATATACATGTCAAGCATGCATGCCTATATGTGTGAGTATCCATGCACATACACACACACAGAGTAAAGTTCATGGTTGATCAATGTGCCCAAAACTTCACAACTAGAAAACCTAGAAAGTTAAAATTCAGCATAAAACTAAGTATTGTATTTTATAACTGAGAACAGGTGGCTTTGTTTTTATGTGTATGGAGAAGGCTGGTGCATCATAATCTTCTCAGTGTCTGGGAAAGTGTAAATGTAACCTGCTTCTCTCAACTTTCTTGAAGGATGTCTTAGATCTTCTACATTTTTCACTTGGAAAGTTCCAGCAGAATTTATCTATTTCTGTCATTTTCCAGATGGCTTCCAGAGTCCATGTTTATAGCACTATGATCCTGTTGTGCTGATGTTTAAAATATTTCAATTCCATCCATTTCTTGATAAAATAAAAGAAAAATGTGTAACACATTATTTACATCTTTCTTAAATTGACCTGTGTATACTTTTCCTGCCTAATTTGCATGCATACCATGCTACTGCTAATCAAATTATTTACAATTCTCCAAAAAGCACCTGGCTTGCTCTCACCATCCTTTTGACCCTATAGACAGCAGCCCACCAAGTTCCTCTGTCCAGGATTCTCCAGGTAAGAGTACTGGAGTGTATTGCCATGCCGTCCTCCAGGGGATCTTCCCAACCCAGGGACTGAACCCAGGCCTCTTGCATTGCGGGTGGATTCTTTACCATCTGAGCCACCAGGGAAGCCCCAGAATACAGGAGTGGTTAGCCTATCTCTTCTCCAGGGGAATTTCCTGACCCAGGAACTGGACTGGGGCCTCCTGCATTGCTGGCAGATTCTTTACCAGTGGAGCTACCAAGGAAGCCCCTCAGACTGACCTGGGACCCTTCTGATAGGCAATATTCTTGGGAGTTCTCCATTGGTTTGGCTGAGACTTTGCCAGATCTGAATTGTAGTGTGAGGCTCTTCTTTGCTCAACTTTTCTTTTTCTTCTCTTTCCTTCCACAGGTGTCTAATCTTCATAATCTGAGGGGTTTTCCTGCTCAATCCTGTTTTACCACACTTTTTTTCCCCCACAGGCATTGTCTTTGCCCCATCTTTTCTCCCCCAGCCCCCCAAATCTCACATGCACTTAACTTTGTCTCAGTGTTTGTTTCCTGAAGGATCCAGACTGACATGGTTTCTTACCTGAAATATCCCATTCCATTTTTCCACTCTAGCTAATCAAGAATAATCTTAATTTCTGAAGGCTGTGGGATGCTGGGCCTGCTTTGTGTGTGAAATGTGCAGTTGGATAGGGCTCTGTACTCTGAAGTGCCATGACTGGCTTAATACTTTTTATTGTTATCTTGAAATTTCTGAATATTTCTGAACATGGGATTCCAAATTTCCATTTTGTGTTGGTACCCCAAATGTATGTAGCCAGTCCTGCATCACTTTCTGCATTAAAAACTCATTTTAAAAATAAGATTAAAACCTAGTATATACTATTTTCTCATGAATACCTCAGTTCTTTTGAGTCATTTGCTTCACACTGGTTTCTGATGTTGATGCCTCTTTTGTATTAAAGTTATATCATTCTTTCCTTTTATACTTTATTTTGGTTGGGAAAATGTGTGTTTGTCTTTTTCTCTAACTAGAATGCAACTTCTGAGGTCACATTTGAGCTTACTTGATATTTTGCATAGAATTGTCAAGTAAACATACAGAAATGTCTATAAATATTTTCTAAATAAATGACACAAAATCCCCTTTATGTGAAAAGAGTGAACATAAACAGTGACAAGCTTAGTGTGTGTAATCACACTATAGCCTACCAGGCTCCTCTGTTCATGGGATTATCCCAGGAGGAATACCAAAGTGAACTGCCATTTCCTACTCCAGAGGATCTTCCTGACCCAGAGAATGAACCCTCATCTCTGGCATCTCCTACTTAGGCAGGCAGATTCTTTACCACTGAGCCACCTGGAAAACACAAGCTTAGATGTGCTAACAAAATAAAACTTGATGCTCTATAACTCATCTGGGCTTCCCTGGTGACGCAGATGGTAAAGAATCTGCCTGAAGTGCAGGAGACCCAGGTTCAGTCCCTGGTTTGGAAAGATCCCCTGGAGAAGGGAATGGCTATCCACTCCAATATTCTTGCCTGGAGATTTCCATGGACAGAGGGGCCTGGTGGGCTACAGTCCATGGGGTCACAAAGAGTTGGACACAACTGAGGGAGTAACACACACCATAACTCATTTATTCTTCCCAGCTACTTCATGGAGTAGTATGAAAACCTAATAAAAACTTGTACAACTAACTAAAACTGTCTCCTTTAATTTAAACACTCATTTCAGTTTAAAATAACTAATTTGAGTAAATTTTCAATCATTGAAAGTTCTGTTTAAACTTTAATGTCTCTGTCTCTCTGGGAGAATTCACTTCGTCCTTCTGGAAATAAGATAACAGCCCTGATAAACCTAAATAACAACAACAATACAAATTTCTATGGGTCAGGGACATAATTTTAGAGTTATAATCTCATTTATTCTTCATAAAATTTCTATGAAAGTGTTACTATTGCTAAGTCTCTCAAGGGAATGAATTACAGTTCAGAGAGTTTAAACAATTAGCAAAAAGAATTAGGAAACTGCAAACCAAGTCTGATTGCCCCAAGTGTGCAGTCTAAACTCATATAATTTTATCTCAGATGTAAATATTTACCTGACACTTGTCTAGCAAAAAGTACAACTTGCTCCATAGATGTGTTTCTTTTCAAACACAAGTGGGAAAAACATTTTGAATTGCCCATTGGAGTCCACATGTCTGAGAACATGAGACAAATCTCAAATAGGAAATTTAAAAGAAAAGCATTAATTAATTGGGCAAGAGATATTTTCTACTCTCAGACCAACACAAGCACTACATTTTCCCCTTATACTTCAAATTACCTGAGAGAGTTATCTACTGAAGACAGCCCTAATCTAAACAAATGGCCATAGCCTTGAGAGCTTCCAAAGCTGATATGCAAAGATGGCTGGGATTCAAGGCAATGCAAAATGTGCTGCAGGAAGCTTTCAAAGTACAAATTAACCCATTTATTATGTCTGTGATAAAGTAGCATGTTTTGCCTTGTATAATATTTCTCATGTTTCCATAAACCATAGTTTAACATCCTTTTGGAAGATTAAAACTAGAAGTCATTCCTAGTGCTAACAAATACTTTGATTGAGAGGTATAACTGTTCTATTGGGCCTCGCAACTTGGCAGCTGGTTTCTTCAATGACACTTTTTAAGTAGAACAAAATTCTGAAAGGAAGCAAACCCTTGACCCTGAGTCCTGTAATGGGATTGGACATGCTGTGCTATCTCCCCAAGGCACATTTCCTTAAGCAAATGGTGTTTTTGCAGATGGTTACTTCTGGCTACTTACTGCATCATAAACAATTACATTCTCTTTTCTGGTTCCTATAGGCCAGCTATCTAAAATTAAGTTAAAATATACACATTTTTGTAAAGAAAACAGACTTGATTTAAATAGATCATGATAACTAATCATTCTTTCTAAAAAACATGCTACAGTCGGCATAGTTTCAGTGAAACCTCAGCAAGGGTGTTTCAAGTGTCATGATTTTAGTTTTATTGAATTTGAATTGAATTTCTTTAATATATATAATAGGAGAAAATAGTATCTTACCTCTTCTTGGATTATATATCTTCTTTTCTATTTCAAGCAGGTGTTGGCTGTTTTTGTCTCTGCCCTCCCACCCTCCCCAAGCTAGAATCAAAGATACTTTCTATGTGCAGGCTTAACTCTATCTCATATGTGGAAAATGGACCTGACTATTGTGCAGGTCAGAATCTGTCAAGTATTGGCAATGTCACATGGTGCAACCTACTAGCATTCAAGGCATTCCTAAACAATGCAGGCCCCAGCCAAGTATACTCTTGAATTTGTCAACATGTCAAAGATGCAAATGTGATGTTTCTGGGATGAACTATGTACAGATGTATATCCAAGTCAGTATTAGACACCTGGATGTCATGTTCTTGAGGGATTTTGAATTTCAGTTTTTCCCAAATTCTTTATTTATGCCTTTTAGTTCCTTCCTTGGTTATAGCTCTTAAATTTTAAATTATACTTAATACCAGATCTCATGCATTTGCTAGTGATCCAGAGGTGTCCTAGAACTTTTCTTTATAAAGTTCTAATAAAAACTTTTTAAAAATAAAAACTTAAAAAAATTTTTAAAAATTCAATTAAGAAGCAACATTTAGGTTGAAACAGGCATTGTATCAATATCTTTGAAAGAATCAATTGATTCTATTTTTCTATAATGTAACACATTTTTTTATATGCAGTCATCATCCTCATATATTCTTGGAAGTATGAGTCCTTGAGCAAGAAATCCACTCTTTAACTTTCATCAAGTTATCAAAACTTCTTAACAATGAGAAATAAAGGGAAAATGAGTCTTAAATACAACTTGTCCCTATTCTTACAACTTTCACAGTCAGTTTTAAAGACTAAAAGAATTATAATCTTCTGGGAAAAAAAATCAAAAGAAAAGTAACTTTTTTGCCCCAGCTTCAACTGTTTTGTTCATTTACTTATTTTCTCTCTTTTATTCTTTCATGCGTGGTGCATGCTCAGTGCTATCTGACTCTTTGCGACTCCATGGACTGTAGCCTGCCAGGTCCTTCTGTTCATGGAATTTTCCAGGCAAGAATACTGGAGTGGGTTGCCATTTCCTACTAGAGGGGATCTTCCTGACCTAGGGACTGAACCTGCTTCTCTTGCATCTCCTGCATTAGCAGGCAGATTCTTAACTGCTGTGCCATCTGGGAAACCCCTATTTTTCTTTACATTTCGTCTAATTATTTTTGTTTTTCCTTTTCATTCTTACTCTATTCTCTCTACCTCTTCTTCCTGCTGGATGTGCTTCCTTTTAAGTGTCAAACAAAATGATGTAAATGCTGTGAAGTCCCGAGAAACTAAGTCCAAAGAATTTCTGGGTTAGAAGCATACTGACAATTTATACAATGTTGTAACAAATATATTTTCCTCTTTGAATTTCATTTCATTTTATTGTTGCTCATGGTGTAAAATGAGAAATATCCAACTCCACTAAAAATTGTTTTATGAAAAAATAGTCAATCCAACTTTAATGGACAAAATTTTGAAAAAATAGTTAATCCAACTTTAATGGGCAAAATTTTCTTTCAGTTTCTTCTTGACAGCTCTCCCAAAGTTAGGTTCAACACCATGTTTTTTTCCTAAGTCTGCCCTAGAACAGTGATAGGTTGTTTGTGAAAAAAGCATAGATCTTCTCCCTTCCTAGTTAATTAACTTTAGCAAATGATCTTGTCTAGATAAATGGTATGGACCCAGCAACATTCTTATGAGCATCAGGTGAGATAACACAAATACAGTTCCAAAAATTAGATGCTAAATACATGTTCATTTCTCTCCCCCTTATTTAGTCAACATGTTTGTTTATTACCAATGACAACAATTAAGGAGGGAAAGAGGGCTATTTTTAAAATTTACTTACTTATTGTCTGAGTTGTATAACTGACTTCATTGTTGCAGGTACAAAATCCATTATTTGGGTATTGCTTCAAAATTCACAAAATCATTTTACATATCATCTTTCTCATTTTATTTAAATAGAATTATGAAGTTAATTAGGTAAATTTTATGATTTATAAATGGAAAAAGTGGGTCAGAGTGGTTACATTGTCATAGTTAGTAGTTCACAAACTGAATCCAAAAGCTAGGATTTTTAAAATTATTTTTATTGGACTATAGTTACCTTACAATTTTGTGTTAGTTTCTGCTGTATAGCAAATGAATCGACTGTGTGTGTGTGTGTGTGTATATATATATATATATATATATATAGAGAGAGAGAGAGAGAGAGAGAGAGAGATCTCCCCTCTTTTTTGGATTCCCTGCCCATTTAGGTCACCGGAGAGCACTGAGTAGAGTTCCTTGTCCTACTCGGTAGGTTCTCATTGGTTATCCATTTTATACATAGTAGTGTATATATGTCACTCCTGATCTCCCAAGTCATCTGACCTCCTCTTTTCCCCTGGTATCCATACGTCCATTCTCTACATTTGTCTCTATTTCTGCAAAAGCTAGGTCTCAACATCTATTCAAACTCTATTTCTAATATAAAGTGTATAATTAAAGTTAAAAACAATGTTTATCATAATATTTGGTAGATAGCACTGTTTCATGGTTGCTCACATAGCATAGTAATTAAGTGCATGGATGCTGGATCCACATTTTGAGTGTGCAAGTCTCACCTCTGCCAATTAATTCATTTTTTTTTTCTCCTGGTTTTCTCATTTGCAAAGTGGGTATAGTAATACTTCTTGATTGGGTTGTTGTGAGGGTTAAGTGACTTAATGTATGTAAATTGATTAACATAGGACTCGGCACATAATAATTGCTTTTGTGTTTGCTGTTATTATCATTGCATAAGCTAGAAAGAATTATAAGAGCAAATCTGATGGAGAATAATAGAAATCCATCAGATATGAGATATAAACAGTTATTTCATTCTTATTTATACCTCTCAATGAAAGAGGCATATTAACTAAATTTTACAGTTGAGTAAATTTATGCTAATAAAACAGGTGGCACGATAGTAAACAATCTGCTGCCACTGCAGGAGAGGCAGGAGGTGCTGGTTCAATCCCTGGGTTGGGAAGATTCCCTGGAATAGGAAAGGGCAACCCACTCTTCGATACTTGCCTTGGAGCATCCCATAGACAGAGGAGCCTGGTGGGGTACAGTCCATAGGGTCACAAAGAGTTAGACATGACTGAGCAGCTGAGCAGGTGTGCAAAAATGTTCAAAAAAGTAAAATGATCATTGAAGTTCATGCAACCAACATTACAGGTAAGATACATGTAAAAAAAGGGTTTAAATCCAAATCTCTGTTTAAAGCCCATGTGCCTTCCACTATAACACACAATGTCTCTTAATCTAGTATTTTACTTGTCACATGAATACAGGAGGGTCAAGGGAGAAAAATATCTATGAGTCCTAGGAATGATGTCTAGTTAATAACTAGCCTAAGCTAGGACCCAGAACACCTAAATCAGAGTTCAGTGCCTACATGAAACCAGGCTATGAGCTAAATAGCTGTTTTCTTTTGTTTTAATTGTCCATGATCTCATGTTACTGTCACTGTTTTATATGTTAAAAACTTATTGTAGAGAATAAGGAAAGAGAAGCGTTTTTTAAAATTAATGAGACACTTGTTCTCTTTATCTACAAATCCTAATAAAACGACAGGCATACTGATATATAATTCATAGAAGCTAACAAATTACAGTGCATTTGCAAAAATGACCTGTTCTTTCCTACTTATTTTCTGTGTGGTACATTAATGTCAAAAATAACATATTGATAAATATAGACAGCATAGAACAAACAATATTGGAATAATTAATAATTAATAATTGATATTATATAACCTCTGCCAGAAATGCTAGCAGACCAATGAGAGGGCTCACACAGTTTGAAAATGAAGTCAAAAGGTCAGCCAAGCTTTTATTTCAGCAAATATTATTTCATGCTTTATATTCTTTTTATAGTAAGGATTCAATTATTTATTACTAGAGAGAATAATCAAATATTAAAATTCTTTTTGTTAATCCTAGCCAATGGACGTTGTTCAGGCTTTCAAGAATCACATGAAGACATTCAGTAGATAGACTTATACCACTATGGTATGCCTCTGTAAGAAATGCAAATTATTGTAACCCCAGGTATAACATTCAAAATGGCAGCTTTCCAGATCTTCCCCTGGTAAAGACTGTGTTAGGTGAGAGGGAAAGGATTGCAGGTAAGAAGACAAGCATTCTTTTCTGAAGGTTAAAGGGTATAGTTTGACCTTCATCATTGCTTTTCAGTTCTGGGATGAGAACCCACTAATGACATGGTTAACTAGACAGATTATGGATATCTCAGACAAAATTACAGACTCTGAGACATTGAGGGAAAAAAAAACAAAACAGAAACAAAAGAATCACACAATAAAAATTAAATAAGATACTTGGGGTCCTTGGAAGCAAGGTTTATATTAATAAACCTTGTAATAAAGAGAAAATGGGCACATTTTTATATTGTTCACAGAATAGTGTCCTGTATAGCATGTGGTTGTAGAAATGCCAGTGGATATTGTAAGGTAGGATTCTTCTCTGTGTATGGTACTTGCTTGCATGGATATTCATTTCACTGTTATTACTCTCCTTAAGTGGTCCTTATCTGACAAGTGTGCTTCCTGTTTAACATAATAGCCCCCATGCAAATCAAAACTGAGAGCCTCTTGGCATTACAAAGACAGAATGGCCATAGATTAAATCAAAATTCAAATACTAAAAAGAGCAGATATCATATATGTATGCATTAAATGCATTAAAATTGTTAGATATATTTTTAAGAATGTTTTAAAAATAACAAAGATATAGATTTCTAAATTCAAAATTCAAGGTTTGTCCATATCCATGTTCATAAACATGCATTGTCTGGTAGTATCTGAATATCCTTTTGGAAAATCACACAAATAGAATTAGTCAATCAATCAATCAATATTAATTAGTGTTTTTGATAATTAAGAGAAAGTGCTACATGATGTGAGTAAATAATGACACAAATTTTCTTCCCTCCTCTTGAGGATATCTACCAGTCCTTTGGGAAGATAGAACATATGCATTAAAAGTAGGGTCTAGTGAAATCAGGATTAGCAACCAAAAATCCTATTGCTAGGTCCTCTGTGGTAAAGAGAATATTGTTTTGGAAGTTAGCGTTAGACAGGCTACGGTCCATAAAGTCACAAAGAGTTGGACATGACTGAGAAACTGAGCAACACCAGAATGTTCAGCTTGGCAGAGCAATTAGAAGGCTCTGACAGTTAGAAAATGTTGGGGACACTTCTTTGGGTGAGACAGTGTATTAATTTCACATTTTGCTATAAAAATTCTCACATATTTAGCAGCTTAAAAACAATATAAATTAATTATCTTACAGTTTTAAAGATTCTGGAAGATCTTCCCGACCCAGGGATCGAGCCTGGGTCTCCCACATCGTAGGCAGACGCTTTACCATCTGAGCCACCAGGGAAGCCATTTTAAAGATCAGATGCTCAAAATGGGTTGCACAGGCTAAAAATTGGTATTAGTATGCCTAGTTCCTTTAGGGGAGAATCCATTCCATTTCCTTTTCCAGTTTCTAAAAGTTGCCTGCCTTCCTTATCCCAGAGCCCCTTCCTCCAGCTCTAAGACACCTCCATACACCCTCTGCTCTGTCATCACAGCTCCTCTCTGATTTTGATCCTTTTGCCTTCATTGTGTGAGAACCTTTGTGATTATATTGTTTTCACCTGGGAAATGTGGGATACTCTTTCCATCCCAAGACCCTTAAACTTAATCCTATCTGCAAAGTTCTTTTTGCCATGTAAGGTAATATATTTACAGGTTCTAGGGATTCAAATGTGGATATTTAGGGAACCATTTCTGTCTCCCACAGATGAAAATGCATCCTAAGTGGTATAAAATTAAGTGCCCAAGTCCTATACTATGATACTACTCAAAAACTCTAGAAGTCATGCTTTTGAAGGAGTGTCATTTTAGGAAGTTGTGTAAATCCAACTCCTATTTTGAAAGAAATGAGTATAGTGTAGGTTTCTAAAACTTTTGACAATGATCCATTGTTAAAAATAAATTCTTTACAATACAGTTCACGTGTATGTGGGTGTGATGTGACAGTTTCATGAAACAATTCAGAGTCGAATAAGAATCTAGTATTTTCTATAGTTATCCCTTTTATTTATAACAATGTGTTGATCATCAACTTTATTGTGCTTTTATCAATAAAAGATATAGGTAATTAAAAGTATAAAGTATCTACTAATTTTTTAGGTAAAACAGGTACATGTATCAGAGTATAACAAAAGATTCAAACACATTATTTAAGGGAAACCTTAAACTATTAGTATACACTGGCACTCAGAGCAATGGGTAGAATAGTCCAAGCAAAGGAGGCAAAACTATTACACAAGGTGGAATAGTCAGGAAACTTCAGTCCTAAGAGTTCAAGATGGGGCTGAAAAATAGAGTACAGTTGGAAGCTATTAAAGAGAGGAGGCAAACAAAGAAGTCAGAAAGATGCACTAATAATCATGGTCTGTTTGAAGGCTTTCTTTCATTCAGGATGTACCAGCTGTGAGGTCCAGTTAGATCACATTGAGAATCAATAATGAATGAAAAGACAATGAATTTGCTCTCATGAAGGTCATAACCCAGCAACTGACTTATCCTTTAAACAATGATAAGAAATTTAAACTTTATTATATAGGTAAAGGTTATGTCACTAGAAGTTATTATACAGAAAAAAAAAACACACACACACACAACGAGGTTTGTGTTTTAAAGAAACCTATAATTCAGTATGGATTTATGGTATACAGGTGAAAACTTGTGTTTAGCAAGAAATAGAACTAAGGCTACATGATGAGAGTGGCAAAGGATGAGGTGTTAGATAGCATCACCAACGCTATGAACATGAATTTGAGGAACCTCCAGGAGACAGAGGAGGACAGAGGACCTGGTGGCATGCTATAGACCATGGGGAAACAAACAGTTGGACGTGACTTAGTGACTGGACAACAAGAACTGTATTAGAGGGGATAGACTTTTAAAATATTAATAAGATACAATTCATGTGATTTGTAGGTTAAATATGAAAGTTATGAGAAAGGAGAAATGGATGTTTACTTCTATATACTTAATTTTAGTAACTGGGTGTAAGGAATCACCAGTCAATGAAGAAGGGCATACATATTAAAAGCAATTTTAGGATAATGCATACTAACTCACTGATTTAAAAAATCAAATGATTACATACCGAAAATGGAAGAATATATAGATCTGGGCTACAGGAAAGAATTGGGACACTGATTATGCATTGTTAATCTGTAGGTGACATTTTAACCAGTGAAATTAGAATAATTCACCCAAGGAAATATGCAGAAAAAAGAAAGAAGAAAGGAGATTCATAGATAGCAGCATTTAAAGGATGATCAGAATGGGATATTACACAGAGAATTTTGTAATGGGAGTAGAGTTTTAGTAAATAACATAGTTGCGTGATTAAAAAAAAAAGTTTTGAGATTATATGGAGTATAGTGATATATATCTTATTAGAAGATAAGAAGTGAAGAATGTCAACTCGACATGGTTATCAGGATATCTCTGGTAGCATTAGTTGAAGTGAAGGCTCAGAATGATGAAGGCAGTGGACAGATTTTAGTGGACTGAGGAACAACAGAGTAAAGGGTGTGAAGATGATCACTGCAACCTACAGTCTCCATAAGCCTGTTCATAAAGGAAAGAAAAGAGGGCATTGCTCCATGAAAGCACAGTACAGAAGGTTTTGGCTTTTAAGAGGAGAGCGCTTAGAAACATTTTTATTTTAGGAAGAAAAATGTGAGAGTCAGATTAGAAGTTTTTAATGAAGTGGATAAATGGTACAATGAGAGCAAGAAGGAAGGAATGTTACTGTGGGTAAAATGGCCCGTTGCCCTTCCTATTACAGTGTATTCTATTTGTATAGTAAAAACAAAATATCTTAAATGACTTACATTTTAAAAACCTGAGTCCAATTGATTGTTCATAGTAGAACTAGAGAGCTTTCCACATTCATTTTTGATTCTCTTCTCATTTGTAAAAAGACCCAGGGCAATTAACATAAACAGGCCTGTGATACTCCTGACTTTGCAAGGTAATTAACACAGCAGGAAATGCATTCTGGGGCAGACAGTTCCTAGAAGAGTGGGTGGAATCCTAATGGGAGACTGAGGAAGAGGAAGCAAGTTAATAATTTCTGTCTGTATATAGCTCTCACATCATGAAACTCTCAAAGTTATTTTTAAAAGGCCAACAACCTGAAGAGAAATTTTTACCTTTCCTTCAGTTTCTTCAGGGGCCTGGGCAGTCATTATTACTGTTGTTTTGTGTGATAGTGGTGTTTATACAGATTTTCTAAAATAGTCTAAAAGCCAACCGAATTACTAGCTTTGCATAACTTACCTAGTTACTATTTAAGCAATAATGACCTTCAGACTGGATATTTTCTTGGCATTATGACCAATGGAAAGCTTTGGTGGTCTCAGGTAAAGCTAGGGGCCATTAATAGAGACTGTCATTAATAGCGTGAAAATGGCTAACTGAAAGGTCATTAGTGTGATTATAAATCATAACAAAGTAAAGAAAAAGGCAAAGAATTCAAAAGTTACAAGCTGAACATCAAGTTGCCATGGATACTGTATTTTCCTAGATACAGAAACCCAGAATACTAACCAAAGGAAGACAATTCTCAATTCTCATTTTCCATTTAGGGTTATACTTGCTGTTTGAATACACGTGTTGGTCCGTGGAAACTGAAATAACTAGCATTCCTGTTGCATGAAGGTAAGAATCTTTGCACTGAAGGGGACCTAGGGAGATTATTCATTCCAATTTCTACTATTATAATTATGACAAGCTGAACTACCTTAACATCATCTTACTTTACAGGTACCAAAGAAGGAAAGTATAGACATCTTAAGTAGGAGTGGATCCAGTTTTTGTGGAGCCTAAGGCTCACAGAATATGAAGATTACTTTTAAAAGAAAAGAAATCTAAATTACTAATATAAAATATCCATTTTGTCATGTTTCTGACACAAGAAAAAATGTGACAGAGGCAAGCATTCTACTGATTGCAATGAAAAAGTCTTACTCTTGCAAAATTTTAAAAATCATGTGCCTGTATAATATGTTGCAATGTAGACGATGAAGGGCTTCTTCAGTATAAAGGAGATTTATATTCAGAAGATTATATATTCAGATTTCTGTCAAGAAGCCAGAAGTTTAGAGAAAAAAGCCAGTAGATCATCCAATGTGACACGTGTGCTGCTGTAGATGAGCAAACTCAAAAATATTCGAATGAGGCAACTTAAGCTAACCAAGTTCTCTTAACTCATACCTTTCTGCCTCCAAGCACGTTGGGTCTAACTGGCTTTTACAGGAGGGAGACTAGCTAGAATCCAAGAGATATTCTTTGGGAATTTCTGATGAACCAGTGAGGCAAATTAAAGTTAGTATATTTGCATGAAGCTTCTTGAGGAAATATAATATTCTGGAAAAAGACAGCTAATTGTTAATTTAGAAAACAAATTGTGTGGTAGAAACCACTAGCTGTTAAACGAAATTTCTTCTTCCTTTATTTTATCGCAAATGAGTTGTGGCTGGAACTCTCCCAAGTAGACTTGTAGGTCTTAGCCCTTTCTTACAGCCAGATTTTGCTCTGATTGCTGAGGGTCAATGGCAAAGAGAAAATGTAGAGTTTCTCTTTTAATTTCAATGCATTGCGACATATCGATGTAACTACTTGGTGTGAGGAGGAGAATCTGCATACTTCTTATAGTAAGTATTCACAGAATATATATGTCTTATTTAAAACTGCTAAAAATAGATGTTTCCCTTGGCCATTTCAAAACATATTAGTAAATGATTGAAATCTTTGAGTATGTGAATAATGTCTTGTGCATTCCAGTTGTGCTGACTGTTGCAACCCTGTGGACTGTAACCCACCAGGCTGCTCTGTCCATGGAATTTTCCAGGCAAGATTACTAGAGTGGGTTGCCATTTCCTCCTCCAGGGCATCTTCCCAACCCAGGGATCAAACTCACGTCTCCTGTGAATCCTACTTGGTAGGTGAATTCTTTACCACTGAGCCACCTGGGAAGCCCAATAAAATGTCTCAGAGAACACCAATTGTAAAGGCATGAGTGTTCAATAAAAACCAGCCTGTGACACCGCAAATATCTTGTTAAATCTTTCTTATTAATTTTTAAAATACCTTGGTTTCAATTTTTAGATTAATGCATTGGCCCTGCTATAATTTTTTTAATAAAAAGAGTAAATGAATTGGAAATATTTCCAAATAGCATTATCAAAACCATCTCTCTTTCCAGTCAGGTATAAAAAATAAATACTTTTTTTTATAAATACATTTTTATAATCATTCATTTCACTAGGAACCCCAGAATTATTTTATCATGTAAACTGATATTGGTGTGTGTATATATATATATATATATATAGAGAGAGAGAGAGAGAGAGAGAGAGAAAGAGAGAGACAGAGAGAGACTGATTTTCACTTCTTGATCAAAATTCAATTTGTTTGAACAGCATTTCTTGTTTAAATAAATTTTGATAGTGACCTTGATAGAAGAAAGTCAATGCATAATATACTTCTAACCATAGCAATGTTTAGACTTCTATCTGCCAGCTACATATCAGCAGACTAGCATGGATGCCCATGAGATTGGCAGTTTTGCAGGGCTTGTATAAAGGGAAAAGAGTTATATACACTTTTTTAAAAATTGGGGGAGAAAATGAGAATTTGAAAGGTAAGATCTGATTCTCAGATGCCTGACTAGATATCTTAATGACTAAAGAAACTACTGTGATTTCCAAAAGAAGGATTTCCACAAATGTCAAATTTCCACTTCCTCTCTTCTACAGTCTAGTTCTTGTAGTTTTGAAACTGGATCATTTCTAAATGTGACTTTTTCTGAATCAGACTTTTAGAGAAATTATTACCCTGTACCTACTCAGTTTTATTTTGAACTGTGGTGTTGGAAAAGACTCTTGAGAGTCCCTTGGACTGCAAGAAGATCCAATCACTCCATTCTGAAGGAGATCAGCCCTGGGATTTCTTTGGAAGGAATGATGCTAAAGCTGAAACTCCAGTACTCTGGCCACCTCATGCGAAGAGTTGACTCATTGGAAAAGACCCTGATGCCGGGAGGGATTAGGGGCAGGAGAAGGGGACGCCAGATGATGAGATGGCTGGATGGCACCACTGACTCAATGGACGTGAGTCTGAGGGAACTCTGGGAGTTGGTGATGGACAGGGAGGCCTGGCGTGCTGTGATTCATGGTGTCACAAAGAGTCAGACACAACTGAGCGACTGAACTAACAGCTAACTTACTCAGCTTTACATTCCAATCTAAGTTACTATCTCTTCCACTAACTCTTTTCTAGATAGAAGGTAACAACCACTGAACTTGAATCAAAAAGAATATTTTTCACCCACAAATTCATCAGTCTTAAAAGTCAAGTCTTGTACAAAATAGTTCCTTTGAACATGATGTTCTTTGCTTATTTGGGATTAGTGTAAAAAGTAGAACTGGCTCCTGGTTTATATGAGGTAGTGATTTTGACCCTGTTGCTAAAATTGCAAAGATGTTTTCCTAAAGTTCTAACTGCAAGGACACTAACCTGAGACTGCTGGGTTCTGTCTGAGAAAATGCAATATAGGACATCAATAGAAGTAAGCATACAGGGGCCAGTTAATGCAGAGAGTAACACAGTGGTCTTGATACTCTTAAGGATCTGCATTGAGAACCACCTGAGCTCATTGCTTCAAGGAGGTTAAGGTCAGTCCCTGTCTGTTTTCTGTACATTGAAAACTATGCCACCATTCAGCATAATTGCCAACTTACTTCTCCAATTCACTAAAATATAATTTTCTCTGCATTAAAAAAAAAAATATATATATATCCAAATATCCATTCAATTTTGATAGTTTTGGGTCTGACTATATTATAAGATCTCTGAATTTTATTTCAAGCTTGACCTGGCTTTTTAAACTTCTATATAGCATTCAAAACAATTAAAATACTTGGCATGCTTCTGGTATTGCATCTGGTGATTTCTGAACACTCTCAGACACTTGAACACTGCTTTTTAGAACCCTAAAACATGATGGTAGTACAAATTGCTTTTTGGTTTGTGGGATCATTTACTAGAACTTGTTAAGAAATATGTGTATGATATTTGTATGGCACTAAAAGAAAACTGAGATACTGAAAATAATATAATATGTATATATCCAAAGCAGTAGATCACAAGCTGGAAAAATATAGATGCTTAATTCTGGAATGCAGTGCTCAACCAGGCCAGCTTTATGTAGCAATGATTGTTAAAATTTTATTTTTTCTAGATATAATCTCTATATTAGTCTTTTGGGCAAAGTTACCATATACCTGTGGACATTAAAGCCAATGCTTAAATAATTTCTTTTGGGTAGATTGTCTTTAATGACACTATTTTATTGATAATATTTCATATTTGTCTCATATCCTTATGAAAAATTTTATCATTATTTTCACTAACCCTTTCTTTAAAGCCCTCCCCTACTGTCTACCTACCATTTTATTTCTCATGTTCATTTCAACTTGTCCTTATGCTCAAACAGTAAAATACATAGTATGCTCTTAATAAATAACAGCCATAAACAGGGCTTCTAGTGATTTTAGAAACATGACATTTTATTCTTCTCCTAGTAGCTCTGGACAGCATTTCTCAAGGTTGGCATTACAGATCTTTGACTTAGGATGGGGTTTTGTCTCAATAAACTCATAAGTTGAAAATATTGTAAGTCAAAAATGTATTTAAAATGCCTAACCTACTGAAAGTCATGTGTTAGATGACTTTGAGCAAGTGTAGGCTAATGAAAATGTTCTGAGCATGGTAAACTATCTTACCCTGAAATCTTCAGAACATTTACCATAGTCTACACTTGTGCAAAGTCATCTAACACAAAGCCTATTTTGAATAACAAAGTGTTGGACATCTCATGTAATTTGTGAATACTGTACACAATAGTAAAACAGAATAACTCTGATGGCTTTAAGTGTATCCAGTCATTTAAAATGATTGTGTACCCTCCTGACCTCATGGCTGGCTGGGAGTTGTGGCTTGCTGCCCTGCCCAGTCATGAGACACTAGCACATATTGCCAGCCTGGGAAAGATCAAAATTCAACATCTGAAGTACAATTGCTATTGAATGCATGTCACTTTTGCACCTTCATAAAGTTGAAAAATTGTAAGTCGACCATCATAAATTGGGGACCGTCTGTATTGACATTCTAAGCTGACTCATTCTTTGCTACGGGGGTCTATTCTGTACATTTTAGGAATTCCTTGGTCTCAACTCCCTAGATTTCAGTAGCATTCCTCCTCCCATTGTGATAGTCAGAAATGTTTGCAGACACTGATAAATGTTCCCTGGTCATAAAATTGCACCCTGCTGAAAACCACTGGCTTAGCAAATGATGTTCTTTGTGTTAAGAATGATGTTTCCTTGATCTTTTTCAGGTGCATATTACTGGCCATGCATTGTGGAATCATCCTGAAATGTCATCTCCTTCTTGATGCCTTAGTTGAATTACATTGGAGAAGGTAAAGTCTTCTTTCTTTTTCTGTTCTCATTAAAATGGCTTCCTATCTCTTCATATCTCAAAATCCTTAACACAATACACTTATATTTACAAATTCATTTGTATTAGTGTCTTCCTTCCTCATTTCTTATGCAATTAAAAAAATTATGGGTAAATATGTCACGTTTTACATAATACATTCCCACATTCTGCTGTAATTTCTGGTATTTATTAGGCATTCACTAAATGTTTATGGAAAAATGACAAGATAATTTAATAAATCAGCATGGGAAGTTTATAATCAGACAACTCATGAGTATATTTTGACCTTTGTGTAAAATAGTAGACAGAAATGAAATATTTTTTAATGCTTTTTTCCAAAAAAGCATACTCCCTTCTATCTAAGGGGGTATTTGGGTAATGAAGTAAATTTACTAGGTAGAGTTGGATGGAGAGGTATAAAATGTCCTTAAAGATTTTGTAAATAAAAATAGATCTTATACATCAAAAAATTTTAAGTATTATTTGATGGGATTATCACTTACACAAAGACATTGGTACGCCACATGAGTCTATAGTTTCTTTAATTTCCAAGGATGAGGTGCTAATTAGTATTTGTTAGTGATAATGAAATGCAGATTCTTGAACAGAAATCATTTCTTGCTATTTTTACATAGACATTGATCAATTGCTTTGGAGAAAATTTTTCTCTTCCATATGAAAACCACAATCATTTTGTAGCTAATATGATCTGATATATCTTGGAAATCTAAATATTGTGCCCCCCCCCAAAGTCCACATCCAAATGTCTGAAATCTATGAATATTTTACCTTATATGGCAAAAAGGACTTTGTGGATATGATTAAAGGTCTTGAGATGGGACAATTATCCTGGATTATCAAGGTCAGTTCAGTTCAGTCTCTCAATAGTGTCTGACTCTTTGTGACTCTATGAACTGCAGGATTCCCTGTCCATCACCAACTCCTGGGGTTCACCCAAACTCATGTACATCAAGTCAGTGATGCAATTTGGCCATCTCATCCTCTGCCGTCCCCTTCTCCTCCTGCCTCTAATCCCTCCCAGCATCAGGGTCTTTTCCAATGAGTCAACTCTTTGCATGAGGTGGCCAAAGTATTGGAGTTTCAGCCTCAACATCATTCCTCCAATGAACACCCAGGACTGGTCTCCTTTAGGATGGACTGGTTGGATATCTTTGCAGTCCAAGGGACTCTCAAGAGTCTTCTCCAGCACCACAGTTCAAGAGCATCAATTCTTCAGCACTCAGCTTTCTTAGCAGTCCAACTCTCACTGGAAAAATCAGCCTTTATTAGACGGACCTTTGTTGGCAAGGTAATAGCTCTGCTTTTTAACATGCTATCTAGGTTGGTCATAACTTTCCTTCCAAGGAGTAAGCATCTTTTAATTTCATGGCTGCAGTCACCATCTGCAGTGATTTTGGAGCCCCCCAAAATAAAGTCTGACACTGTTTTACTGTTTCCCCCTCTATTTCCCATGAAGTGATGGGACCAGATGCCATGATCTTCGTTTTCTGAATGTTGAGCTAAATTTTAAGCCAAATTTTTCACTCTCCTCTTTCACTTTCACCAAGAGGCTTTTTAGCTCCTCTTCACTTTCTGCCATAACGGTGGTGTCATCTGAATATCTGAGGTTATTGATATTTCTCCTGGCAATCTTGATTTCAGCTTGTGCTTCTTCCAGCCCAGTGTTTCTCATGATGTACTTTGCATGTAAGTTAAAGAAGCAGGGTGACAATATACAGCCTTGACGTACTCTTTTTCCTTTTGGAACCAGTCTGTTGTTCCATGTCCAGTTCTAACTGTTGCTTCCTGATCTGCATATAGGTTTCTCAAGAGGCAGGTCAGGTGCTCTGGTATTCCCATCTCTTTCAGAATTTTCCAGTTTNGATGTACTCTGCATAGAAGTTAAATAAGCAGGGTGACAATATACAGCCCTGATGTACTCCTTTTCCTATTTGGAACCAGTCTGTTGTTCCATGCCCAGTTCCAACTGTTGCCTCCTGACCTGCATATAGGTTTCTCAAGAGGCAGGTCAGGTGATCTGGTATTCTCATCTCAGAATTTTCCACAGTTTATTGTGATCCACACAGTCAAAGGCTTTGGCATAGTCAATAAAGCAGAAATAGATGTTTTTCTGGAACTCTCTTGCTTTTTCCATGATCCAGTGGATGTTGGCAATTTGATCTCTGGTTCCTCTGCCTTTTCTAAACCAGCTTGAACATCTGGAAGTTCACGGTTCATGTATTGCTGAAGCCTGGCTTGGAGAATTTTGAGCATTACTTTACTAGCATGTGAGATGAGTGCAATTGTGCCGTAGTTTGAACATTCTTTGGCATTGCTTTTCTTTGGGATTGGAATAAAAACTGACCTTTTCCAGGCCTGTGGCCACTGCTGAATTTTCCATATTTGCTGGCATATTGAGTGCAGTGCTTTCACAGCATCGTCTTTCAGGATTTGAAATAGCTCCACTGGAATTCCATCACCTCCACTAGCTTTGTTCATAGTGATACTTTTTAAGGCCCACTTGGCTTCACATTCCAGGATATCTGGTCTGTGTTTGTGTCTTCTTTTTCCATTAGACTGCAAGTTTCTTGAGGGCAAGAGGCATTATTTATCCACTTCTGACTCCTCCATGGGGTCGGAACAGGGAACAGGGCTACACTGTGACTCGGCAGATTCAGTTGAATTTCTAAATGATCTAAATGGAGTTCTCCCCTTGATGACAGATGAGGTTAACTGTGTGCATTTATGGGTTGGCTGTTGCCAGGAGACATGAGGCAATCACTTTCAACATGACTGTTTAGAAATGAAGCTGAAGGCAGCTGGATGCTGGAGAAGCCCTTTCTGGCAATTAGACTGGCAAGTAACCAAATCCCACAATGGCAGGTGGGAGGTCTCACTGGCTCTTTCCCTGTGTTTCTGCCTGGCTTTGTTCCCGGGATAATGCCTGAGCAGAGGCGATACTGGGAAGCACGTAAATTCAGAATGTGACCTCCAGTTCAGGACAAAGAGAAGGGGGGGGGAGCTGTATATCCTACCCGCTTCTGTGATGGGTCAGGGCTGCAGGCTGAGTAGGATCTCTGTGACCCATGGGTACAGACAGGGACAAGGCGGATTCTGCCTGCGTCTAGGGTGGCCACAGGTTCTGCCATCACTTAAGTGATGCTTTCATACAATGATGTGGCTCTTGCACAGTTTATTTGCAAACTTTCTCTTGAAAAACACTGATAAAAGCTACCTCGGTCCAGGTCCTCTCGCCTCCTAATCCTGGCCCTCTTAATTGTCAGAATCTTCATTCTCTCTTTTTATTCCAGGGAAAGGCTCTCAGGTTTCTCAGTTACAAACAGGGATGAAAAAAGCTCTACTGGGGGTTTGCATTTTTAATTCCTGGCAACAATTATAAGAGAAATGTATACAAGGACAGGGCAGCTTAACTTTTCTGGTGCCCTTGATATCACACCTTGGACTGGCTTCTTCTTTCACTTAATATGTATGTAGCTATCTACCACATTTCTTGGCACACGGTGAAGGTTCAATAAATGTTTGTTGAACTTGACTCATAAGCCAAACAAACTTGATCAGTAACTTTCATGAAAAAATCTACTGTTACTATAGTGTCAAGAGCAATGGAGAAAAAATGCTCTCTGGCTCAACAGGCCAGACCAACTGACCAGTCAAGACAGGTAGAGAGGAAGGAATAATGGTAAGAATATTAACAACAGTAGTAATGAATTATTTTAACAGCTACTATATGCCAGGAACTTGATATATTTTTCACATCTGTTTCTCACACTTATTTCTCACAACAACCCTGTGAGCTTATTATGATGTTGGCCCAATGTCCACTTCAATCTGATTTTGTTTAGTAGTATTTATAAAACATGTATTTTGTGCCAGTCAAGATACTAGGTATATATGCAAACACACAGTCTATCTATGCAAATACATATTTTATCTATCGATCCATCCATCCTTCCTTCCATCTATCCATCCATCCATCTGTCCACCTGTCCATCCATCCATCTATCCATCCATCCATCCATCCATCTATCCATCCATCCATCCATCCATTCTTCTACCATATTCACTGTCCAGTCCTCATTCAACGTGCATGTCATTATTACTCCAATTTTGAAATGGAGAAACCACATTACAGAGAGGGACTCTCTCCAAGTCACAGAGCTGTGGGTTGAGATGAGAACCAGAGTTTGAAGCAGGATTGGCTCAATGTTCTCTTTCCACTTTGCCTTCTATCTCATCCATAAGATTATGGGATTTATGAAATTTTAATTAGCAAAATTATCTTACGAGTGAGAAAGTTGCACTTCCGCACCAGCTTTTATTGTTACCCCGGCTGCGCTGGGCTGCTCCGGAAGTCCTGGTCCTGCCATCTTGTGATGCTCCAGACAGAGGTGCTTCCTGGGAAGCTGTTT
This sequence comes from Aepyceros melampus, assembly GCA_006408695.1. Taxonomy (NCBI): domain Eukaryota; kingdom Metazoa; phylum Chordata; class Mammalia; order Artiodactyla; family Bovidae; genus Aepyceros; species Aepyceros melampus. Next base: position 119,471 of record SJXQ01011877.1, on the reverse strand, counting down.
CTGCTCTTGCAGGCAAGTTTCATAAAACATTGCTTTATACTTGCACGATGGGCCTCCCAACCAGAGCTTCTCTGTGTCACAAGATGCCTCAGGATCCACATGGCATCTGAACTTGAACAAACGGTGTGCAGGAAGAGTGAACGTTCCACAGTGAGCTTCTATGAGGTTGAACAATCAGCTTGTAGAAGTGGTGGCAGGCTGCTTCATAGGGCACTTCCTCATGTTCTCTCCTCCCTTTGCTTTGCCCCTTGATTGTCCCTGCTCTTCTGCTCCCTGGGTTTGTACCTCTCCAATAAACTGTTGCTATAGAAGTTGTTGCCTCAGGTTCTGTTGTCTAAGACAGTCCTTCTCTACAACTCTTACCTTTCTTCCACGATTTTCCTCTCATTCTGTTCTCAGAGCTGCATCCTTTTCTTGGTGGACGGAGTAGTCAGCTATGGCTTGCCAAGGGGAACAAAACCCTTCCACCTCATATTACTCTGAATCTTAAGTTCTAGTCTCATAACTGGCAGTTGTGGGTTTGTAGAACACTTTACCAGGGAAGCTGGAATGTACTGGGCAATGAAAAACATGATGTAGTAACTAACATCTGTGAAACAAATAGCTTTTAGAAGCACTAAGCACAAGGCACTGTTTTCAGCCTTGTGGAAAAGAAGGAAGAAATGAATATTGATTGTGCATCTGTTATGTTCAATAATTCTTTCACACATTTATTTAACAAGTGTCCCTGTACACCTCTTGCATGCTGGCTGCTGTTCTATGGGAGTCCTAGGAATCCCAGCTGAAGGAGGAAGCCCATGCCTTCAAAGAGCTTTAAGTTTAATGAGCTCTGGGCTCCGGCTGCACAGTCTTACTAAAGCTTGGTTACTTGTTAAGTGCTTTCATATACATCATGTCACTGGACCTTGGAGACCAACTTTGTAGAGAGGACTGTATCCATTCCACTGATGAAAACATTGAGGTTTAGTGAGAGGACATGACCTCCCAGAGATCTCACATTGTGTTAAGTAAGAACTTAGATCTAATCCACCTGACTCTTGACTACACACAACTGTTAGGGTGGTTTTCCTCATTTCAGACTTTGTCTTCTGGTCATGTGTCATTCTGTGCAGCCCTGCAGCTTCCAGAGAAACATGGACAGTCTGTCTGTGCAGCTTCTGTTAGAAGTGCATGACCTGCAGCAGGAAGTGTTCCTTGAGGTCTTCACGTGCCTTGGCCATGTGGCATCATTTAGAAAGGAAACAGACATTGTGTTATAATGTCAGAAATGCAAACCCAAGGGTTCAAAATCTTAACACCTGAAAAATGCCTTTGCAAAGTCAAAATTGAGTATGGGGTAGTCAGTTCCCAAACTGAAAGAAAATATTATCATATGGTTTCCTCTGGCAAGGGTATGGGGATTAGCGTGCTTTGGGAAACATACCTGAAGGCTGTGCAGGGTCATCTCATTCTAAAGGAGGGCAGAAGCTTCTAATCTTTCCCCCAAAGCCAACTGAACAGCTTCCCTCCATCACTTACTAATGACTGCCTCATTTACAAATTGTTGTTGCTGTTGTTGAGCAGTCACTAAGCCATGTGACACTGAGCCATACAACTCTTTGCAACCCCATGGACTGCAGCACACCAGGCTTCCCTGTCCTTCACTATCCCCCTGCAGTTTGCTCAAACTCATGTCTGTTGAGTTGGTGATGCCATCCAACCATTTCATCCTCTGTTGCCCTCTTCTCTTCCTACTCTCAATCTTTCCCAGCATCAGGGTCTTTTCCAATGAACTGGATCTTCACATCAGGTGGCCAAAGCATTGGAGCTTCAGCTTCAACATCAGTCCTTCCAATGAATATTCAGGGTTGATTTCCTTTAGATTGCTCTTAAATATGTACATATATACGTTTATAAATATAAGCAAGCCTTTCACAAGATAACCAAATAAGATTTTTTAAAATTGTAAAATAACAATTTAATCTCAGATAGAGAAGCCAAGGCAGTAACCAGATCCAGAGATCTGTGGTATTAGAATACTGGTATCAAGCAAAAATGAGGCAGTGAATCACTTCAGCAAAGTTTACTCAGGGAGAAAATTCATTTATTTATAAAAAAACAAGTTAATTCACCATCCCAGGGAACTGTTGTTCCTTCCCACTTATGAAATCAGGGCTCCCTTATTAAGCCAGACTACTCTTCCAGGACAATAATGAAGAATAATGCAGCTTTTCATTGCCTCTGGGGTATGTCTGTGCACAGATGGCCTCGAAAATAAAACAGTATTTTGGCATGAATTCAGTCCTTTTTTTTTTCTCTAACCCAAGTCTCATGAATGGGAGCAACACCATGTTCTTTAGCTCCTGAGGAGTCCCTCAAGATAAATGGAACAAACAAACCCTCATGTATGCATTCTTTACATTTATACCGACAGCCCATAAATACTTGTTTATGTAAATTTCCCAATTAATTATGGATTGTGACAACCTCCAGAAATAAATTCCAGACTGCACAGATTTTTAACTTCATTGCTGCTGAATCTTTCTGAGATATGACCCTTGGCTTAGCTGCTACTCAAAGGCCCATGCCTGGACTTCTGGTCCTGAATGCCAGAATTTTGTATCTTCTGTGGCTTAAGGCAGTGCAGAGGCAACATGGTCCTCCAGCTTATACCTCCTTCCTCAGAAATCACAGATCCGAGTGGCTCTGAAGAGTGTCATAGGAAAACATCAGCTTTCTAAGCTGACTTTCATTGACCTCTAGAGGTTTTCACTCTGGAGGCATTCAAAGTATTAAGTGAGAGAGGTGGTGCTAATTTCCTTCAAATTTATTGTGGGGCAAATTGGTGAAAACTTTTATGCATGTCATTTCCAGGTTCAGAAACCTTCAATGGTTTCTTACATTAAATGATTAAAAGCTAGGTTCTCTAACTGGCAGCCAAATCTCATTTCACCTGGAGTCATCCATTCATGATACATTTATCAAGGGCTCACTCACTAAGCATTGTGTTCTGGGCGTCAGTCTCCTTGGCTTCATAGACCTGACATCGACGGGAGGCGATCACATAGATAAGTAGTGCGTTATATCAGTCCTAAGTGTCATTATGAAGAGGTGCAGAGTGCTGTGAGAGCATCTCAGTGAGGCTCCATACCTGGGCTGGAAACTTAAAGAACCAGAAAAAAGTTGAGGCTGAAGACCAAGGACAAAGGGATTCAGGGCAAGAGAGACAGGGAATCTTGGGTCATGCTGAGCCTTCAGGAAAATTCTATGTGAAGAATTTAGGTCCTTCCCATAGGAGAAATTAGAGGCCCCTGTGGGATTTCAAGCATCAAGATAATAAAATTACTTTCTGTTTAAACACATCACTGGCTGTTGTTTAGAAGTGGTTTGGATAAGAGCATCAGGGGCCAAGGAACCAGCCAAGAATCTGTCACAGTGACCCAGAAGGGAATGCAAGGGTAATTTGGATAAAGATGATAAAGTTGGAGAAGGTGAGAAGTGAATGAAGTTGTCTAGTGGGATTATTTTGAGCTTAAAGTCATTGCTGTTCTTTCCCCTGTTCTAGAGTAACTACCTAAGAGGTGAGGAGGAAATGACGCAGACTTTGGAGACAGGAGTCCTAGAAAACACTACTTCTGCTCCACACTAGACAACCATCGAATAGGTCATTAATAATAGTTGCTAAGTGGATGAATTATTAATGGAAGGATCATTGTAAAAATTAAGAGAAACAAAAAAATTAAAATGTTTTAAAAATGTTTAATACTATTTAACATTCAAGACTGTCAGTTTCTTTTCTTTACTTTAGTTCAATAAACATTCTTTGGGCACCAAAAAACATGTGATGTACAAGGTGCTGAATTTCTATGATGGCCATGGGAAGCCAGGACAATTCACTGATGTGATTTTCCTCAAGAACAGATAAATGGTGCTGAAGGAAGAGGAAATTAATTACGTTAATTTACTAGTTGTTCTTTGCCTTTTCAATCAGGTACAGTAAATTACTGTTATCTTTGAGGAAATTTGAGTTTGTCAGTGTTCAGATTTGTATTTCACTTGACAAAGCATCATTTCCTAGTTCTATGAAAATACAACTAAAGTGCTTTCTCCAACACTGCCTAGTTCTTAAAAATACCATTTAGACAACTATCAACTTCCCCCCTCGAAATCTATGACTATTTCTATTCAAATTGTGATCATTAGTTCTACAGAATCTATGAGTGATTCAGAAGGAAATGTTTTCACTAATTTCATATTTATTTCATTGACTTCCTAGTAGAACAGCACTGTAAGAACAACTCAAAATACAATTTTATACAACCTAGGAGCATATTCAGAGAAGGCAATGGCACCCCACTCCAGTACTCTTGCCTGGAAAAGCCCATGGATGGAGGAGCCTGGTGGGCTGCAGTCCATGGAGTCGCTGGAAGTTGAACACGACTGAGCAACTTCACTTTCACTTTTCACTTTCATGCATTGGAGAAGGAAATGGCAACCCACTCCAGTGCTCTTGCCTGGAGAATCCAGGGAAGAGGGAACCTGGTGGGCTGCCATCTATGGGTTGCAGAGTCGGACACGACTGAAGCGACTTAGTAGCAGCAGCAGGAGCAGCAGCAGCAGCAGGAGCATATTGTTCTTGAATCTATAGAATAAATGAAAATTACTTTATCAAACATTTACTGGGGACCAGCTACATGCCAGGTTCTATGCTAGGGAGTATGAAAGATCTAAAGACAAGCGAAAAGTTTCCCTCACTTACTAGAAATCCACAGTCCATTAAGACATAAAGATAAGCCCAGAAATGTCTGCTATATGAGACAAGGTAAGCTTCAGTGAAATTTCATGGTATAGTGAGAGCATAAAGGTTGGAAAGTGTACTCTTGATGTACATTCACAAAGCAGAACTAGAAAGATATCATCTGGGTGGGTTTTACTGGAATAAAAAGCTAATCAGAAAGACAACTTTCTTGATAGAGTGAAAGATATATTTATCTTATTGGTTTTCCCCCTTAAATCATATCTAGCAGTTAGGAGTTTGCGGTTATAAGTGACAGAAAATCTAATTCAAAGTCGCATAAGCAAGTGAGAATCTATGACTAATGTAATGAAAACTCCAATGGTGGACTTAACTAAAGCCCTGGTAAACAGAGGTGCATGGTTCTGACCTCTGCTGTGTTACCCCCATTCTCAGGGATGCTCTTCAGATATTGGCCGCATCTAGCCAGGCCTTGAATCCTCCTCCCTCCAGCTTCAAGTAAATGAGAATCTATTTCCCAAGACTCCACCAGTTTTCAAGGTCTCACTGGTCTGACTGTGTGTTTTAACCATCTTTCAACCAATTACTATGATCTGGAGAATGCATTATACTGATTGGCTCTGGCAGTAAGGATTTACCCTAGATCTTGGAGTGGGTTCAACTCCAACCAAACTACATAGGCTGGGAGCAGTCAAAATTCAAGTGCACTTTACCAAAAGAAAGGTAAAGGAGTTTGGATGGCAAAAATAACATTATATTGTACTAGGCAGATCAATTAATGAGGAGAGTATTAGAAGTGAATAAAGAAGGAGGGGACACATGTATACCTGACTCATACTGATGTATGGCCGAAACCAACACAGCATTTTAAAGCAATTTATCCTCCAGTCAAAAAGAAATAATTTTTTAAAAAGAAGTGGTGATTAGAACAAAAAAGTAATTATATTTCCAAATTGTTTTTAAGTTAAAACATGAATGATGTACTCTGATGTTACTCCTCATCTTTGGTTTTCAAAAATTAGGCATCTACTTCATATGTTTTCTCATCTGCAAAATGGAGCCTGAGAAGCTCATCTGAGATAGAGCACCTCTGCTCTATACCAGAGATAGACTCAAGGAAATTACAGGGTTTTAAGGAACTTGTAACAGTCTTTTCCAGCTTTCTTTCCAGAAATTCACTGATCAAGGAGATGGCATCTGACTGAGCTTTTCAAAGCAAGGCATTCATTTCCTATAAGGCCCAATACTACATTCTTGGACAATGCTCATGTTAGGAACTTCTCTACACTGAGCCGAAGTCTGCTTTTTCTCTGTAGCTTTACTCCTTGATCAACTTGATCAGCCCTCTGGAGTCACAAGAACGTCAATGCCATTCGAGTTCATGGTAGCCCTTCAGTCACTGTGAGATAGCTGTCACGGCTCCTCGGAGCCTCATCTTCAGATTAAACAGCCTAAGCTTATTCAAGCATCCCTTACAGGCCTCAGATGCTGATCCCCTCATTCTGACCACTATCCTTGGAACATGCTCCATTGCACGTTTTGGAAGAGAACAAAATGCACAGAAGTGTCTGATCCAGACAAACCCAGGATGCCATGGTTCCCTTTGAGCTGGGCATTGCATTTCTTCCTTCAGTGCTTAATGGCTCAATAATTTTAGGTTTCTTCAGCCTCAGAATCCTGTTGGCCAGGGTTGTGCTTGTGGTCAGTCGATATTTCATGACTTTTAAATATTATGATAAATATTTCATAATTTAAAATAAAAATATCTTCAAAAACCCTCTGTCAGTCTAAGCCATCCCATCTGCTACTTAGGCAATTCATTTTTTAACTATAAAGGGAGGTGTCTGCATTTATCTATATTGCTCTCAATCCTTAAATACAACCCTCCCAGGAATCATCTTACAAAGTAGCGACCACAAGTAACGATCACGGGCTGTGGCATTGAACCAGGATCACCCTGCTGCTCCCCTTCTCCCTGCCCTCAGCTCCTTGGCTGGCTGATGTCTGGCTTGAAAACCTACTCAGACTCTCTTCTTTGCCTGCTTCCTTTTTCCTCACAGCAGTGAACTTTCCACTTATCAAACCTCTTCCTTTATTGGGTTACTTATGTCTATGAGTTGTTTTAGTTGCTAAGGTATGTCTGACTCTTTTGTGACCGCATGAACTATAAGCCTCCAGGCTCCTCTGTGTCCATGAAATTTTCCAGGCAAGACTACTGAAGTAGAGTTCCATTTCCTCTCCAGGGGATCTTCCAGACCTAGGGATTGAACCCACATCTCCTCCTTGCAGGCAGGTTCTTTATCACTGAGCCACTGTCTATGAGAAGGCTTTCCTGGAGGTTCAGTGGTGAAAACAAAACAAAACAAAACAAAACAAAACAAAAAAACTGCCTGCAATGCAGGAGATATGGGTTAGATCCTTAGGTCAGGAAGATCCCCTGGAGAAGGAAATGGAAATCTATTGCAATATTTATGCCTGATATATTCTACAGACAGAGGAGCCTGGTGGGCTACAGTTCATGGGATTGCAAAAGAGTCAGACAAGACTTAGCGACTAAACAACAACACATGTCTGTGAGTAAGAAATAACTCTCATAACCAGCTTCGACCTGCAAAACTATTACTGCCCTAGGAAGATCCCTACTCCCTCTTCATAGGAGGGGCATTATGGGTTCTGGAACATGGGAACTGCTCAATAGATGCTAACTGGAGACTGGATTTAATGGGATGGCTGCCAGAGAAAAGTGAACCATAAATAGATAAATGAGGTTAAAACCCTTTAAGTACCCCACGCATCTGAGAATGATATGATATCTAATAGAAGAAAACTTGAGGAAAGGAACATTAGAGAAAAGCTATGCTGCTTAAAGTGAGGATAAGACAGGACGAACTTGATTTAAAATGTGAAATTGCTAAAATAAGCTGTGTAAGAAAGGGTCACATTAAGAATTTCAGGAAGAAAAGCACCTCCTATGATGTGGTCAGACTCCCTGGTTTGATATATCAAGCCCAGCAGAGCAAGGATAATGTTTCAGAAGGTATCACTTTCATTGCAAAATCTAGGGTGAAATTCAGCTTCTCCTAATTCTGCACCACAGACATTTCAAGGCTACCTAAGGATAAAAAGGTGCATTCAGTCTTGCATTTAGACAGCTCTATCTGTCTTAGATTCTCCCCAAGAAGTAGCACCATGTGATTGTTAGCATGGACATAACATTTGTGTCTCCTCCAAATTCTTGTGTTGAATTCCTAACCTCTGTGTAATGGAATTAGGAGGTGAGTCTTTGGGGAGGTAATGAAGTCATGAAGGCGGAACCCTCACGAATGGGATTTGTGCCCTTGTGAGAGATCTCAGAGATGCCTCTTTGTTCTCCACCATGTGAGGCGATAAGGAGAAGACAGCCATCTTCAAACCAGGAAGAAGACTTTCACAAGAACTCAGCCATGCTGGCACCCTGATCTCAGACCTCTAGCTTCCAGAGCTGTGAGAAAAAAACTTTTTGTTGTTTTCAAGCTACCCAATCCATGGTAGAATTTGTTATAGTCGCCAGAATAGACGGAGACTCTTGTGTTATATCTGAGTAGCCGACCCGACTCATTCAGTGTTGTAACTGTTGGATAACACCGAGATTCTTCTTCTTCTTCTTTTTTTAATCTTTATTGAATTTGTTACAGTATTGTTTCTGTTCATTTTTTGTTTTGGGTTTTTTTGGCCAAGAGGCACATGGGAATCTTAGCTCCCTGACCGGGGATTGAACCTACACACTCGGCAATCAAGGTAAAGTATTAACCACTGGACCACAGGGAAGTCCCTACTGAGGATTCTCATCCCTGAGGCTGCCACACTCTCACCTGCAATGTTTTAACTGTTAGAGTATATGCCAGCCAAACCTAGAACTGGCAAAGAATGATGTTTCTCACACCTTCTCTCTTTCCTTTCTCCCCACCCATTTGCTATGTGCTCATACAAGCTCAGAAACTGTATTGGGCCCTGGGACAACCAGGAAGAATTGAAAAGAACAGAATAATTTTAATGCATAGTAAATATAGTTTCAAATTTACATGCCAGTAACAACTGAGAGCATCTGTCTGGTCCAAGAGGATGGTAGAGGCATAGTTGGAGGCAGGAATCAAGTGAGGAGAGTTTCAAGTCATAAGCATGAACATGATTAAGGGCTGTAGGCAGTCATATAACTGTGCTCCAAATCCCACATTACTTCCGGAATATACTGTCACTAAGTATGCCATTTCTCAAAAGCATCTCACTCCTGGGCATTGAGAAAATATATGGTTCTTGAATGTAATGTGTCTCAAAGAATTATCTCGTATCTTGTCAGCAACCACAACAAAAAAAGTAATAATTCTATGCTTTAAAGAATGGGTAGAAGATGATATAGTGACAGGAAGATTTAAAAAAATTCCACCCCAATGGATAAAAGCTTCACAAATGAATATTTTTAGATAGCAAAATCATTTAGGAGCAAGTTGTCGAATATTAAATGATGCTGAAAGAAGAACACTTTTGCCATATTTTTTGAAACTTGAAAATAGAGTTTCATATGCTTTATGGAGCTTAAGCTACTTGAATAAAAATGAAATTTCTCTAGGCTAGAAATTATATAGCTGTGGTCTTTTTTTATTTCCTTAAAACGACAACTAGGATGAAAAGGAAGAGATTCAGATGGCAGTTTTTTTGGTCTATGCTTCAGGCTGAGTAAGATGCTGAGAGGAAAATGAAGAGGATGTGGAGGGGGTTAGCTTGAGGGAAAAAAGTAAAACTGGAAGAAGTGTGACGTCTTCTCATGGAGATTATCAGGTACATTCTTTGTTTCCTCTGTCTCTGTCTCTCTCTCACATCTTTTTTTTTTTTTCTCCTAAACTGGACAAGTAAATTCCTTAAGAGAAGGATTTAAATTATACAACTTTAAAAAAGCAATGTCAATTTTTTAATTTTTATTTTTACTTTATTTTACTTTACAATACTGTATTGGTTTTGCCATACATTGACATGAATCTGCCATGGGTGTACATGAGTTCCCAATCCTGAACCCCCCTCCCACCTCCCACCCCATATCATCTCTCTGGATCATCCCCGTGCACCAGCCCCAAGCATCCTGTATCCTGTTTCGAACATAGACTGGCGATTCATTTCTTACAGGATAGTATACATGTTTCAGTGCCATTCTTCCAAATCATCCCACCCTCTCCCTCTCCCTCAGAGTCCAGAAGTCCGTTCTATACATCTGTGTTTCTTTTGCTGTCTTGCTTACAGGGTTATCATTACCATCTTTCTAAATTCTATAATATGTGTTAGTATACTGTATTGGTGTTTTTCTTTCTGGCTTACTTCACTCTGTATAATCTGCTCCAGTTTCATCCATCTCATTAGAACTGATTCAATGTATTCTTTTTAATGGCTGAGTAATACTCCATTGTGTATATGTACCACAGCTTTCTTATCCATTCATCTGTTGATGGACATCTAGGTTGTTTCCATGTCCTGGCTGTTATAAACAGTGCTGCAATGAACATTGGGGTATATGTGTCTCAATTTAACTTGTCTTTGGTTTAGCTTAAAAATGTTTATTTGCTAGGATTTTAATAATAATACTGGTGAAGTATTTTTGTAATACTAGGAGATCACATTCTACATAGACTGGGCATGAAGCTAAATTTCATTGTATTTGATAAATTTTATGTTCCAGAGATTCAAAATCATTTTTCAAACAGCCAAAAATCTCTTTTCACAACAATTCATCACAAAACTAGCTATTTGGAAATGGTTTAAGTTTGTATAACCTGAAATATGTTAATAACATCTTCTTTAGGTCTTTCATTGAATATGTTCTAGTTTATTGCTTCTTATAATTAAAAAATCTTTAATAACAAATCTAAATATTTTTAGAAAAAGTCTAAATAACTTTTAGAGGGAAAATGAACAAAAATGAGTTAGACTTCAATGAAAAGTTCAAAGGAAATAGATTTTGGTGAAAAATATTAAGCTAGTTTTTGTTTCCACTTGGAGATATAAATTGAGAAATGCTTAAAATATATTCTGTGAACTTTACGAATCCTTGGTGTTTTATCAACATTCAAATTACTTACAGAGTTGTTCCCCCTACTCATTTGGAAAGGTCTTGCAGCTGTTTGCAGAGTTGACCAATGTCAGGAAATCAGCTAGAGCTCCATCCTGTATGTCCCAGTAGAGCTCAGGGCTCTGTCTTCACCGCTCTTTTAAAGTACATCCACACCTGAAGTGGATTAGGAGTAGCATGGACTTGAGAAGATGGTTCTAGAAACCCAGGCTTTAATCCACGTTCTGCATCTCACCCTCATTCATTTCTTGACATTTTATAATCTGGCTGCCTTTTATCCATCCTATTTCCCAGTATATGGGCTTTCCCGGTGGCTCAGTGCTAAAGAATCCACCTGCCAATGCCGGAGACAAAGGAGAAGCGGCTTCGATCCCTGGTTGGGAAGATCCCCTGGAGTAGGAAATGGCAACTCACTCCAGTATTCTTACCTGGGAAATGCCATGGACAGAGGAGCCTGGCGGGCTACAGTCCATGGGGTCACAAAGAGTCAGACACAACCGAGCGACTGAGCACACACAGACACAGCCCAGCTTACTGGAAAGCTGATCGTGCTTTTCTGCTCCTCAGAACCAGTGATCTTTGTCTTCAGAGTCTATGTCCCTTTGCAGTGGCATCGTTGGTCGCCCCTTCCTTGGCTCTTTCTCCTCTCAAGGCCTCTAGGAAATAGTTCCATCCTCAACCTCTCTCTTCTTCCATTGTGTCTTTCTTCCTCTTCTAACCTCTTAAGGTAGCTGGTTGCTGAACTTTTGTTCTCAGCTTCCTCATGTCTCTCTGGCTTCTTCCTCTTCAATCCTCTATAGTTTCACAAATATTATCATTGAGTATCGATTAGAAAAGATTCTAATCAAAGTATATCTCAAAGTAATCAAAAGTATATGTCTCCAGGACTAACTCTCTCTTGAGTATGGTATATCTCCACATGGATGTCCCATTGATAGCTCAACACAGCAGATCCCAAACTGAATTATTACTCTCCTTTCCAAACTCACCCTTCCTCTTTACTGGTTTTTATCAATAGCACTATCATGAAACTATGTATTTTACAGTCTTCATATTTCTCTTTTAATGGTATCACCATGTCTGTATTGTCTTTTATAACTGGTTTCAGATTATAACATCTTAGAGCCCCTTGGTGGCTCAGAGGGTAAAGCATCTGCCTGCAATGTGGGAGACCCAGGTTCAATCCCTGGGTTGGGAAGATCCCCTGGAGAAGGAAATGGCAACCCACTCCAGTATTCTTGTCTGGAGAATCCATGGATGGAGGAGCCTTGTAGGCTACAGTCCGTGGAGTGGCAAAGAGTCTGACATCTTATAACATCTTATCTCTTATTTCATTTAATTAATTCATGTTTTTCAGGAAAGCAAGTATAATCTTTGATCTGTACAAGTCACACGGCCACTTACATATTACTTGGAGAGCAAGCATTACATTTTAAGTATTTAGACTTACTTGGTCCTTCTATAACAATGCATTTACTCTTTGCACAAGCTCTATAAGGTTGTAATTACTTTATGTGTTCTGATATAGTTTGCATAGGAAAATGAAATAATGCAATAATGATATGCTATTAAAAATAATGTAATGGCTGAGATTTGTTAGTATGGAAATCATTTAGAAACATTTTGCATTCCTTGTATGCATATAATATATAAACCTGTATATAATGTATAGTGCATATGCTATACTAAGTCACTTCAGTCGTGTCCAACTCTGTGTGACCCCACAGATGGCAGCCCACCAGGCTCCCCCATCCCTGGGATTCTCCAGGCAAGAACACTGGAGTGGGTTGCCATTTCCTTCTCCAATGCATGAAAGTGAAAAGTGAAAGTGAAGTCGCTCAGTCATGTCCGACTTAGAAAAGATTGCCTTCTCCGTTTGCCTGTACGTTTGCCTTCTCCGTATAGTGCATACATTTTATCATATCTATCTGTGCCACAATTTGCAAATCCATTGAATAGTCAAAACCCTTCCTCTATGCACAGGTAAAGGTTATGCTCTAAGTTTTAATAGTTTTGAATTATATTTAAAGACTGAAGTGTGTATACATATATATATATATGCACACATACATTATATTTCTTGAGGGATATGTAAATGTCCCTCAATATATATATATATAATATTATAAATATATAATATACACTATAATATATACTATATATATATAATATGATAATTCCCACCTAAATTTTAATCATACATTGATTTTCCTCCATTTGTAATGTCTTCTTTCACATCTCCACCTACTGCAATCTCTTTTTGAACAACTGCTCAATATCACTTTCCTGTAATCATGTTACCAATCTCTCCATTTTTTCCCCTTACCATCTCACTGTATATTGATCATTTTAATGCAGAAATAACATCCTGCCTAATGTTACAACTATTTGCCTTTGTTAATTATTCCATGTTAGAATAAAGCTTTCTTTAAAGTAGGGACTCTATTTTAACTTCTATTTTCTCCTGAAAGCACCAAACATGGACCATAACAGGTATTCAGTGAAAAGGCACTTACTTAGTGAATTGCATTTCAGCTTCTTGGAAAATAAGGGTAGTGCCTGCCCTGTGTTAGCAGTGTGTGCTTTTTGGAGGAAAAACTGATATCAGGCCATAAATAGATTTGCACAAAGGTGTCTTGTCATATTACAAAACCATGTGCTTGGATTCCAGAAAGTTATCATGTTCATCATTCTGTCTTTGTGCAAGGTCTTTCTTGCACACATATAAAAGTTGGACTGGAATAATTTAACTAAGTATTTCCTGACAAAGGATTCCATTTCAGGTGTATCCTGTATCTTTCATGATTTGCCATAAATCTATGAGCTCTCATTAAAATTCCAAACAAGTAAGCTGCTGGTTCTCTGGGAAAAAAAAAAAGTGTCTGAAATCTTGAGCACAATACAACTGATTTGTATTTTAAAGTGTTTTCCCTAGGAAGCATAGCCTTACAAAAAGTGAGAATAACTCAAAATATTGTTCACTTTTGTGTTAAATGAGGGGTCTTACAATGAAGATAATAAAATTGAATAAAGTATATTCTTGGCAGAATGACAAAATATGTCATTCTTCAAATTACTATAGCAATAAATCATTGCTAGCATTTTCATGATTCAAAGTTTCCACTGTTAATCTTTACACAGATTCATTCCTTCAATCATTTATCCATTCATGCACACTTTTATGCATGCAAAACATTCACTGACCATGCACCAGGCATGAGGCTTGAGTGTTAGAATGATGACCTCTTGATTGCCATTAGAATAAAGATTTTGATGGAAACTCTAGCAGTTCTTCTAGAGTTGTAGCTGTCTTCTTGCCTATTATGAGCATTTGTGACTTATTTGGTCATACAGATTCCTGCATGGACAAAGGTTAAACTTGTGTGTTTTGGGTAAGATGATGTCTGGGAGTCCCACCATGAAATATTGCAGGTGAATAGCTCCCAGGTGGCTCAGTAGTAAAGGATTCACCTGCAGTGCAGGAGATGCAGGTTTGATCCCTGGGTTGGGAAGATCCCCTGGAGGAGCAAATGGCAACTCACTCCAGGATTCTTGCCTGAAGAATCTCATGGACAGAAGAGCCTGGCCAGCTACAGTCCATGGGATCACAAAGAGCTGGACATGATTTGGCAACTTCACACACATAATTCTAATGCTTCCATGAAAGCCAACAACCCCTCTCTTTGATCTTGACTCTAAGTTAGGGGCAACCACTAGCATGAGAGAAAATTCTGAGAGTCCAGGGCTGCAGCCCATCCCTGACCTGGTGACACCCTGTCTTTCCATTTCTGGTCATTTTGTTCCTTCTGTCCTCAGCACTCTTTAACCTCCCTCCTTTAATCTTCCTATTGCTTTGAACACTTCTAAAGTCTCTGAATTTGGGTTTCACAGATGGCGCTAGTGATAAAGAACTCACCAATGCAGGAGATATATAAGGCGCAAGTTCGATTCCTGGGTTGGGAAGATCCTCTGGAGGAGGGCATGGCAACCCTTTTGAGTATTCTTGCCTAGAGAATCCAATGGACAGAGGAGCCTGGTAGGCTACAACCCACAGGGCTACAAAGGGTCAGACATGACTGAAGTGACTTGGCATGCATGTACCCAGAGCCTCTGGGCTTAGGGGAAAGACATCGCATAAGCACTTTTCTCCTAGATCTCCTAGGTGGGTGGATGTGTATAGCAAAGGTTTTCTAAGAGTTTCTGAAGTAGTTCTGTGTGTTTTCTTTTTTTCTTTCTTTTTCTGTGTTTGCATATTTTTATCATAAAAAGATCATAACATAGAGCTCTGATTATGAAAGCAAGCTGGAGATCATCTTCACAACATCTTGGAGATCATCTTCACCAACATCTTGAAACTCGAGCTCAGAAAGAATATGGTTTTTCAATGACCACACCTGGGATGATTGATACTGGTGACCAAGTGCAAGCTTGGTCTTGAGCCTCTCCTCCTGGTACATTTTCTTCCACAGCAGTTCAAGCTTTGCATTTATGCAGCTGTAGAAGCTGGAACAAGTCTGGTAATGACTCTGAGCCTTGTGTTCTCATTTGTAACATGAAGACCATATTATTTCGGTGACAAGATTGAAGATTGTGGGAAATATCTGCAAAGAACCAACTCCATTTCTGGCATCCAGAAAACACTCAGGATCTAGTTGATGACTGATGAAGATTTTTCTCTGGAAGCTGGAAAGCCTTCACAGATACAGAGTTTATACCACTTAACAATACAAATCATTTGGTTCTCGCAATAGTCTCTCTGTTGAAGTATGTGCTTGTCAGCTTCTGAAATTATGAATAGCCCAAGTTGCATCAGCAGAATAGAGAGAGAGAAAAAAAAAGCCAAAGCAAAAACACAACATATCCCTACCCCACCAATCCACCTATTCAAGCTGGTTGATTTTTTCATTTAGCATGTTTTTTGTCTTATAAAGATAGAAAAGAGGGTATTTTCCCTTCTTTTTTTCAGATAATTTTGGGATTAGAAGCTTTGAGGAGGGAGGAGCTGACAGAGAGCAGGTTAACACAAAAGTCAGCCTATATTCCAGGAAAGAAAGATGCCATGGCAGGCCTATGGCAGGAGAGATTGGGAGGTGGGAGAGGCCAGGCTGGTTAAGGGGATTTGAGCCATGGACTCGGTCCTGCCCAGAGTGAAGGAATACGGAGAGGCATCTTAAATCTGCACAGGAGTTACTGTGACAGGATGTCAGACCTTGCAGGACCCTCAAGGTCATCTTGAGAAACAACTGTCTTACACAGATAGGAGTCAGAGATCAAGGAGGAAAATGAGGGAGAGGGTGTTTATTGGTCTACCAGCCCCATGCTAGGCTCTTATTTCATTTGTTTCCTCAGCAAGCCTGCCTCATGCTTGGTGGAAAACCAGGCTTGAGATCACAGGTGGGAAGTGGTTGTACCTGCCTGGGGGCTCTGAGGGTCTTGACATCACCTGCCTTCCCACCTAAGCTCTGCCCAGATGTGAAAGAATATTCTTCTGAAGTCATGAGGGTTAATTTTCGTCTTTATGGTTTGATGGAAGTGAAAGTATCAATCTCAACCACTGGTCATTTAATGGAAAGATTTATTATTTTGATACCAAACACATTTGATATCAAATATAGTAAGCTAACAAATGCACCCTACCCTTTACCCGCAAACACTCAGGTCCTAATCCCTAAAACTTTGAGTGTTACCTATATGGCAAAAGAGACTTTGTAGATATGATCAAGTTAAGAATACTGAGGTGGGGGTTGGCCCTAAATGTTATCACAGTGTCTTTATAAGAAGGAGGCAGGGAGATATTTGACTCCAGAAACAAAAGGCAAGGTATGGACTGAAGCAAGATGCTGCATGCTGGCTTTGAAGACTGAGGAAGGAGCCTCGGGCCAATTAATGTAAGGAACGCAATGCTATAAGCTGGAAGAGGTGGGGACAGTGTATCCCCTGAGGTCTCCAGGGGGATCATGGCCCTGTGAACACCTTTATTTTGGCTCAGGGAAATTGACTTCGGACTTCCAACTGACACAACATTAAGAGAATAACCTTAGTGGTGCTTTAAACTGCCAACTTTGCAGTAACTTGTAACAGCAATTTACTGTTACAAATCAGCACACCTGAGGACCGCGATTCACATCAGCGAAGGAGTCTTGGCATGTGGTGACCTTGCGCGGCTGCGGTCTCGCGTGTGCTCATTTCTTGTCATAAGCACAGGGTCATAAACATTCCGTGTGTGGCATTTGGACCAATTATAGAATCTCCAGAACAGCAAGCTGCCACTTCAGGGTCCCTGCCTATGGTTTTTCACTGGTTAATCTGAGAATGGGGGTAATTTCCCTTTTGAGTGCTAGCAAGCGATGTAAAGGGAGTGAATCTTCTATTGTCTGGGTTTGAGTGGCAGGGGGAGTTTGGGAGGGGCTGCCATTTGTAAAATTGGTTGGCATTCCAAGCAGGCATAGGAGGAAAGAAAAGGTGAAAAGTATTACCCAGTGATAGATGAATGTGGGGTACAATTTATTCCTTTTCCTTGTCTTGCGTGGTGGAAACGGCACATTATATTCTTCAGTTCAGTTCCGTTCAGTCTCTCAGTCATGCCCGACTCTTTGTGATCCCATGAATTGCAGCATGGCAGGCCTCCCTGTCCATCACCAACTTCCGGAGTTCATTCAAACTCACAGCCATCGAGTCAGTGATGCCATCCGGCCATCTCATCCTCTGTCATCCCTTTCTCCTCCTGCCCCCAATCCCTTCCAGCTTCAGAATCTTTTCCAATGAGTCAGCTCTTCACATGAGGTGACCAAAGTACTGGAGTTTCAGTTTTAGCATCATTCCTTCCAAAGAACACCCAGGACTGATCTCCTTTAGAATGGACTGGTTGGATCTCCTTGCAGTCCAAGGAACTCTCAAGGGTCTTCTCCAACACCACAGTTCTTACATAACTATTAATACAAACATGAACTTAGAGGGTGAAAGGCAGGTAAGACCTGCCATCCTATGCACTCTGAGCAGGAGAGTATGTCTTAGGCACTTGAAGCGTGCCCTGTAGAGTTACAGGATGATGAAGGTAGGATCTGAACCCTGATTTACCTAAGTACATTTTTTATCTCTTCTTCCATTCCATATGGCTTCATACAGAAAAAGGCATACACAGAAACAGAGCTAGACCACAAGTTTCCTGTAACTGAGTCCAAAAGTATCTCCACCTTCCCATATAGCTCTTTTGCAAAAAAAAAAAGATTCTTAGTTTTGCTTGTCTTCATCCAATAAATAATTTTGTTCAATCTAACAGAGGTAGTCTTTTACTGTTTCCATCAAACAAAGAGTAAAGTGTCTTAAAGGGTAAAGTGGGTAATTTGGCAAAGAGATGATTCTTAAAGATTGTTTCTTAGAGAAGAATTTCTCTAAGAATCTTTCTTTCTTAAACAATCTTTCTTAAAGATTCGATTCTTGAAGAGATCAGTCCTGGAGAAAATAAACGTATAATTCAGTGTGACCTCATGGACTGTAGTCCACAAGGCTCCTCAGTTCATGGGATTTTCCAGGCAAGAATACTGGAATGGGTTGCCATTTCCTTCTCCAGGGGATCTTACCAGGGACTGAACTGACATCTCCTACATTGGTAGGCAGATTCTTTACCACTGAGCCACCAGCAAAGCTTGTATTAAAGGGGAAAAGTGTGTAACTTGTCAAAGAGATGATTCTTGAAAGGTTGTTAAAGAATACTAAGGGGAAAATGAAGATCTAATTCATTGATTTCTCCTTTGGGTGGTGTGCTTGATACCCACCTTTTCATTCATCTTTGCAAGGCTATCAGGTTAGTTTTATTATCTTTAATTTGCCTATGAGTAAATCCAAGGCTAAGAGGGGTCAGAGGATTGTCCTAAGCTCCTCAGATCAGTTGTTCTCAAACTTGTGTCTGTGTGAGTCTCCGGGAAGGCTTGTTCAAACACAGATAGATGAATCTGGCTCACGGAGTTTCTGATTCTGTATGTCAGGGGTGGGGCCTGAGAACCTGCATTTCTAGCAAGTTCCCTGTAATTCCAATGCTGCTCATCTGGCAACCACACCTTCAGAACTTCTGAGCTGGAGCATTTTTAAAAAGATCTGGACTCAGGACTGTTTGAATTCAAATCATACTGTCTCAGGATTCCCTTTTTGGAATTCCCTTCAGGTTCTCCAGCGAGCAGAGAATCATGGGACCCAGCTGCACACAAGACCCATATCCACTGGCAAAGATTGCCTGAATGCCAAGGCTTCAATTTCCAACCCATTCACTGGGTCTAGCCATGGCTAAGAGAACAGAATGTCAGAGAATGTTTGAGAGAAGGAGATTGGATGCCAGCTGAGAATTGCCCAGAGCTGCAGTTTCACTTCAATTCCTAACTCTTATTTACTAGAAAGAAAATAGTTTTTGTTATTTAAAAATCTATATTCTTACACACTTATGCTACTTTTATGCTTACATTAAATTTTACGCTTTTATACTTTTATGCTTAACATTAAATTACAAAAAATATAAAATTCAAAATAAGGCAAAATTATGAGAGACTGCAATATTATTTCCATGGATTATCAGATATATACAGTTTAAAAGTTGTGCTTTCTTGGAGGTAATTCCAGTTGGGATTATTTTAACATCAATGTGTATGAAAGACTGGGCATGGTTTAGGGTCATAGCTGATTTCACTGATTTTTCTTTTATTTACCCCTAGCTCTATTAACAGGATGCTTGCTGTTTGTCAAAAGTTTGGACAGTGCAGTGGCTGCAAATGAAAATTTCCAACACATAGGATAACTACTGATATTTTACTTGATTTCCTTTACACATTTTCTTTTGTAACCTTTTATTTTAAAGCACATAAAAGTAGTCACATGTGACTACTGAGCAGTTAAAATCAGGAGGGTGCAAATTGAGATGGGATGAATGTATACATACTAAAAAAACTCCAAAATTTGATATAAAAATATATAGGATATCTGTTCATAATTTTTGCAATAATTACATAAGTTTTGTATATTTGAGATACTGGTTAAATATGTGCTTTAAAAAGGCACAGCCTCAGAGATTATACTGGGGTTGGGACAATGAAGTGAGAGGCAAGGAAACAGGAAAATTGAGGGTTTGTGATCGGTGACTGAGGGTAGTTTAAGTATAAATGTAAAATACCTGGCTGGTGACAGTACCACGGATGTGGGAGTCTGAGATGAACTGGATGAAAAATGAAGGTTCTTAGACCTGATCAGGAAGTCAAGGTGCCGGACAGTTCATCCATTTGAATAGTGAATTTCCCCTTGGAAGGTGGCAGTGACTAGGAAGGAGAGGAAGCTTGATTCTTGGTACTTAGTAGGGACTCGAGCTGATGCGTGGTTGGGAAGCCCTGGTGATGGAGGCAGATGTAGAAATAAGTAGGTGAGAGGAGAATTTCTGCCAGGGCTTACCTATAGTCCCCAGGTCAAATCCAGCTGTCTGTCTTTTATAAACAAAGCTTGTTGGACACAGTCCCTCCTATCTCTTGATGTGTTTTCTGTGATGACTTTTTCTACAATGGTAGAATTGAGTACTTTAGACTGAGGCTGCATGTTTCATAAAAGCTTAGAATATTTAATACATGGCCCTTTACAGAAAATTCACCAACCTTGGATTGATGTCTTGGTCAAAATGAGCCTCAGTGGAGGAGGGGTTTCTTTCTAGTAGGGAGAGGTAAATTCTTTGAGAATGCTGAAATCAATCCCAGGAAGGCAACTGTACTGTTAAAGCTGCAACTCCTGAGAGATCTTAGGACCAATATTAACTTCAAAGCCTGCAGTGCCTTCTCTGCTGTGTGTCTTAGGCTTCTGCAGACACTAGCATTTATGAGAGGCACAAGTGTGCTTTATAAACGGAATCATGATAGCAAGGTTTGTATAAGTTGGCACGTGCAAAACTATATACTCTCTTGTGTGCATAGTGAGTTGTTCAGTTGTGTCAGCCTCTATGCGACCCCATGGACTATAGCCCATCAGGCTTGTCGGCCCAGGAGATTCTCTAGGCAAGAATACTGGAGTGGGTAGCCAGATCAGGGAAGCTTCCTGATCCAGGGATTGAACCAGTGCCTCCTGCACTGCAGGCAGATTCTTTACCACTGAGCAACCTGGGAAGACTCACCCCCAAACCTATGGAAATGTTTGACTTGTGTAGCATTTCTTGTTTCTATTTAGAAACAAGGAAAGTTTCACTTACTTCCTCTTAGGCTTTACACACAGCTTTCATGCATTGGAGAAGGAAATGGCAACCCACTCCAGTGTTCTTGCCTGGAGAATCCCAGGGATGGGGGAGCCTGGTGGGCTGCCGTCTATGGGGTCACACAGAGTTGGACACGACTGAAGCAACTTAGCAGCAGCAGCAGCAGACTCTATTAAGGGAATTTTTTTCCTTCTTGATAATAATACCTGATCTATGGCATGAAAGATCTCATTTGTCGAAAATACATAATCCTACCAATTCTTGATGCAATTATCCTCTCAGTAGGAAAGGGTGCAGCACATTGGAAAGTGCAGTGGACTCAGACGCATTAGACCCAGCATATATTTTTAGCTTTGCTTCTATTTTGTTGCCTCTAAATTTCCGTCTTCTCATCTATCACAATGATGGCAATAGAATGCTACCACTTATTGAGTGATAATAATAACTACCTTTTCCTGAGAGACAGTATAATTTAGTGATATGAGTGGAGACTCTGGAGCCTGGCTGCCTGGCTTTGAACTCTGGAAACTCACTGGGTGAGTCTCTAAAATTCTTTGGACTGTACTTTTTCCCTTATTAGAAAAAGGAGAACTGCTGCTGTTGTTGTTTAGTTGCTAAGTTTTGTCCAACTCTTTTGCAACCCCATGGACTGTAG
The DNA here is from genome assembly GCA_006408695.1 of Aepyceros melampus. Lineage (NCBI taxonomy): Eukaryota > Metazoa > Chordata > Mammalia > Artiodactyla > Bovidae > Aepyceros > Aepyceros melampus. The sequence goes on along the minus strand of SJXQ01011877.1, from coordinate 97,774 downwards.
CCTGCCAGGCTTCTCTGTCCATGGGATTTCTCAGGCAAGAATACTGGAGTGGGTTGCAATTTCCTGCTCCAGGGGATCTTCCCAACCCAGGGATTGAAGCTGCATCTCCTGCATTGGCAGGTTGATTCTTTACTGCTGAGCCACCAGGGAAGCCCCCAAAGGAGGATAGTACTTCATTAATTGAATTAATATTTATGGTACACTTGAAGCCTGGCACATAAAGAAATGCTATTTTAGTCTGTTAAAAATAATTAAAATAAAATGCTAGGTCTTTTATATCCACTGTAATTACTATTGTAGTAATTGTACTATATAATTACTAAGCATATTAGGCTTAGTTCTTTATATGTACTGTTATTTAATGATAATGTCAATGCTGCACAGAAAGTATTATTTCCACACATTTTCTATCTGAATAAACAGAATCAGAGAGGTTAACTAAATCATTCATACCACACAGCTAGTAAATGAAGGAATAAGAATACTCCAAATCTTCTTATGCCAAGTTTTGGCCAGAAATAAAGCCTTGGATTTGATCACTTGTCAGAAGTAAATAATCCCAGTTAGTTGAGAGTTAACTTGCCAGGTTTAATGTTGGCCCATCCTTGAAAATGTCCCTGACTTGTATGGGGCCTTGGAAATATGACCCAAGTTTTCCATTTTTTAAATGTTTTGTAGAGGATAGAAATGATAGTAACATATAGTACAAAAGGGTAGGTAAACATCTGTTAATTTTAACCTGTGCTGTAACTGGTTTACCAGTTCTGGGAATAGCAGCTTAATTTTTCTTTGGGAACCCACCTTTTCTCTATGAAAAAACATCTATTCTAGATTTTAAAAAATTATTCAGAGGAGCAGAAGAAAGATCAGGGCAAACATGGGGAATGGCAAATAGCTCTGTGCAGCTGAAGCACAGAGAATATGATAAGGAGTGACTGAAGGGTTTATTAGGTGCTACAAGTTTCTTGGGAGGATTAAATGAGAAATAGATGAGAAAATGTTTTTTGCAAACTATAAAATTGTCATCATATTGTTTATTAATTTAAAGGCCTGATATACTAAGCTCATGAATTTAGATTCCCCCACTCCCATAGGTATTTCTTTTCCTTTTTTTTTGGCCTGGAGTTACATGGTGAGATTTGCATTTTAGAAAGGTGACCTGATGTTTTTTTGAGAATGATGGCTTAGAGGGGCTGGATTGAGGCAGGGTGGTTGATGAAGCAGTTGTAACTTGAGTGAGAGGTAATGTGATGGTTAATTTCATATGTCAACCTGGCTGAGCCATAGTGCTCAGATATGAAGTCAAACTTTATTCTGGATGTTTCTGCAAGATTTTGGATGAGATTAACATTTAAATTGTGGGACCTTGCATAAAACACATTTTTGCCCAATCAGCTGCAGGCCTGAATAGACTACTGGTCCACGCTACAAATTTGGGGAGCCAGCCTCCCTAATAACATGAGCTAATTTCTTACAATAAAGCTCTCTCTATATTTGTGCACATCTATTGGGTCTCTGGAGATTGCTGACTGATACAGATGGTAGAACCTGCACCAGGGCAGTGGCTGTAGAGATGGAAAGCAGGGTAGGAGTTGAAGAGCTGGCTAGGAGATGAAATTGGCATAATTGCTGCCATTCTGGGGGTGAGCAGAGAGGAAGGATGAAAGGTTTCAGTGGTGATCAGATGGGCTACTGGATGGATTCTGGTGCCAGGTGCCAAGAGCAGAAGCCCAACATTGTTGACTATTGTGTTCAGGCCCCAGTTAGAAACTGCACATGCCTAAAATAGAGGCAAGTGGATGTGAGCTCAGGGAAATCCCCACTAGGACAGCGCAAGCTGCTGAGAGTGAGTGGAGAACAGGAAGTGTGTGAGATCTGGCTCTTCCAGTTTCCACTTCCCGTCCTGTTTTCTTGGCTGGTTTGAGGAGAACCCTGTGACCCGGCCTGTCAGGAGCATCACTGCTCTGCAGGTCAGCATTTCTAGCAGATGCCAAGAGATGTGTGTGGAGGTGTGTGGGCACACACTATGAGTATTTGAAACAAAACCAATGACCTATGCAATAAATAAAACTGTCATGTCACTCATGTTCCCAAAGTCTGACTTCAATTCTATAAAAAAAAAAAAAAAGAAGAGAAAATACCTCCTGGAGGCAAAATCACCTCTGGTATATGTGTGTGGATAGATGTTGGGGAGGGGAACGCCCTACCTACCTGGCAGGTAGGGCACTAGGAATAGGAAACCAACCAAGAAGTAGTCCCCTCGCATCCAGGACATGGTGGGGATGAGTGGTGGGGATTCAGATTCAGTTGTGTGAGTGTCTAGTGAGACTGGGAAGCCACAACTAAGATCCATGGAACATTTTTAGAATAAAACTCTAAGTGATAAAGGAGATACAGGAGATAAAGATATGTAAGAATTCAGATTCAATGGACATGAATGTGAGCCAGCTCCTGGAGACGGTGAAGGACAGGGAAGCCTGGCATGCTGTAGTACGTTGGGTCACAAAGAGTCAGACATGACTGAGGGACTGAACAATGACAAGGATTCGGAAAAAAGACAACGTTTTAAAGAAGGAAGAGACAACTTCTTGGAAGAAGGCAAGTAGAAGATAAACCTTGGAGCATGCTTTGTGCAGTTTTGAGCATTCCTTATTAGAAAACTTAACTGGTTAGAAGAAAACATTGCATTTTTCTAAATGGTTTTTCCTCTGCACAGTTGCAGGCCACATGATGCCACCCATTGGTGGGAACTGGGATTGTAACCGTTCTCCAAGTGGAGCTGAGAGTAGAAGGGATTTAGATAGCAATGGAGAATTTGAGGACTTACATTGACTAGGATGGATTTTGCACCAATTCTATATTACTATTTGGAATAAAGGAATGTAACTTCCACTTATTCACTGCATAAGTAGATTTAAAGTACCTGGAATATTTTACTCAGTGCAGATACAGATCTTATAAAGCAGCTGCAATGCGTTTTTCTCCTCTGGTTTAAGGATAGAATGCTAATTACTAGTGAAGTTTCTGAAGACTATGGTGATTTGTTATTTTAGCAGATTTTTAAGTTGAGTTAATTTCCTTTCGTCTCTCCTATCTTTCAACAACAACCTCTTCTGGTTACATTAGAAGGCTGGAACTGAAAAGTTCCTGATTGCTGGTCAATCAGTTTTAGAATGTTTCTTGCAAGATCTCAGGATTTGCTTTGGTTTTAGGCTACTTGAAAACCCATAAAATATCCTTAAACATGGTAGAAAATTCAAAATATGACACCTTGAGAGGATATTGTGTGCATGTATATGTCTCTCTGTGTGTGTATGTTAAATACTGTGCCCAAATCATGTGTATTGTTAGTCGCTTCAGTTGTGTCTGACTCTTTCTGACCCCATGGACTGTATAGCCCAACAGGCTCCTCTGTTCATGGAGTTCTCCAGGCAAGAATACTGGAATTGTTTGCCATTCCTTTTTCCAGGGAATCTTCCCAACTCGGGGATCGAACCCAGGTCTCCTGCATTGCAGGCAGGTTCTTTACTGCTGAGCCACGAGGGAAGCTCAAAATCATGGTCTCATTTGAATCTTATTATTGTCAGAGGTTTATACCTTCTCAAAGCAGTACCTCTGTAGTATATATAAATATACTTGAAATCTACCCTTGAAGGGACATTTGTAATTCCTTTCAGTGAAAACTGCTAAATTACTATTAATCATTTCATGCCTAAATCCATAATTTTTCCTCCCCCTTCTTCTGAACGTATTCAACCAAAGCAGGGACTGGCACCTACATAGAAACTGAAGCATAGATTTTGAATGTTTGGGAACATTTAGCATTTAGATTTTCAGTCTCCTGAGGAACTGAAATTCAGTGATTGAAATTCTGATCTCGTAGTGGTAAATGGACATAATACACCCTTGAAATCTACATGTGAGGTTAGCTCATGAATTATTCTACTTGAGAATAAACTGAAAAAAAAAAAGCACGGATGTATTTCAAACTCCAGTAGGATGCTGGTATTCAAAAAGAGCAAACATATCATAGAAGTAAAAAGTACTAGAAGAAATTGATCAAGATTTGGAAAGGTTATAGGACGTACATCTGGGCTTTCAGTGGTATGTACAATCTACTCCTCTCCTTTGCTCTAGTAGCTGACTGTAAGTATATCAATATTACAGACTTTGTTTTTTCCCTTATTTTGGCATTTTCTTGGAGAACTGAACTTAAAGGGTATTTTCGTGTTGTTTTCTTTTGTTTTTACAGTCAAACATTAAACCTCCCCAAAGGAATTTTTGTTGGTCATGCCTGAATGGTTCAACACTATAGCTTGGTATTTCTGACTTTTCCTTTGCTTCAATACTTCAACTCTGCAGTGTATTTTAGAGAAAAGTACTACTTGTGAGGGTGGAGAGAGCTGCAGCTCTGGAGTCAGGTTGGCAGGCACGGGTCAAATCCCAGGTGTCCCATGAGGGGATGTCCAAGGCTATGGGGAGACCTCCATTCTCTGGACATCAACTTCACGAGTAAAAATAAAAAGGCTTCCTTGCAGAGTTCCTCTGAGATTAAAGATTACATTTGTAAAATACTTGGTAGAGAGAGTTATGGTGGGTAATAAAAGCTTAAAATCCATACTTGAGAAAACATCAACTTGGTTCTTTTAGAGTGGGTAAAGAATCTGCCTGCAGTGCAGGAGATGCAGAATAATGAGTTCGATCCCCGGGTCAGGAAGATCCCCTGAAGGAGGAAATGGCAACCCAGTCCAGTATTCTAACATTGGAAAGCTCAAGGGCAGAGGAGGCTGGAGGACTACAGTCAAAAGTGTCACAGAGAACAGGACATGACTGAGAAGAATTGGCTTCTAACATTGCTGTAAGCTCAAAACTTTGTCCATATCTCAGGACATTTGCAGTTTCTTCTGACTGTAGTTTTTTGGGTCGTTATTATCTTCTCTGACTGTGAGCCTTCTACAGGCAAAGCTTGTGACTTCACCATCTTAGCATCTTATACAACAAGGCTTCTGGTTTCCCCGTGTGTCATCTGCTAAACACTGGGTCCCAGAATATGCTTCTTGAGAAAAAAAAATTCCATGATCTAATAAGTCTGGGAAATGTTGCATACATGCTATGACCCCCTTCTGAGAAATTTTCAACTTGTATTAACTCATCGAATGAGCTAAAAAGCCCAACAAAAGAGAAATTCTAACTCTGTTTGACTCAGTGTTTCTCAATCTCATTAGACTATGGAGAACCACCTTTGCTCTTTAATAGCACCTATTAATTTTGAGGATAACACTTCTCTCCAGGAGGCTAGTGCAGTGTCTGTAAAACAGGCAGACAGAAAATATATATAATATTACATTTCATATATTACATTTTATATAAGCTCTTCTTATTTCTAACAGTTACATAATTCTGTTCATATAAAATAGGTCTGATTTTTCTCATTCGTTCAAGAACCCCAGGGCTTCTAAAAGAAAACTGAGTTCTATATGCCAAATGTGCCAACTTAAAATGTTCATTAAAACAATAGCAACAATTATAGGACACGGACATAGAGAACAGACTTATGGACATGGCAGGGAATTGGGGGAAGGAGAGGGTGAGATGGATGGAGAGAGTAACATGGAAACTTACACTACCATATGTAAAATAGATAGTCAATGGGAATTTGCTGTATGACTCAGGGAACTCAAACAGGGGCTCTGTAACAACCTAAACGGGTGGGAGGGGAGGGAGATGAGAGGGAGTTTCTAGAGGGAGGGGATGTGTGTATATCTATGGCTGATTCATGCTGCTGTTTGGCAGAAGCCAACAAAATTCTGTAAAGCAATTATTGTTCAATTAAAAAATAAATTAAAAAACAATAGCAACAATTGTAAAGACAATGGCAACTTCTTTTAAAAATGAATTGTGTTGGATGAAGCTAAATTTGAAAAGTGAGATTCCATTGGTCATGTATAAAACTATTAAAATTAAACAAAATATCCAACTCTCAGCTCATAAATGTTAGAATAGCATCTGCTCCTTCTCTTAGGGGAGCAATAACAGATGAAGGTATTCCCATAAATGAGTATTCCAGAAAGCAGAAACTGAGCATACCAAACACTAAAACATTAAAAAAATCTCAACTATGATACAAATCTTTCCTAAAAAATACCACACACTTCTCATCCTTATTATTAGTTCATATAGAATATAATTTGACCCATTTTTGATGACACGGGAACAATGCCATACCACTATCCTGGCCAAAGTACAAGTACGTTCCTTCTCAAGAATATGCCATGAGGTTCTTAGAGCGTCTTTCTTCCTTCTCTAAATATTCCTACACTGCAGCTGTCTTATTTATTGTTATCAATATCTTACTCCAAGGTGAATTTCTTCAGAAGAACTTCTGAAGTTGACACCTCTCCTGACACCTTTGTCCCAACTGGATCTCGTCCCCAACTGACTTCTAATCTGAAGATAATGAAGACATCACACAGCTTGTGAAACAGTAGCTGTTTTTAGCAAACATTTGTAAATAAATAAGTTCCTGTCAGCCTCTGAAAAATGGCTTTATACCGATTACTATCCATTTGTATTAACATAATAACATAGGGTGAGACTGAAACATCATTTCATGTAAGGTTGGGGTTCCATAAAAACTTTGCTTTCTGATAGCTATGTTCCCACCTCTAACTCATGTTCTGATGACTTGATTCAGTCAAGAGTTAACTGGCATTCATCTATGTCAGACACTGGGACAATGCTGTGTGTTGGTGGTTTCTGAGAAGGACTAATCAGTAGTACTTCCTTCTTCCTACCAAATTCTTAATTGACTGAAATTAAGGAAATTGCAACCCACTCCAGTACTCTTGCCTGGAGAATCCCATGGAGGGAGGAGCCTGGTAGGCTACAGTCCATGGGGTCTCAAAGAGTCGGACACAACTGAGAGACTTCACTTAAAGAAGTGAAGCGAAGTGAAAGTCGCTCAGTCATGTCTGACTCTTTGCGACCACATGGGCTGTAGAGTCCATGGAATCCTCCGGGCTAGAATACTGGAGTGGGTAGCCTTTCCCTTCTCCAGAGGATCTTCCCAGCCCAGGGATAGAACCCAGGTCTCTCACATTGCAGGTGGATGCTTTACAGCGCTCAAAACATCAGCTTTGTTGTTGATGAGCATAGATTACTGGCTTCTGCCTCAGCCCCTCCCCAACCGAATTGACCCTCTCAGTCTAGGAACTGCAGCTCCTCTCACCCCTCCACATAGGTGGCTACTCATCAGTTTATGTGGGTTTAGGCTAAAATAATAATAATTACCAATTTCTGGGCAGTTAACTTTAACCCAACATACTGCTTTACATACACCATATATAATTCTCAGAGCCTGTGAAGTGCTTTTATAGAGAAAGAAATGATGGCTGAGAGACAAGTAATTTGCCCAAACTTTGAAAATTAGTCAAAGATAAGGTTGGAATTTAAGTGTGATTTTACACTGTTCATACACTGAAACTCCAAAAGTTTGGCCACCTGATGTGAAGAACTTACTCATTTGAAAAGACTATGATGCTGGGAAAGGCTGAAGGCAAGAGGAAAAGGGGACAACAGAGGATGAGATGGTTGGATGGCATCACCAACTCAACGGACATGAGTTTGAGTAAACTCCGGGAGTTGGTGATGGACAGGGAGGCCTGGCTTGCTACAGTCCATGGGCTCACAGAGTCGGACACGACCGAGTGACTGAACTGAACTGAACTGAACACTTGTGTTCTTAACTCTCAGAGGTGACTAAGTTCTATGATCTAAGTTCATAGACCACACTCATCTTTACTACAGTGTCACTATTTTCCCCTTCTACTCTTCAAGAGCTGTCCAGTGTGTACTCGACCCTCTTGTTTGCTTAGTGCAACCATGAAGTTCCAGTTGCTCATTTTACAAAGACTCACATAACTTAGAGTGCCTCCCAGCACCCATTTGACTATTCAGAGACCATGATGGTGGCATAAGAAAAAATGTATTTGACAGAGGGAAAAATCACATCAACACAACCATGAAACAAATAGAACACATTGCAGATGGCACATTAAGCATGCATCCTATCAGTGACCTCCAGTGGAGGGCTTTAGGATGCAGAAGTGGAGAAGATGGGTATCAAGAAGCATTTATTTTCTAGGAGAGGGAAATCCTGTTGCTAATTATTATTCCCTGAATACCCTGATTTTCTATGAAAGTGCCTTTCTCATTTCCCTTAGCTACCATTACCATTTCTTGCTTTTCTTTCTCTGTTCATGAGCCGTAAGAACACAGCACCCAACTTTTGGTTGGCGCTCCCTCTAGTGGTAGTTTAATGAATTTCCTGTAATTTACCCTTCATTAATGAAATCTATTTGCATGGTGAAAATCATAGAAGAATCATCACTCACATGCTTAACTTTCATATAGTTTTTATTCCTATAGTTTTAATGACCAGAAAATAACTGTAAAATTTATCTAAAATTATTTGTCAGCTACTGCAATTTTGACAATTATTAAAGGAAATTTCCCATTTTATACATTAAAGCATATGTTTAAAACATTACTTTAGGTTAAATTTTAAATAGCTAGAATTCTGAAGACAAAGTATCTCATTTGTTATGGTAGAGATTGTGTAACCCCCACCCCCAAAATTTATATGTTAAGGTCTCAAACCCCAGAACTTCCTAACGTAACAGTATTTGGATGAAGGATATTGAAAGAGGCGATTAAGTTAAAATGGAACTATTAGGGTGGGTCCTAATCCAATATTGCATGCTCAGTTGCTCAGTCATATTAACTTTCTGCAACCCCATGAACTGTAGCCCATCAGGCTCCTTCGTCCATGGGCTTTCCCAGGCAAGAATACTGGGGTGGGTTGCCATTTCCTTCTCCAGGGGATCTTCCCAACCCAGGGACTGAATCATCTCTTGCATTGCCTGCACTGGCAGGCAGATTCTTTACCACTGAGCCCTCTGGAAAGCTCAATCCATTATTAGTGGTGTTCTTCTAAGAAAAGTAAGAGATAACCAGGATAAGCTAACATAGAGGGACTGCCATGTGGTGAAACAGCAGGAGGGTGGCCATAGGCAAGCCAAGGAGAGAAGTCTCAGAGAAAACCAAACCTGCCTATACCTTCCTCTTGAAAGGTTCCCTGCTTCCTCTAGGATTGCTGTTAGTAGGAAGCAAAATCAGCATTAACTCTGAGAATTCACTGCCATCCTTTCAGGGAAACTTCCTGGAATGAAGCCAGCATAATGAAAATTTAAATGAGGGACAGATTTCTGACATACAATTTGAGCACCTGGATTCAGCAATGTATTAAGTGTTCTCTCGGACATTTTCCATTTCAAGAGCCCATAAGTTTTTCTACTGAACAAAATCAGTTGCCATTGAATTTCGGAAAACAAACGCCCAAATGTCCTCATTAATACAATTCTGAGAGATTTTGTTAACTGCAATTCATTCTAGCTAATTTTATTTCTATTTTGTTGATATAGATCCTGGAGATAAAGCACAAACATTTTTGTTTTTGCAGTCATTCTCATGGATAAGCAGTGAAAACACTGCTGTGTATCTTAGGCCAGTTGGATGCCTACTCGGCATTTCAGATTAACATAGCCAAAGCAGGATTCTGCAACTGCAATCCCAAACTAATTCCTTCTTCTAGCATCTTGATAAATGACATCTGTAATTCACCTAGGTGCTCGAGTATCATCTGTAGGTCATTATTTTTCCTTCATTTTTATGCCTTACATCTAGTGTGAAAGTTCTAGTCGCTCAGTCGTGCCTGTCCATGGGAATTCCTAGGCAAGAACACGGAATGGGTAGCTGTTCCCTTCGCCAGGGCATCTTCCCAACTCAGGGATAGAACCCAGGTCTCCTGCATTGCAGGCAGATTCTTTAATGTTTGAGCCAACAGGGGAGCCCATGCCTCACATCTAACCTACTAGCAAATCATTGTCAACTCATCTCCATATTATATTCCAAATCTTTCTTCCTTTGAATCATCCTTATCTCTTTCTTGCACACCTGGAAAAACCAAGCGTTCTTTCAGCTGTCACAGTGTGGTGTGTTCTGCACACAACAATTCCAGTGGTCTCTTCATATATGCATCAGGACAGAGATGACTCCCTGCTCAGAAGCCTCCAATGGCTTCTCATTGCCTTAAAGATAAAATTCAGTTTCTTTACCGCATTTGCAATCATGTGATGTGACACCAGGTTACATCTCCAAATCCATCCTACGTGACTTCCTCCCCTGCCTGTTATGCTCATCAGTGTCCTACCTGGTTCTGGAAGGCTTGTTCAAGACTTGTAACATGTCAAAGGTAAATGTCTGAAAGAATGCATACGTGCTCAACCTGGTTTTTCAATTGTTGTCAGCTCCAGTGGAGATTTCCAGAGAGCAAGGATGATTTGTACAATATTTCATAGATCCCCAAGATTTTCTATTTTATTACAATGAATACTAAGCAATATCTATAGTGAGATAATGTGTTCTTTTAGTCATTGTTCAGAGATGCACAATGAAGCTGAGGCAGGTTTTAATTTACCCAACGTGGCAATGATTACCAGCATCAAAACTGGAATGAAAGCCTATTAGGTCTGGTTCATTAACTTTTCTTCTCTTCTTTTATTTTTCTTGTCTAACTTTAAATTTTAGGTTTTACGCATAAAAACATTTGTATTTTCAAAAACTGTATGTATTTGTCTTTCAATCTCTTGGGTCTCTTGACTAAATGATGCACTTCTACCCTTTAACATTCTATTACTTTCTGGTAATAATTAGATTGGGGCCAGAATGACCCTATTCCTAAAATCTTATATCAGAATAAAAAATTCAAAGCATTAAATAAAGACTTTCTTTCAAGAGCTACGTGAACCAAGTGTATGATGACAGTGTTCCTTGATGCTCAGACATGCCCAGTCTGTGTGGGAAGAAAGTGGTCCACTCTGCACAGTTGGGCACATGTGTAAGGAATTCTGTACCAATGAATATTTACACAGAAGGCTTCAATAACGAGGTGTGTAAAAATCAGAAAAAGTCAACCATCCTTCAGACAGTGAAAAATGAACTTTGGAATGGCTTCTTAGGAATGTGCTTGCACGGAAACTGATGTGTGCAAACCTGCTGTGTGTCCTCACATGTTTCTACACACTTGGAGACATTGCTTCAAGGCTCAAGGCTTATAAAAGGCAGGCAAGGGAGGGGAGCTAGTCCTGGAGGCACTCATTATCCAGGTGCTTGTCTTTTTTGACTTGTACCTGCCTTCTCTGGAAAGGGATCCTTTTTAAACACATATTTGTTTAAACATTTGTATAATAAATCAATAAATCTTGTGTGTGTGCTCAGTCATGTCCAAAGCTTTGCCACCCCATGGACTGTAACCTGCCAGGCTTCTCTGTCCATGGGATTATCCTGGCTAGAATACTGGAGTCGGGTGCCATTTCCTCCTCCAGGGGATCTTCCTGATCCAGAGATTGAACTCGCATCTTTTGCATTGGCCAGCTGGTCCTTTACCACTATACCACCAGGGAATGAATAAATACATATAAGACCCTCCCTGATCAAGGGCACATTAGTGGCCTTGCTGCTGGCCACTTAGAAAAGCAAACTGCTTACTGCAGAGGTGGATAAAAGTGAGCTATAAATTTTCAGTGTGCAATTGTTTCTTTTTTCTTCACCATTGAAAACCCTGAAACAAATGAAAATATTTTGACATTGTGTATATCAACTTTATGGTGGATACAAGTCTTAATCTCCTGAGTCAGTGACGTGGGGGAAAAACGGGGCTTGTAAAAGATGTACTGGCAGGTCATAAACTAAACTGGGTTTCTGGGGAGTTCTGCGGTTAGGAGGAAAGAGAGCCCTTCTACTCTCTCCTTGCTGCAGAGAAAGGCAGGGAGGTAAGCAGCCCCGGGGCACACGCAGAAGCACCAGGTTCGGAACGTGGGAGGCCACATTCCCGGGAGGTTGGAGGGGTCCAGGCTGCTGGGTCACTCCACAGGGTCATGGTGGGAAAATGATGAGGGAGGTGGGCAAGAGGCTGTCACCAGATTATAAATCATGGTTTAAGGGACTCAGATTTATTCCTCTCAGTACCTGCCTGTTCCCTCTTTATTGACAGAGGAGGAAGTCCAGATGGGATGCTCTGATTGGAAAAGATCTTGCAAACTACCCAAGAGGCTCCTCCTAAGCTGGTGCAGGGAGAGGTCAGGAAGGCTGTCAGTCTCCCTTGACCTCATATTTTCTGATCTCCATTTTTCTTCCAGTCAGATTTCAAAATATGTCATTGCACTATATTTTGAAGACTGCAGGGAACAATGAAAAACACATGTGCTGTACAGTTTGGGACTTAAGTTCTGACTCTATGACTTATTAACGCTTTCCTAACTCTCAAGTGAATGGGGCCAGGCCACTGTAACTTTCTGAATTTAAGCTTCTAATCAGTAACATTTCTGTTTCAGAGGGTTTATCAAATATTTATTAAACATTAATTGGGACTTCTCTGGTGGCTCAGCGGTAAAGAACCCACCTGCCAATGCAAGGATCGATCCCTGGGTTGGACAAGACTTAGTGACTCAACAACAACAACAGCAAAACATTAACTGAATGCCTACCATGTGTCAGACACTGTCCTGGGTACTGGGAGCCACCATTCTCATAGTTTAAAGATTGGTGAGGGAGAAATGTTAATCAGATAATTAATCAAACAATCTATGGCTGTGCAAGTTGTACACCACACACCTCCAGGGAGAGCCATTCATGCTGTAGTTCATGTGAATGGCGTTGCACCTGGTAAGGATTCAGAAAGAAAGGAAACTGTATCCATGAGATAATACCAAAAGGATAATTTTTTTTTCACTCTGTAGTCTCTTTATTTTTATTTAAATTTATTTATTTTAATTGGAGGCTAATTACTTTACAATATTGTATTGCTTTTGCCATACATCAACATGAATCCACCACAGGTGTACATGTGTTCCCCAACCTGCCCCCCCCCCCCCCGTACCATCCCTCTGGGTCATTCCCAGTGCACCAGCCCCAAACATCCCGTATCATGCATCGAGCCTGGACTGGTGATTCGTTTCATATATGATATTATACATGTTTCAATGCCGTTCTCCCAAATCAACCCATCCTCTCCCTCTCCCACAGAGTCCAAAAGACTGTTCTATACATCTGTGTCTCTTTTGCTGTCTCGCATACAGGGTTATCGTTACCATCTTTCTAAATTCCATATATATGCATTAGTATACTGTATTGGTGTTTTTCTTTCTGGCTTACTTCACTCTGTATAATTGGCTCCAGTTTCATCCACCTCATTAGAACTGATTCAAATGTATTCTTTTCAATGGCTGAGTAATATTCTACTGTGTGTATGTACCACAGCTTTCTTATCCATTTGTCTGCTGATGGACATCTAGGTTGCTTCCATGTCCTGGTTATTATAAACACTGTTCCGATGAACATTGGGGTACACGTGTCTCTTTCAATTCTAGTTTCCTTGGTGTGTATGCCCAGCAATGGGATTGCTGGGTCATAAGGCAGTTCTATTTCCAGTTTTTTAAGGAATCTCAACACTATTCTCCATAGTGGCTGTACTACTTTGCATTCCCACCAACAGTGTAAGAGGGTTCCCTTTTCTCCACACCCTCTCCAGCATTTATTGCTTATAGACTTTTGGATTGCAGCCATTGTGACTGGTGTGAAATGGTACCTCATTGTGGTCTTGATTTGTATTTCTCTGATAATGAGTGATCTTGAGCATCTTTTCATATGTTTGTTAACCATCTGTATGTCTTCTTTGAAGAAACGTCTATTAGGTTCTTTGGCCCATTTTTTGATTGGGTTGTTTATTTTTCCGGAATTGAGCTGTAGGAGTTGCTTGTATATTTTTGAGATTAGTTGTTTGTCAGTTGTTTCATTTGCTATTATTTTCTCCCATTCCAAAGGCTGTCTTTTCACCTTGCTTATAGTTTCCTTTGTTGTGCAGAAGCTTTTAATTTTAATTAGATCCCATTTGTTTATTTTTGCTTTTATTTCCAGTATTCTGGAAGGTGGGTCATAGAGGATCCTGCTGTGATTTATGTTGGAGAGTGTTTTGCCTATGTTCTCCTCTAGGAGTTTTATAGTTTCTGGTTTTATGTTTAGATCTTTAATCCATTTTGAGTTTATTTTTGTGTATGGTGTTAGAAAGTGATCTAGTTTCATTCTTTTACAAGTGGTTGACCAGTTTTCCCAGCACCACTTGTTAAAGAGATTGTCTTTAATCCATTGTATATTTTTGCCTCCTTTGTCAAAGATAAGGTGTCCATAGGTGCGTGGATTTATCTTTGGGCTTTCTATTTTGTTCCATTGATCTATATTTCTGTCTTTGTGCCAGTACCATACTGCTTGATGACTGTGGCTTTGTAGTAGAGCCTGGAGTTCAGGCAGGTTGATTCCTCCAGTTCCATTCTTCTTTCTCAAGATTGCTTTGGCTATTTGAGGTTTTTTGTAATTCCATACTGGGGAAACAGTAGAAACAGTGTCAGACTTTATTTTTTTGAGCTCCAAAATCACTGCAGATGGTGACGGCAGCCATGAAATTAAAAGACGCTTACTCCTTGGAAGAAAAGTTATGACCAACCTAGATAGTATATTCAAAAGCAGAGACATTATTTTGCCAACTAAGGTCCATCTAGTCAAGGCTATGGTTTTTCCAGTGGTCATGTATGGATGTGAGAGTTGGACTGTGAAGAAGGTTGAGTGCAGAAGAATTGATGCTTTTGAAGTGTGGTGTTGGAGAAGACTCTTGAGAGTCCCTTGGACTGCAAGGAGATCCAACCAGTCCATTCTGAAGGAGATCAACCCTCGGATTTCTTTGGAAGGAATATGCTAAAGCTGAAACTCCAGTACTTTGGCCACCTCATGCAAAGAGTTGACTCATTGGAAAGGACTCTGATGCTGGGAGGGATTGGGGGCAGGAGGAGAAGGGGACGACTGAGGATGAGATGGCTGGATGGTATCACCGACTCGACGGACGTGAGTCTGAGTGAACTCAGGGAGATGGTGATGGACAGGGAGGCGTGGCGTGCTGTTATTCATGGGGTCGCAAAGAGTCGGACACGACAGCAACTGAACTGAGCTGATACAAATTGTAAAATTATATGTTCTAGCTCTGTGAAAAATACTGCTGGTAGCTTGATAGGGATTGCATTGAATCTGTACGTGGCTTTGGGTAGTATACTCATTTTCATTGTATTGATTCTTCCAATCCATGAACATGGTATATTTCTCCATCTATTAGTGTCCTCTTTGATTTCTTTCATCAGTGTTTTATAGTTGTCTATATATAGGTCTTTAGTTTCTTTAGGTAGGTATATTCCTAAGTATTTTATTCTTTTTGTTGCAATGGTGAATGGAATTGTTTCCTTAATTTCTCTATTTTCTCATTTTTAGTGTATATGAATGCTAGGGGTTTCTGTGTGTTGATTTTATATCTTGCAACTTTACTATATTCATTGATTAGCTCTAGTAATTTTCTGGTAGTCTTTAGGGTTTTCTATGTAGAGGATCATGTCATCTGCAAACAGTGAGTGTTTTACTTCTTCTTTTCCAATTTGGATTCCTTTTATTTCTTTTTCTGCTCTAATTGCTGTGGTCAAAACTTCCAGAACTATGTTGAATAGTAGCGGTGAAAGTGGGCACCCTTGTCTTGTTCCTGACTAGGGGAAATGCTTTCAATTTTTCACCATTGAGGATAATGTTTGCTGTGGGTTTGTCATATATAGCTTTTATTATATTGAGGTATGTTCCTTCTAGTCCTGCTTTCTGAAGAGTTTTTTTTTTTTTATCATAAATGGATGTTGAATTTTGTCAAAGGCTTTCTCTGCATCTATTGAGATAATCATATGGCTTTTATTTTTCAATTTGTTAATGTTGTGAATTACATTGATTGATTTGCGGATATTGAACAATCCTTGCATCCCTGGAATAAAGCCCACTTGGTCATGGTGCATGATCTTTTAAATGTGTTGTTGGTTCTGATTGCTAGAATTTGTTAAGGATTTTTGCATCTATGTTCATCAGTGATATTGGCCTGTAGTTTTCTTTTTTTGTGGCGTCTTTGTCAAGTTTTGGTATTAGGGTGATGGTGGCCTTATAGAATGAGTTTGGAAGTTTACCTTCATCTGCAATTTTCTGGAAGAGTTTGAGTAGGATAGGTGTTAGCTCTTCTTGAAATTTTTGGTAGAATTCAGCTGTGAAGCTGTCTGGACCTGGGCTTTTGTTTGCTGGAAGATCTCTGATTACTGTTTCAATTTCTGCGCTTGTGATGGGTCTGTTAGGATTTTCTATTTCTTCCTGGTTCGGTTTTGGAAAGTTGTACTTTTCTAAGAATTTGTCCATTTCTTCCACGTTGTCCATTTTATTGGCATATAATTGCTGATAGTAGTCTCTTATGATCCTTTGTATTTCTGTATTGTCTGCTGTGATCTCTCCAATTTCATTTCTAATTTTATTGATTTGATTTTTCTCCCTTTGTTTCTTGATGAATCTGGCTAATGGTTTATCAATTTTATTTATTCTTTCAAAGAACCAGCTTTTGGCTTTGTTGATTTTTGCTATGGTCTCTTTTGTTTCTTTTGCATTTATTTCTGCCCTAATTTTTAAGATTTCTTTCCATCTACTAACCCTGGGGTTCTCCATTTCTTCCTTTTCTAGTTGCTTGAGGTGTATAGTTAGGTTATTTATTTGACTTTTTTCTCGCTTCTTGAGGTATCCCTGTATTGCTTTGAACTTTCCACTTAGCACTGCTTTTACAGTGTCCCACAGGTTTTGGGTTATTGTGTTTTCATTTTCACTTGGTTCTATGTATATTTTGATTTCTTTTTTGATTTCTTCTGTGATTTGTTGGTTATTCAGAAGTGTGTTGTTCAGCCTCCATATGTTGGAGTTTTTAATAGTTTTTCTCCTGTAATTGAGATCTAATCTTACTGCATTGTGGTCAGAAAAGATGCTTGGAATGATTTTAATTTTTCTGAATTTACCAAGGCTAGATTTATGGCCAAGGATGTGATCTATCCTGGAAAAGGTTCCATGTGCATTTGAGAAAAAGGTGAAGTTCATTGTTTTGGGGTGAAATGTCCTATAGATATCAATTAGGTCTAACTGGTCTACTGTATCATTTAAAGTTTGTGTTTCTTTGTTAATTTTCTGTTTAGTTGATCTGTCCATAGGTGTGAGTGGGGTATTAAAGTCTCCCACTATTATTCTGTTATTGTTAATTTCCCCTTTCATACTTGTTAGCATTTGTCTTACATATTGCGGTGCTCTTATGTTGGGTGCATATATATTTATAATTGTTATATCTTCTTGGATTGATCCTTTGATCATTATGTAGTGTCCTTCTTTGTCTCTTTTCACAGTCTTTAAAATCTATTTTAAATTATATGAGTATTACTACTCCTGCTTTCTTTTGGTCTCTATTTGCATGGAATACCTTTTTCCAGCCCTTCACTTTCAGTCTGTATGTGTCCCTTGTTTCGAGGTGGGTCTATTGTAGACAACATATATAGAGGTTGTGTTTTTGTATCCATTCAGCCAGTCTTTGTCTTTTGGTTGGGGCATTCAACCATTTACATTTAAGGTAATTATTGATAAGTCTGATCCCATTGCCATTTACTTCATTGTTTTGGGTTCGGGTACACCCTTTTTGTGTTTCCTGTCTAGAGACTATCCTTTATCATTTGTTGGAGAGCTGGTTTGGTGGTGCTGAATTCTCTCAGCTTTTGCTTGTCTTGTAAAGCTTTTGATTTCCCCTTCATATTTGAATGAGATCCTTGCTGGGTACAGTAATCTGGGCTGTAGGTTATTTTCTTTCATCACTCTAAGTATGTCTTGCCATTCCCTCCTGGCCTGAAGAGTTTCTATTGAAAGATCAGCTGTTATCCTTATGGGAATCTCCTTGTGTGTTATTTGTTGTTTTTCCCTTGCTGCTTTTGATATTTGTTCTTTGTGTTTGATCTTTGTTAATTTGATTAATATGTGTCTTGGGGTGTTTTGCCTTGGATTTATCCTGTTTGGGACTCTGGGTTTCTTGGACTTGGGTGATTATTTCCTTCCCCATTTAAGGGAAGTTTTCAACTATTTTCTCCTCAAGTATTTTCTCATGGTCTTTCTTTTCATCTTCTTCTGGGACTCCTATGATTTGAATGTTGGAGCGTTTAATATTGTCCTGGAGGTCTCTGAGATTGTCCTAATTTCTTTTAATTCATTTTTCTTTTTTCCTCTCTGATTCATTTTTTTCTACCATTCTATCTTCTATTTCACTAATCCTTCTTCTGCCTCCGTTATTCTATTTGTTGCCTCCAGAGTTTTTTTGATCTCTTTTATTGCATTATTCATTATATATTGACTCTTTTTTATTTCTTCTAGGTCCTTGTTAAAACTTTTTTGCATTTTCTCAGTCCTTATCGCCAGGCTATTTATCTGTGATTCTATTTTTATTTCGAGATTTTGGATCATTTTCACTATCATTATTCAGAATTCTTTATCAGGTAGATTCCCTATCTCTTCCTCTTTTGTTCGGTTTAGTGGGTATTTATCCTGTTCCTTTACCTGTTGGGTATTCCTCTGTCTCTTCATCTTGTTATATGCTGCATTTGAGGTGGCCTTTCTGTGTTCTGGCAGTTTGTGGATTTCTCTTTATTGTGGAGTTTCCTTGCTGTGGGTGGGATTGTATCAGTGGCTTGTCAAGGTTTCTTGGTTAGGGAAGCTTGTGTCAGTGTTCTGGTGGGTGGAGCTGGATTTCTTCTCTCTGGAGTGCAATGAAGCGTCCAGTAATGAGTTATAAGATGTCAGTGGTTTGGTGGGTAACTTTGGGCAACCTGTATGTTGAAACTCAGGGCTGTGTTCCTGTGTTGCTGGAGAATTTGTGTGGTATGTCTTGCTCTGGAACTTTTTGGCCCTTGGGTGGTGCTTGGTTTCA
The DNA here is from genome assembly GCA_006408695.1 of Aepyceros melampus. NCBI lineage: Eukaryota > Metazoa > Chordata > Mammalia > Artiodactyla > Bovidae > Aepyceros > Aepyceros melampus. The sequence continues at coordinate 78,816 of SJXQ01011877.1, read as the reverse complement.
GTGTAGGTATGGAGGCATTTGATGAGCTTCTATCGATTAATGTTCCCTGGAGCCAGGAGTTCTCTGATGTTCTTAGGATTTGGACTTAAGCCTCCTGCTTCTGGTTTTCAGTCTTATTTTTACAAGACTTCTCCTTCTATACAGCACCATTGATAAAACATCTAGGTTAAAGATGTAATGTTTCTCCACAGTGAGGGACCCAGAGAGCTTCACAGAGTTACATGGAGAAGAGAAGAAGGAGGAGGGAGTTAGAGGTGACCCAAATGAGATGAGGTGGAATCAAAAGAGAAGAGAACAAGCTAGCCAGTAATCATTTCCTTATGTGTGCTCCACAGTCTGGATGGCTCAGAGACGTTCACAGAGTTATACAGAGAAGAGAAGAGGGAGGAAGGAGACAGAGGTGGCCAGGAGGATAAAAGGGGGGAATGAAAAGGAGAGACAGATCCAGCCAATAATCAGTTCTCTAAGTGTTCTCCACCATCTGGAACACACAGAGATTCACAGAGTTGTGTAGCGAAGAGAAGGGGGAGGGAGGAGACAGAGGTGACCTGGTGGAGAAAAAGGAGAGTCCAAAGGAAGAGAGAGCCAGTAATCTCGCTCTCAGGTAAAATTGGGTACTGAAGATTGGGTTTTTAAAGGTACAAAATTGATAACAAATACCAAAAAGCAAAGATTAAAAATCTAGAATGAAGTTGGATTTTCAAAAATACAATATTAAAGAAAAGAAGAAGAAAAACAAAGTCACAAAAATTGTTAAAAATACATATATGAAGTTTGCTTTAAAAATAGGGTCTTTTTTGGGAAAAGTAATAGTAAGCTACAAAAATTAAAGTTAAAGGAGTAATAGAGGACTTAAAATTTTTTAAAAGTTAAAAAAGAAGAAAAAAAGAATGATTGTAAAAATAGTAACGGTATATCTAGGACTTTTTCTGGTGGTGTTGTGGGCAGTGTGGGGTCAGTTCATTTTCGGATAGTTCCTTGGTCTGGCTTATATTTCTCAAGATCTATAGGCTCCTTCCTATGTAGTTAGTACTAATGACAGGTTTTTTTTTTAAATTGATTTTTAAATTTTAGTTTGTTTTGCTTTACAATACTGTATTTGCTTTGCTATACATCGACATGAATCAGCCACAGGTGTACATGAACTCCCAATCCCAACCCCCACCTTCCCCCTCCCGCCCCACACCTTCTCTCTGGATTATCCCCATGCATCAGTCCCAAGCATCCTGCATCCNTTCATCAGGCACTCTATCTATCAGATCTAGACCCTTAAATCTATTTCTCACTTCCACTGTATAATCATAAGGGATTTGATTTAGGTCATACCTGAATGGTCTAGTGGTGTTGCCCACTTTCCTCAATTTAAGTCTGAATTTGGCAATCAGGAGTTCATGATCTGAGCCACAGTCAGCTCACGGTCTTGTCTTTGTCAACTGATAGACAACAGAAAAATATTCTCTCTGGGAAATCTAAAAATTTGACTCTTAAGGAGGTTGCTCTTACGCACTCCTCCCCCTCCACTTCCAGTGTTTCTGTGAATCATAGCTCGGGAATCTTTGACGTTCTGCTTGAATCTGAGCAACATGGAACCACCTGCCTCATGCACATGCATCCATAATAGGGCTGGTGCTGCTTTTGTGTCCCTCTTTTTTAATCAAACGTCTATGTCTTCAGTTTCAGAGTTCATGGCGATTTAAAGTATCTCTTCTTTCAAAATCAGTCAAGAAGCCTCTGCTACAACTTTTTAAGGCAAAATTTTAATGCTCTTTCTCATCAATGTGTGTGTATGTTCAGTTGCTGAGTCATGTCAGACTCTGTGACCCCATGAACTGTAGCCCATCAGGCTCCTCTGTCCATGAAATTTTCCAGACAAGAATATTGGAGTGGGTTGCCATTTTTTCCTCCAGGGGATCTTTCTGACCCAGGGATTGAACCTGCATCTCCCAAGTCTCCTGCACTGGCAGGTGGATTCTCCACCACTGAGCCACCTGGGAAGCCATATCTCATCAACAAATAAGTGTAAATGCTGCTGCTGCTGCTGCTGCTAAGTCGCTTCAATCATATCCGACTCCTAGCGACCCCATGGACTGCAGCCCACCAGGCTCATCCATCCATGGGATTTTCCAGGCAAGCGTACTGGAGTGTAAATGCTAAAACCTGCCGTTTTATTGAACAGTTGCTATGTTCTAGGCAGTCACCTTATTTAACTACCTAATTTAGCTCTTACTCCAGTCTTATGAGACATAGATATTGCTATCACAATATCACGTGAGCCCATGAGATTAATTGAATCATGTCACAACCAAGGTGGTCAGTCAATGAACATTACTTTTGCTTGGTGAAGACTGAGGGAGCTGTAAAGAGAAAGATCCTTAAGGATGGTTTAATTCACTATTCATATTACAGAGCAAGGAAAATGAGTCCCAGAGGCAGAGAATAATGTGACCAAGGTCTCACTGGGGTGTGTGTCAGAGCTGGGAACCAAACACAGGACTTCTGACTTCCATCGTCATCTTTTCTGTGGAACCAGGCTGCTTCGTGGAACAGAATGGCAACAGGCTGACTGAGGTGTGGCTGGGTGTAGGTGACCAAACTGCTAATTATGTGCCAGTGTTACTGAAGTTCCTGGGAATCTGGATCAAGAATCGGAGAATGGATTTGGGGAGCCACTCGTCTCCTTTCTGGATTAGAACGTCTTGTCACTCAGGCCCCTTTACTCCCTTTGGCCCTTCTGTCAGAGATGCTCAATGATGAAATTTAGAGTAAGACATGATTAGATCAACTACAGGATAAGAAATAGGATAATTGCAAAAGCCCATTAAAGAAAGGACCTAGAAAGTGGAAGCATTTTAGGAGACTAGGGACACATTTTCCTCTTCTTTGCTTGCTGTCCCTCTAAAATGACTATCATAGAGAGCAGTTACACTTTCTGAGAGAGCTTGGCTAAAGTAAGATTTTTTTTTCCCCACAGATAAATAATTTTGTCAAGCAGATTTTTTTTTTGCTGGAGGGTAACTGATCTCCTTAGGAGGAAAATGTTGCTTTAATATACCATTTGGAACATGGAAGTCCTTGGATCTATTTAACAATTACTATAAACATGTTTACAAAAAGCAGGTGTTCAGAAGGATCACTTATTAATTTTTACCACATTCCACTGAGTGCAGAGATTTACGTACAGTTATATTGCATGTCCTATTTCAATATTTTAACATTCTCTTTGATTCTCTTAAAATATGTAGTCTGTGTCAGGATAAATGATCTGTCTAAGGACTTCTAATTGAACAACAAACAATGCCAAATATCTACCTTCATGGAGATCCAAATACTTTGTCTTAAAGGGTCTTGATTCTTCAGTTGCTGGACTCAAAAATGGAGGTTTTCTCAGGAGAACTTGATCAAAAAACTCTAGAGAGGATCTTGGTGGGGCGGCAGCCATCTTTGACTGTTTCCATAGGGATAGTCAGCCTTAAAGCTATAGCATGAAGCTGTTAAAGAATAAAATTTTTATGACACTAGTTAAAACAGTAAAGCAGGCTTCATTCAAGACTATTGCAACAGAAATAGGGACTACTGTGATGGCGTTGTGCAGTCCGGGAGAGATTAGGCTCAACTCTGAAGAGAGCAAGGAAAAATGGAAATTTATAACCAAGGAGGAAGATGGGAACTCATGGATATAAAACTACAACAAGAAACATCATGGGTAAGGGAATAAATCTCGCTCAACTAACTTAATAGGATTCTTGCTGAAGGTAGGACAGGGTTATTAGATACTGAGTGGGGATTCCGGTTAAATCAATTTGACAGGATTCTTGCTAATATTGAGTAATACAAAGAAGGGCACGGAAATCAAAAAGTTGAAGTCTAATTGGGAAAATGATTCAGGGAAGTCTGATTTAAATGTGGGCAAAAAGAAACTCTGTTAGGGACATGCCAAGAATATTGCAATCAGAAACTCTGAGTTAAAAGAGGTGTTTCAGTTAATCAGGCAGTAGTCTTGGAAGCTGAGATGTCAACCCTCCCTCTGTGGGCTGGTCTTGTTCCAACATGTCAGTTTTTTTAAAGAAGCTCTTCCATTTATTTGAAGGGATGTCATATAGCAGAAAGGATATGCCAGTCCTAGGATGCTCCAAAGAGCAAGAACGTAAGGAAGTGACAAGGTAAGGACTTGTACACATGTAAATAATAGGTTATCAATGAGAGTGTGGAGAAGAAGCATGTTGGTGCTCGTGGGGTGTGCTGAGTCCCTCATGGTTGGGGTTTCCCAGCAAGCACCAGCAGACACAGTTTCCAGCAGACTGTGTTTCCCAGCAGACACACAAACATGCCAGGTTTAAGCTGAAGCTCTCTGTCAAGTTCACTGACTAACTGGCTGCTTGTAATCCCTTCCTCCTGTTCAGAACCCCATGAAGGCAGGTATGCGGTAGGGAGTTCTAGAAGTGAATGACATGAAAGTCACTCAGTCATATCTGACTCTTTGTGACCTCATGGACTATACAGTCCGTGGAATTCTCCAGGCCAGAATACGGGAGTGGGCAGCCTTTCTCTTTGCCAGGGAATCTTCCCAACCCATGAATTGAACTGAGGTTTCCTGCATTTCAGGCAGATTCTTTACCAACTGAGCTATCAGGGAGTTATAGAAAGGCAAGACCAAAAGCAGATATGGTCTATAATACTCCTGTAGTTTATGAAGTATGACATATTGGGTCTCAGGTTTTTCCTCACTGGTTCCCCTAATGAAAGTTGAATCTTTTCTAGGAGGGTGATGAGTCCACCTTTGAGGATCATCTCAGTGCTGCTGATGGCCAGGACACCCTCATCTTGGTTCCTCTTAGATCTGGGGGGAGAAAATATGTTATTTATGTGTGTTCATAATTGAGAGAGAGAAAGAGAGGGAGAAAGAGGAGGGAGAGACCCTTTTAATGCGTACACTGACCCTGTCTTGATCTTTTACCTTGTTAGACTGTGTTCCTAGGACCCTTCCTCACTGTGGCCTCTCCCCATCTGGCCCCTTTCCTCTCAATTCATAGTTCTTGCCCAGCTTGATTCCCTTTTAACCAACTGACCTTACAGGTATATTTAATTTTGCAGCTGGACACATACTGAATAACTCTTGTCAGTAGTTACTATTTATTCAACATTTTCTCCTTACATTATTTACATTCTCAAATCCTTTATATGACTTATAAGGAATCACATGTGTCGTGGGAGAGAAGGAATAGCTCAGGTGCCATACCTTTCTGGATTTTTTTTTTCACTTGGAACCAGTAGATTTGTGAGAACAAATATGAGTTTAACAAATAAACAGAAATATGCAATTGCTTGTAAAACAGGCAGCAGACGGGCTTTGCAAAGCATTCATTTTACTTGCAGTCCTATGGAACACATGGCGCTTTCATGGGTACTGATTCTCATCAGGGAGTAGGATCTCACCACTGTGAAGCTGTACATCATTCTTAGTAGGACATCATTCCTGTCACAGCCTTGCCAATGATGGAAGGACAGTAATCACCAGGTATAGAAAAGCCACTGATGTGTAAGCACTTCTACAAGAGTCCATTACCATAAAGAGAAAGAGGAAATAGGCTGGAGAGATGCAGGCAGATTTTTCAGTTCGGCTCCTGGAGTTCATATTTCTTCCTGTTAACTGTAAATAATCTCACCACTGAGGATCTCATTTAAGTCATGCTATTTTTTTTTCTTTTAGGAAAGATATATTATTATAATTAACATACCCTCATAGAAACCTAGATGAGTACACTTAAAATGGGTCACTTATTCTGACTTTCTTGATTTAATGCCATTTCGCCTTAAAAAAAAATGAATGTGCACAGTAATTTGCTGCTTCCTCTCACCATCTGTTACCATAAGCTCATACACAAAATATAGCTATAAATCATAGTCACTAAAACTTTACTCTTCTTGTCACATTAGATGTTTTCATTAGGGTATGTATATGTTTGTGCTTATAAATTCACATTATCTTTACTTTCTGTGTGTTTTTCCTCTAGATAAGGAATAAGGAATAATAATCTTTGCAGACTTTAATTACAAGAGCAAACCTTAGAGCACAATGCCTTTGAACTTCTAAGACAGCTAAAAATTTCTAACCATAACCAGCCCTTTTTAAGCAACTTCTCTGTGGATAAAAGTGGATTCGTTTACCTGACTTTGCTATCCTCTTTTTGGAACTGATGCTTTTGAACTGTGCTGTTGGAGAAGACTCTTGAGAGTCCCTTGAACAGCAAGGAGATCCAACCAGTCCACCCTAAAGGAAATCAGTCCTGAATATTCATTGGAAGGACTGATGGTGAAGCTGAAACTCCAATACTTTGGCCACCTGATGCAAAGGACTGACTCATTTGAAAAGACCCTGATGCTGGGAAGGATTGAAGGCGGGAGAAGAAGGGATGACAGAGGATGAGATGGTTGGATGGCACCACCACTCAATGGGCATGAGTTTGGGTAAACTCTGGGAGTTGGGATGGACAGCGAAGCCTGGTGTGCTGCAGTCCATGGGGTCACAAAGAGTCGGACACGACTGAGCGACTGAACTGAACTGAACTGAATCATTACAGGACAGTCATTGAATACAGTCCAAGTTAGTGCATCTGGATCTGCTTAGGGATTAAACAGAGGAGCTCTCAGGCACCAGCTGATTTATCTTGTTAGCACATAAATGTCTTTGCTATCAATCTCTCCATAATGCTTTTGACCATGTGTTTGTAATATACTGTTATTGTTTAGTTGCTCAGTCATGTCCGACTTTCTATGATCCCATGGAATATAGCCTGCCAGGCTCCTCTGTCCATGAGATTTTTCCATGCAAGGATACTGAAGTGGGTTGCCATTTCCTTCTCCAGGGTATCTTCCCAAACCAGGGATCAAACCCATGTCTCCTGCATTGGCAGGTGGATTCCTTACCACTGAGCCATTGCAATATGTGGTATAATACAAGGACAAACCGAATGAACAAAACAGAAAAAAAAAAGTTTCCACAACCATTTTCTCAAGGGAAAAGAACAAAAACAAAAACTGCGTTCATCTCTCTGACTACAGTGTCACCTAGATGGAACATCAAAGAAATAAACTTTATAAACTTATCATAATGCCATGAACTGAAACCAGTAAGTTAAAAATCAAAGTAGGATAGATAATTCATCCATGTTCCAAAGTGATTTGTATGGTGGTAATCAATTACCTTTAGTCTCTCTTTTGAGTTTGTTATCAGCAAGAGTTCTGTGTGTTGGATTTGGAGAACTATATAATTCAGCATGGATAATAATTTTATTTTACTTGCTGAAGGGGAGTGATAAGTCCCTCAATATGCCACAGAGCTATTTGCTCACTTTCTTTCTAAATTCTGCATGGTAAAATGAATTTTTTTTTTTTTTTTTGCTCACACCTGTAACATTCCACTGTCACCTTGGCTGTGTTGTGCTGTTAAAAATTTAAATCACTCTGGTGATAGCCAATTGTGACCTTGTTTTTATGGAAGATGTATTCTATTCCCAATTTTGCTTGGGTTGTAGCAGCTTCCAATGCAAGTGAATACATGTCTTCTAAAATGTCACTAATAAACTCCCTGTCATTTGATGTTAGAGTAAGATATCACATAAGAAATCACATTTATGTTTCAACAAAATCATCAAATAAAAACTGAGATCAAATGAACCAATTTATTTTATTATATTCCCACATTAAAGTAAAATGTGTGTGTGTGTGTGGTAATTTATTGATAGGAATTAAACTGTGGCGTCTCGAGTCATTTTATTTTCACATTGAAAAGAGACTATTACACTAATCTTTGTTTTTCCACATACAGACAAGACTAAGAAAGGTGAATTTTGGGCCAAAAAATTAGACCTCATAGTGCAAATAAATAAGTCCTATACCAGAGTAAGGAAATCTAGGTTTTAACACCATCCTGGCTTTTTGATACCTGTATGACCTTGAGGAAATCATCCTCTCTGAGCCCTTATTACTTGTCCACAACTTAGAGATATCAATTCCTATTCTACTGCCTTGGTTTTTCATGTGAGGTAATATTCTTAGAATCTGTGAACTCCTCCTCAAATATGAGGTGAATTTATTTTAAACTTGAACTAGATTATTGACCAAAGGCTAAGCCAATAATGAGGCCACTGTTGGTGTCAAAATATCCCTTTGTCAATGGGCCCTACATGCTATTTGCATTTTTATTAACCATTCCTCTTTAAGACTAGAAACAGAGGATAAGAATTACTCAAGGCAAGTATTTTGCTGACTCTGAGGTTGGTTGCTGGTAGCAAATAAAAATAAGGGCTCTTAACCACTGTCTGAAATGCTGAGCATTTTTCCTAGGACTTCACACATACTTCATTTCTCACCAAATCTCTGCAGGAAATTTCCACTATGCAGTTAACAGATATGCAGATAGTCAGTGAAGGCTCAGAGATGATACCTTGCTCAGGCTGAAGATTTGGTTCCTAGCAGAGTCAGAATTAATTCTGGCTAGGACAGCACTCTTGTTAATGTGTCAAGCTTTTGACAAAGTCCTTAACAACAGAATGTTGTTAAAATACTAAAATTTGCTTGATCCTACAGAGATCTGCTCAAAGGCCACCATCTTGAGGGTAAGGAAAGATGTCTTCTTTTTTTTTTTTTTTTTAAGAGAATGGCTATTGGCAGCTGTTAAGATATGATGGTTTTCCTTCATGTTTTCTTAACTTTTATTTGAGTTTGTTTCTTAAGAGCCAATATTACCTACACTCTTCTCTCTTGGGCCCCTGTCTCCATTTACTTTTTCATTTTAGAGAAATTGATCCCATTACATATTTAAAGAAGAAATTCATATTTCTATGACAACCAATTATTTTGCATAAAGTTGTCTAAATAGACATTTCTTAGCAATTCATCCCCATCAACAATGATAAAAGTGGACTGCACAAAAAGGCAAGCTTGCTGTCAGCATAACGTGTGCATGCTTGCTAAGTCACTTCAGGTGTGTCTGACTCCTTGCGCCCCAATGGACTGTAGCCAGCCAGCACCTCTCTCCATGGATTCTCCAGGCAAGAATACTGGAGTGGGTTACCATTCTTGTCTCAGAGGATCTTCCTGACCTAGGAATTGAACTCACATGTCTTAAAAGTCTCCTGGTTTGGCAGGCAATTTCTTTACCACCAGCACCACCTGGGCAGCTCATAGTATAATGTATACTGGGCATGATTTCTAACATATCATTAGAATTCTTATGCCACTTGAGCAACATCTAAGCAAATTACTTTTGTTTGCTTGTTTGTTTGTCTTAGGTTGGGAGAAAGAGACCCAAAGAGAGAAAGTGACCTGCCTATGGTCACATTACACAGGCTTTTAGAAACTTTCCAGAGGTACCAAGACTTTTAATACAAATTATCTTTCGCAGTGTCTCATGCTTTTATTTCCTTTGCTTTAACAGAATCTTCCAGCATAAAGCAACTTCTCTACTTAAGTACATAGTGAATAATAAGTTGATTTCTATCCCTACCTGCAATCTTTATGAACTGGGGGTACTATACTAACACTTCTCTCAACACATACACATTGTCAACTTCTAGAGGACCACCAAAGGCTCCTCCATGGACTTCTTGTGCTCATGATAAAGATTTCATTTATTTAAGTTGATTTTGCTCCCTCACACCTACCCACTGTAGTTTAAGGCTAATTGATACTGCCTTTGAAAAGTGTGCTTCTGTGGCACACATGAAGATGACCTGATAAGTCTATAGAAAATAGAATTTGAACTACCCAAAACATTTTAAAATGTTCAGATGTATTCAACACTGTACTTTCTGCAAAATATTATGTCTTTCATATCAATCTTCTTTAAGTTTTTCTTCAATTTTTTGTTCTTCAGTTATTAAGTCAGTGTCTGGCTCTTTGCGACCCCATGGACCGCATGCTACAGGCAACTCTGTTCTTCACTATCTCCTGGAGTTTGCCCAAATACATGTCCATTGAGTCAGTGATGCTATCTAACCATCCCATCTTCTGCTTCCCACTTCTCTTTTTGCCTTCAATCATTCCCAGAATCAGAGTCTTTCTGATTGGCTCTTACATCATGTAGCCAAAGTATTGGAACTTCAGCTTCAGCATCATTCTTTCCAATGAATTCTCAGAGTTGATTTCCTTGAGAAGTGACTGGTTTGATCTTCTTGGAGTCCAAGGGACTCTCAAGAGTCTTCTCTGGCACCACAGTTTGAAGGCATCAGTTCTTTGGTGCTGAGCTTTCTTTATGGTCCAACTCTCCCATCTGTACATGACTACTGGAAAAACCATAGCTTTGACTAGATGGAACTTTGCTGGCAAAATGATGTCTCTGCTTTGTTATATGCTATCTTGATTTATCATAGCTTTAAAAGTCATTGTGTATAGGTTGGGAATGACATATAGGAACATAATTTCTGTGTATAATTTAATAAATTATTCACATATGGAATACAAAATTAAGAATGCATGTAATATTGCTTTGGTTTCTTATCTGCCTTATCAGAATGACTGTCCTCTGATAGATACCAGTCTTTTAAAGCTGTTGTATTAGAAATAAGAATAGGTATCTATGTGACACACATGGAAATTTTGCAATTAGATGTAATCAACTCATAAATCTGAGCAGAGTGTCATTCTGGGAAGAGAAAGAAGAAAAACAAATTAATATCAGGGTCCTGGTCTTTCTAAGATATAATTTATTGCTCAAATGTAACATTTTCCATTAAAATGGAATTATTATAATTTGCCCTTTGTTTCTATTATTGCTTCTCTTTTCTTGAATGACTCATGATAATTCTTCATCAGCTCTATTTGTCTTTTCATGAATAAAATAGTAAGACATTTCAAATATGTTAATATATTAAGATATTTTCTTTTCCATTCTATTTACTCTTTGAAATTTGGATATATATGCATATATGCAAATGCTTATGCAGATATATGTATACTGATATACTTATTGGAGCTGATCTACCTATTTGTTAATATATTTATCTTTCTATCCTTCAGTGTGTTAAAAGTAAAAAGCCTTCTTGGCCAATACAGAGAGATTCTGTGACAAATATGCAAGAAAGAAAAAAAAATATTCAGCCCAGTTAATAACTAGAAACTCATTCAGCCCTGACACTGAATATCTGGAAAGGCACAGGGGAGACACATATGAAAATTTGAAAACACTTTGAAATATCTAAAAGAAACAAAGTCATGTTATATGAGCAAATGTAGTCAAACACAGGGAAGAGAAAAAATATGCAGGTCCTGGTTTTCTGCAATAGAATTTGTTGTTCAGTTATGCATTTTTCCATTTTTAAAGTGAAATCACTATAATATTGTATTTGTTGTAGCAGTTTCTGTTAATGGCATGTTTTAGACTAAAGACTTTTTTTGAGGAACCCAGATAGAAATATTTGATGATGATATTAGTGTCCAGTCCTACACATGTTAGAATCAAAAAGCCCAGAGAGGACATGCACCGAATCTCCCTTTTTACATGGGAATTCTGGCATTCCTGCCCTGTGGTATATGTGTGATGATGGATAGGCTTCCCCTGTCTATTCTGACAATTCTCTCTCTGGAAATTTAGTTCATTCATTCAACTAACACTGAATACCTACTATAAGCCAGGGATGTTTACACACTGGAACACATTAGAAGAAAAGAGTAAGACACTGCCTCTGTCCTAGAGATGATTACAGTCTAGTGAAGGAGAGAGAAATATGAATAGCTTATTAGCATACTAAGCAATAAATGCACGGTGGGAACATCTTTAAGATTCTGAAGGAAATCAGAAGAGCGAGTGATAGACACTGGACTAAAGAGTTAACATGTGAAAATGGTTTTGATAAACTAAAAATTTCTATTCGATTCTCTATTCTCTCTGTCTCAGTCTCTCTTTCTCTCTGGCATGAATATAGTAAAATTATGTAGCCCTTTTAAAATCTTCACAGTCACAATTTCATGTCTCATCTTTCTGCATCTGCCTTTCTCATGTTCTTATCAATAAACCTAGTAATGGATTTTACCAAAAAAACTGTTCAGATGACCCAAGGGATTACCCATGAATTGAGTAAGTGTGCCTCCAAAGGACATAATAATGATTTATGGATAAGATTATAGGGCTTAGCAAAAAGAAATATTCCCTAGTAATCGGATATTCATCACTGGAATGGGCTGCTGTCTTTAGTATTAAGTTTTACATTCTTAGAATGTAAGTAATTGCATATTTCTATTGATGCAGAATCTTCTACTGACAAAGCTACAGAATTGTGAGTTGTGTTTATAAGAAAACCTTTAAAAACATACATTTAATGATCTTAATCTTTTGTTGTCTCTTTTTATACGATTTTATGATTCATGTTATTGATGACAATGTTGAAAATTCAGGACCAAGGACAGCAATTTGAATCCAGGATAAGAGGGATGTTGGTTTGATACTAAATAGTAACAATAACAGTAACAAAGACCATATTAGCAAAAATACTATATAATCTGCAAAGATATTATATAATATATCCACTTGATCAATGAGTGGAAGTTTCTGAGTTGAAAAGGGGGGAAATTAATAGTTATTTGCAAGCCACCATATTATCTCTTTTAATCCTCCTAATAAATATGTGTGGTAAATATTGTTATCCATAATTATCTATGATGTTTGTATGTATATGTATGTTTACATATGCTTATACATGTATGTTTATAAGCTGTCAAGATATGTTTATGAATGAGCAAGTTGAAGGATTAAAGCAACTTTCTTAAGGTTACTTTATTAGTAAGAGATTCAGTCCCATTTATGATTTCAAATCTCCTTGCCTTTCTACCCAGAGAAGAGGAAAATGAAAAAAGGGAAAGGTGATATCTGCATAGCTAAAAATAATCATGCAGTTTGACCAAATTCACAGAGAAGGAAACTGCACTTTTAATGGGGAATGGAGGAGAGACTACTGAGAAAAGCAGCTTATTACCAGCTATATATGGGCATTTAAAATACTTAGTTTTATCACAAATATATTTGTATGTCTACTAAGCTTTATTTTCTAAATAACCCTGATCCAGTTTAGGACATACTTCTTCAATATACTCCTCCCCAGATTTTTTTGCCTCTGAAAAATTCCACTCATCCTTCAAGGTCTCTGACAAAGCTTTGTGGTTGGCAGTTGATTATTACTGATTTAAATATAAAAACTAAAAATTAAAATTTTATAAAATTCTAGGTCTACTGATGAAGATAGCTTTTGGATTATCAAATTTTATAAGTCACAAATAGCTTACAGAAAGTTGAGAAAAGAAAAGAAGCTAAAGGCAAAGGAGAAAAATGGAAAGATATACCCATTTGAATGCAGAGTTCCAAAAATAGCAAGGAGAGATAAGAAAATCTTCTTCAATGATCAGTGCAAAGAATTAGAGGAAAACAATAGAATGGGAAAGGCTAGAGATCTCTTCAAGAAAATTAGAGATACCAAGGGAACATTTCATGCAAAGATGGGCACAATAAAGGACAGAAAGAGTATGGACCCAACAGAAGCAGAAGATATCAAGAAGAGGTGACAAGAATACACAGAAGAACTGTACAAAAAAGATCTACATGACCCAGATATCACGATGGTGTGATCACTCACCTAGAGCCAGACATCCTGGAATGGGAAGTCAAGTGGAAGCATCACTATGAACAAAGCCAGTGAAGGTGGTAGAATTCCAGTTGAGCTGTTTCAAATCCTGAAAGTTGATGCTGTGAAAGTGCTGCACCCACTATGTCAGCAAATGTGGAAAACTCAGCAGTGGCCACAAGATTGGAAAAGGTCAGTTTTCATTCCAATCTCAAAGAAAGGCAATACCAAAGAATGTTAAGACTACCACACAATTGCACTCATCTCACAAGCTAGTAAAGTAATGCTCAAAATGCTCCGAGCCAGGCTTCAATGGTATGTGAATGGTGAACTTCCAGATGTTCAAGCTGGATTTATTAAAGGCAGAGGAACCAGTGATCAAATTGCCAACATCCGTTGGATCATCGAAAAAGCAAGAGAGTTCCAGAAAAATATAAACTTCTGCTTTATTGACTATGCTAAAGCCTTTTCTTGTGTGAATCACAACAAACTGTGGAAAATTCTGAAAGAGATGGGAATATCAGACCATCTGACCTGCCTCCTGAGAAATCTGTATGCAGGTTAAGAAGGAACTGTTAGAACTGAACATGGAACAACAGACTTGTTTCAAATTGGGAAAAGAATACATCAAGGCTGTATATTGTCACCCTGCTTATTTAACTTATACGCAGAGTATATCATGAGAAACTCTGGGCTGGATGAAGCACAGGCTGGAATCAAGACTGCTAGTAGAAATATCAATAACCTCAGATATGCAGATGACACCACTCTTATGACAGAAAGCAAAGAAGAACTAATGAGCCGGTTGGTGAAAGTGAAACTCAACATTCAGAAAACTAAGATCATGCCATCTGGTCCAGTCACTCCATGGCAAATAAATGGGGAAACAATGGAAACAGTGAGAGACTTTATTTTTCTGGACTCCAAAATCACTGCAGATGGTGGCTGTAGTCATGAAATTAAAAGACACTTCCTACTTGGAAGAAAAGTTATGACTAACCTAGACAACATTTGAAAAGCAGAGACATAACTTTGCCAACAAAGGTCTGTCTAGTCAAAGCTATGGTTTTTCCAGTACTCATGTATGGATGTGAGAGTTGGACTGTGAAGAAGGCTGAGCACCAAAGAATTGATGCTTTTGAAATGTGGTGTTGGAGAAGACTCTTGAGAGTCCCTTGGATTGCAGGGAGATCCAACCAGTTAATCCTAAAGGAAATCAGTCCTGAATATTCATTGGAAGGACTGATGCTGAAGCCGAAACTCTGATACTTTGCCCATTCATTTGAAAAGACCCTGATTCTGGGAAAGATTGAAGGTGAGAAGAAAAGGGGACGACAGAGGACGAGATGGTTGGATGGCATCACCGACTCGATGAACATGAGTTTGAGTAAGCTCTGGAAGTTGGTGATGGACAGAAAAGCCTGGCATGCTGCAGTCCATGGGGCCACAAAGAATTGGACACAACTGAGTGACTGAACTGAACTGATAAGTCACAACAGATCTCTTCAGTGTAAAACGAAAATAGCCATCTTGAAAAGATAGACTGAACACTAACTCTGTGAAGCAGTGGAAAGGTCATTAGCCTAACCAAGAGGAGATACTGGTCCTTCTTGTGACTCATTTCTGACACTGCAACTTGCGGTTAAGCAGGTTACCTTTCTGAGTCCCACAATAGAAATTGAATTAATTAGCTTCTATACAGTGCACTTAGCTACATGTCTTTCCAACTAAACTGTGACTGCAAGCATCTTTGTGCTTTGTTTACATCCGGTAACAACCACCATTATACCTAGAAGGCACTAATTTTTTAAGTGTTATTTGATTTAAATGAATTGAGGTTAATTTTTCCTCATATGTGGAGCACAAATAACAATCCTTTCTCTACACACTGCACACTTTGTTATGTGGTGAATCATTTCATGTGAAGCTTTTTTTAGGGGAAACCTCCCATAAAACATTATGTAAATAGAGTCTTAGATTGTTTTATCTTCAGAGAAACAGATATGACTTACATGGCCTACATGTGACCTCAAAAATAGAGGGAAAATAAATTCATCATAAGTTGAATAACAAAACCAGAATAACTATTCCAGAATCTGAATGCTGAGACCTCACATGAAACAATTTCCTTGAAGCAATATTAAATAAAGAATGAAGTTCTCATTTTTTGTTTCTCTATATTCATCTTTGTTTCTCTATATTCATCTTTTTGTGCATGCTAAGTTGCTTTAGTCATGTACGACTCTTTGGGACCCCAGGAATTGTGACCTGCCAGGCTCGTTTGTCCATGGGATTCTCCAGGCAAGAATATTGGAGTGGGTTGCTGTGTCCTCCTCCAGGGGATCTTCCCGACCCAGGGATCAAACCCATGTCTTCTGCATCTCCTGCATTTCAGGCAGATTCTTCACTGCTGAGCCACTGGGGAAGTCCACATTCATCTGTAGGTAACTACAATTGATTTGTAAATATGGGAAATAGATGACACTCTTACTCAAGACTGTTATCTTTCAAAGTTGTACAATGATGTATCACAGAGGCTCAATACTTTCATCTACATCATTCTTTGAGCTTCACAAAAGCTTAGTGATTCAAGCTAGAACACATTTCACTTTTTTTTTGAAGACTGAGACCCAACAGTATGAATGCTGTGCCAACATGTTGGCATGTTGACATGCCAACATCAAAGTGCTTCTTGGTATTAGCCAAGATAAAACTTCAGGTGGTGTCATTCTTAGCTCCCATCATGATTCCTTCCAACCATAGCACCATGGACATAAGAGGATACTAAAAGTTCTGGCTAAAGTCATAGACTCTCAAGATCACTCAGAGCCCATCTCTGGAATCTGTGCTTAACTTCACATCATTGACTTGAAGCTAAAGATGTTTAAGCATTTTCTCTGTCTCTTGAGACTCTGTTCAGTGTCTTGGTTTACTTCCATAAAAGCACTTAACATAGATAATCAGCCAATAAGGGAATAAGCTCCTTCAGGCCCAAGGGCAACTGTTTAGCATGAAGTTAATTCCTTGTTCAGCAAGGTGATCAGAGTATGGTTGTACTGGAAACTTCCAAAGATCTTTATTCTCAGGCCATCCTTCACAGGGATGTTTGGTATTCTGCATCTTTGAGAAATGTAGGCCCGTTTTCTATGGGGTGGGTTAGGATACTTAAGAAAGCTATCTTGAAAATATTTTCTCGCTGAGGTCTCTAGCCTGCATAGTCTCCATTTTGACATCTTTTCGTCTTTCCATAAAGTCTTAAAATGATTATGCTAGTGTTAGCAGTAAAATTCCTTCCCCATCCTTCTCCGCAAAATAGCAGATGGTAAATAAATAAATATTTTTAAATACTCTTACATTCTGTGACTCATTTTTCAGGCTAAGTATAGCTTTACCCAGATGTTCACAACTCTGATCTATACTAAAGGGCAAGTGGCATTTATCAAGCCATTCTCTGTCTTCTAACCTCTAGTTCTTGCATATGACCATGGCGTGAATAGAAACTATTATATGAAATCATTGAAATACACAAAATAGTTTATTTGCTTGCATTCATTATAGGTATGCTTCATCAGTGGCTCAGCAGTAAAGAATTCACCTACAATGTAGAAGATGGGGGTTCAATCACCGGGTGGGGAAGATTCCCTGGAGAAGGAAATGGCTACCCACTCCAGTATTCTTGCCTGGGATAAACCCATGGACAGAGGAGCCTGGTGGTCACAAAGAGTCAGTTACAACTTAGTGACTAAGCGACAGTAACAGTTGCAAATATTGGTTAATGTGTGATTCAGACACAGTAATGGTATCTTGCATATCACTGGTTTACCAGTATTTTTAAAAATACCTATTTTTAATAGACCTATTCAGAAATACAAACTCTCAGAGTGTATGAAACAAAGGCTGTCTGCTTTGTAGCAGTTAAGATTTCATCCTTTTTGTGAGAATCAGTGTGATACATTTATTGAGTTATGGTTATGGTTTTTCTTACTCCTTCATTCTCTATAGTGTCATATGCACAAAAGGGATTCTGATGCTTCAGAATGGCTTTTAATAAATAAATATGTAATGTCAAATATATGTAATGGATGTTCTAGGTTCCTCATAAGCAGGGATCAATAGTATAGGATATATTTAATTTTATAAATAATTCAATATGCAGATGTAATTATGCCCAATGTTTATAATGTGTTATGTGATTCAGTTACTGCCATTTTACTTTACTTACAAAATCTTAAAGAATTATGTGTTAGAAGCTGAGTGCTCATTGGTATTCTATGTTCCAGGAACGGCACAAGTAGAATAAGATTTTGTGCTTACTTTAGAGGTACTTATCATTTATATGACTTCTCTGGTGGCTCAAATGGTAAAGCGTCTGTCTACGAGTTAGTCCCTCAGTCATGTCCAACTCTTTCAACCCTGTAGACTGTAGTCTGCCAGGCTCCTCTGCTCACGGAATTCTCCAAGCAAGAATCCTGGAGTGGGTAACCATTCCCTTCGCATTAGACAAAAAATAAATCAATGTCCTTTGGCATTTCAAGCCTCCTACCAGGCAGAGCACAATGCAAGTGAACTTTCAGCTTCCAAGTCTCCAGGATCTTACTCCCAGCTCAAGGAAGACTCTTTAACAGCAGCCAACATAGAGGGAGAAAACTCTTGAGAGTCCCTTGGACTACAAGAAGATCCAACCAGTCTATCCTAAAGGAAATAAGTCCTGAATATTCATTGGAAGGACTGATGTTGAAACTGAAGCTCCAATACTTTGGCTACCTGATGCAAAGAGCTGACTCATTTGAAAAGACCCTGATGCTGGGAAAGATTGAAGGCGGGAGGAGAAAGGGCTGACAGAGGATGAGATGGTTGGATGGCATCACCGACTATATTTGTATGAGTTTGGGTAAACTCCGGGAATTGATGGTGGACAGGGAGGCCTGGTATGCTGCAGTCCATGGGGTCGCATAGAGTCTGACACAACTGAGTGACTGAAATGAACTGAACATAGAAGGAAAGTTGAGGAAGGGCAGCCTCATGTGTGAGGTGGGTCAACTAACAGGGAAACCAAAACTCTCTCCTGGACTACTTGGACATCAGACTTCCTTGAGCCCTTGGAAGGCCATGGCGATTGATATTAAACTGATGCAAAACAAAGTCTATGTTCCTGATGACATGCTCATGAAATATGTGGCTAATAGTGTGATATAACGAGTAGCATTCACACCATATGGTTCCTTCTTAAAAATGTTCTTGTGAGTGTTTTCTTTGTTAAGCTCAAGAGTGCTTTATATATCTCCACAGTCTTGTCTCCTTTTCATCTCAAACCCGGAGCAGCCCCTCTCCTTTCTTTCCACTGGCTGCTTAGAAAGAAAGTGAAGTCAGTCAGTCAGGTCCGACTCTGCAACTCCATGGACCATAGCTTACCAGGTTCCTCTGTCCATGGGATCTTCCAGGCAAGAATACTGGAGTAGGTTGTCATTTCCTTCTCCAATGAAGGCTGCTAAACCTATTCTATTCCTGACTGGAGGGTTTTTATCTATCTGCTGCGAGCAAACAGAGTGAAACATAAGCCGCTGCCTCAGCCCTTTCTTGCTGTCAAACCTGATAAATCTGTAGGAGCTTTGCTCAAAGGTTTTACTCTTATGGGGCAACATATCATAAAGAATTATAAACACAGATAAGAGTGTTACCAAGTTCTCACCAAGGTTTTACCAAGTTCTGTTGGTCTCTGTCTTGGACCTGACTTCTGAGAGGACAATATTTTCTTTGATTCTCAGTGTGAGATTCACTCCTTTGCTCCCAGACCCCTATGCCTCTTCCATCCTACCTCTGAGAAACCTATGTTAACCCTTATGCCTCCTTGACCCTTTATCCCAACATGAAATTGAAGTGTAGGTAGATAGATGTCTATAAACTTTATGTTATATACGGGCAGGATCAAAAGAGAGGGATTTGGTTACTGGAGTTTACTCTTATGGGGCAACATATCATAAAGAATTATAAACACAGATAAGAGTGTTACCAAGTTCTCACCAAGGTTTTACCAAGTTCTGTTGGTCTCTGTCTTGGACCTGACTTCTGAGAGGACAATATTTTCTTTGATTCTCAGTGTGAGATTCACTCCTTTGCTCCCAGACCCCTATGCCTCTTCCATCCTACCTCTGAGAAACCTATGTTAACCCTTATGCCTCCTTGACCCTTTATCCCAACATGAAATTGAAGTGTAGGTAGATAGATGTCTATAAACTTTATGTTATATACGGGCAGGATCAAAAGAGAGGGATTTGGTTACTGGAGGATATATGGGAATTCATCTGAACAAATGATATTGAAAGATTAACTGATTTGGTGATAGCTGGGTGAATAGCACAAGGTCTTAGCTCTCTAGGAATTTTAGTGTTGTGGTGTATTGTTGTTGTTCAGTTGCTAAGTCATGTCCAACTCTTTGCAATCCCATGAACTGCAGCATACCAGGTTTCCCTGTCCTTCACTATCTCAGAATTTGCTCAAACTCCTGTCCATTGAATCAATGATGCTGTGGGGTATACGTGGGGGGAAAATATGTGCTGAACTAAGAAATTGAGTTATCTAGACTGGAAAATAGAAGTCTAGAAGTTGGGATGAGGGATGGGGATTGTGGTAGCTGTCTTTAGATAATGGCAGAGCAGTCTTGAACAAAAGGGTTTTTCTCAGGGAGCACAAAGGGTGTAAACTGGGGCCAGTGATTAAAAAGAGCGGAAAAATTTTGTTTCAGGTAATAAAGAACTTTCTGATAATCAGAATTGCTAACTTTGGAATTGGCTCAATGTGATGTGGTGAGTTTCATCTTTGGAAAAGGGATAGTCATTCACTGGGACAATGTGAAGCTCATATGGGTGTCAGTGGAGCCCCAGGGCATTCCTGGCTGTGTGTTCTACAGCTTTTTGGCTTGTATTGTCAGATACAGAGGACATACATGGTAAACTATTGAATCTCACAGCTAATTTCACGCCTATTTGTATTCCACTTTATTTACCTTAAAGCCTTTCTTTTGAAAACAGCACTTTCATTAAGCAACGTAAAAACATTCTGGAATGAGCTTTCTTCTTAAATTTATTTGTCCTGTCTCTCTTTGGTGAACAACCTTGTTTCTTCTGGCATTTCAATATTCAGCTTTGTTTTGACTCAGTACATTTTTATAATGTTTGAATTGTTATTTCTTTCCTGCTTTTAAATTACCCCAAATCCCAAGACTTTGCTAGATAGAAGACTGAAAAATACTTTTATTGAAAAGCTATATTCTCTATACTTCAATGACTTCGTAAAGCAAATTTCATCAGAAATGGAATTTTTGAATTTTTAGTAAATATGAATGCTCACTTTTCCTCACCACTGCTTAGAATTTGACTGATTACACTTTGGAACTGCATAATTGTGTAATTAATCTTGAGGATGTCAGAATGCATATTTTTAAAAGTAATTTTCTTAGGGAAATAATACATATCTTATTTGGTTTTTTTGCTGTCATTGGTATTCATGGTCTCTTAGTTTATAGGTATAAAGCCTGCCAGAGATAGCCAATATCAGTGCCATATATTATTAAAATGAATTAATTTTTCAGCCACATCTTCCATTCAAATTCTCATTAAACAAGGCATTGTAAATTCTGATGTCAAGGAATACAAATAGCATGATTATACAATACTTGCATTATACAGAGTCCTCGTGGCTAACACAGTTATTTACCATAAACACTGATTCGTTCTTTATGGAAAAGTACTTTAAGACATAATTGGCAAAGCTGACCAAAAACCAGGTGTAATTCAAACCTCTGATACTCTCATTGCTTTTACAAGCAAAAAGTTTGCAATCACTGCATACAGGAGGAACCCAAAGGGAGGTATATATTTACTTAACCTGTAGTTTTTGAAAAATATGTACAGTTTATTCAAAAACCACCATCCTTTGAATTATGCACATGTGAACAAAAAATGGATGAATTCATGAATCCCAATAAGTAAGGGGAGAATGGTATATACCAGCACTGACATGAGTAAACTGCAATAAAAAGATATGTGCAGACCTGGATGTGTCACGCTGCTTGTGCATTATATCACACAGACAACAGTCTACTGTCTACACTTAAGGAAGTCTTCTGTACGAAGGCATTCAGATTCACAATGATGAAAAATGCCAGGCATTGGTCTATGTAAAGTTGAGTAAGACAAGATCTTGCTTCTAAGGAGCTCAGAATCTAATGGAATAGGCCTACAACTGAGCATAATAGTTTCAATACAACATTCTTGTTCAGTTCAGTTCAGTTCAGTCACTCAGTCATGTCCAACTCTTTGCGACCCCATGAATCGCAGCACACCAGGCCTCCCTGCCATCACCAACTCCCGGAGTTCACTCAGACTCGCTTCCACCGAGTCAGTGATGCCATCCAGCCATCTCATCCTTGGTAGTCCCCTTCTCCTCCTGCCCTCAATCCCTCCCAGCATCAAAGTCTTTTCCAATGAGTCAACTCTTTGCATGAGGTGGCCAAAGTGCTGGAGTTTCAGCTTTAGCATCATTCCTTCCGAAGAAATCTCAGGGCTGATCTCCTTTAGAATGGACTGGTTGGATCTTCTTGCAGTCCAAGGGACTCTCAAGAGTCTTCTCCAACACTACAGTTCAAAAGCGTCAGTTCTTCAGCGCTCAGCCTTCTTCACAGTCCAACTCTTACATCCATACATGACCACTGGAAAAACCATAGCCTTGACTAGACGGACCTTAATTGGCTAAGTAATGTCTCTGCTTTTGAATATGCTATCTAGGTTGGTCATAACTTTTCTTCCAAGGAGTAAGCGTCTTTTAATTCCATGGCTGCAGTCACCATCTGCAGTGATTTTGGAGCCCCCCCAAAATAAAGTCTGACACTGTTTCCACTGTTTCCCCATCTATTTCCCATGAAGTGATGGGACCAGATGCCATGATCTTCGTTTTCTGAATGTTGAGCTATAAGCCAACTTTTTCACTCTCCTCTTTCACTTTCATCAAGAGGCTTGTTAGCTCCTCTTCACTTTCTGCCATAAGGGTGATGTCATCTGCATATCTGAAGTTATTGATATTTCTCCCAGCAATCCTGATTCCAGCTTGTGTTTCTTCCAGTCTAGCGTTTCTCATGATGTACTCTGCATAGAATTTAAATAAGCAGGGTGACAATATACAGCCTTGACGTACTCCTTTTCCTATTTGGAACCAGTCTGTTTTTCCATGTCCAGTTCTAACTGTTGCTTCCTGACCTGCATATAGGTTTCTCAAGAGGCAGGTCAGGTGGTCTGGTATTCCTATCTCTTTCAGAATTTTCCACAGTTTGTTGTGATTCACACAATCAAAGACTTTGGCATAGTCAATAAAGTAGAAATAGATGTTTTTCAGGAAATCTCTTGCTTTTTCGATGATCCAGCAGATGTTGGCAATTTGATCTCTGGTCCCTCTGCCTTTTCTAAAACCAGCTTGAACATCAGGAAGTTCATGGTTCATGTATTGCTGAAGCCTGGCTTGGGGAATTTTGACCATTACTTTACTAGCTTGTGAGATGAGTGCAATTGTGTGGTAGTTAGAACATTCTTTGGCATTGCCTTTCTTAGGAATTGGAATGAAAACTGACCTTTTCCAGTCCTGTGGCCACTGCTGAGTTTTCCACATTTGCTGGCATATTGAGTGTAGCACTTTCACAGCATCATCTTTCAGGATTTGAAATAGCCCAGCTGGAATTCCATCACCTCCACTAGCATTGTTCATAGTGATGCTTCCTAAGGCCCACTTGACTTCACATTCCAGGATGTCTGGCTCTAGATGAGTGATCACACCATCGTGATTATCCATGTCATGAAGATCCTTTTTGTACAGTTCTTCTGTGTATTCTTGCCACCTCTTCTTAATATCTTTTACTTCTGTTAGGTCCATACCATTTGTCCTTTATTGAGCCCATCTGCCTGAAATGTTCCCTTGGTATTCCTAATTTTCTTGAAGCGATCTCTAGTCTTTCCCATTCTGTTCTTTTCCTCTATTTCTTTGCATTTATTGCTGAAGAAGTCTTTCTTATCTCTTCTTGCTATTCTTTGAAACTCTGTATTCAGATGCTTATATTTTTCCTTTTCTCCTTGGCTTTTCACTTTTCTTCTTTTCACAGCTATTTGTAAGGCTTCCCCAGACAGCCATTTTGCTGTTTTGCATTTCTTTTCCATGGGGATGGTCTTGATCCCTGTCTCCTGCACAATATCATGAACCTCATTCTATAGTTCATCAGGCATTCTATCTATCAGATCTAGACCCTTAAATCTATTTCTCACTTCCACTGTATAATCATAAGGGATTTGACTGAGGTCATACCTGAATGGTCTAGTGGTTTTCCTTGTTTTCTTCAATTTCAGTCTGAATTTGGTAATAAGGAGTCATGATCTGAGCCACAGTCAGCTCCTGGTCTTGTTTTGGTTGACTGTATGGAGCTTCTCTATCTTTGGCTGCAAAGAATATAATCAATCTGATTTCGGTGTTGACCATGTGGTGATGTCCATGTGTAGAGTCTTCTCTTGTGTTGTTGGGAGAGGGTGTTTGCTATGACCAGTGCATTTTCTTGGAAGAACTCTATTAGCCTTTGCCCTGCTTCATTCCGTACTCTAAGGCCAAATTTGCCTATTACTCCAGGTGTTTCTTGACTTCCTACTTTCGCATTCCAGTCCCCTATAATGAAAAGGACATCTTTTTCGGGTGTTAGTTCTAAAAGGTCTTGTAGGTCTTCATAGAACCATTCATCTTCAGCTTCTTCAGCATTACTGGTTGGGGCATAGACTTGGATAACTGTGATATTGAATGGTTTGCCTTGGAAACGAACAGAGATGGTTCTGTCGTTTTTGAGATTGCATCCAAGTACTGCAATTCGGACTCTTCTGTTGACCGTGATGGCTACTCCATTTCTTCTGAGGGATTCCTGCCTACAGTAGTAGATATAATGGTCATCTGAGTTAAATTCACCCATTCCAGTCCATTTTAGTTCATTCATTCTTGGAATGTCGACGTTCACTCTTGCCATCTCCTGTTTGACCACTTCCAATTTGCCTTGATTCATGGACCTGACATTCTGGGTTTCTATGCAATATTGCTCTTTACAGCATCGGACCTTGCTTCTATCACCAGTCACATCCACAACTGGGTATTGTTTTTGTTTTGGCTCCACCCTTTCATTCTTTCTGGAGTTGTTTCTCCACTGACCTCCAGTAGCATATTGGGCACCTACTGACCTGGGGAGTACCTCTTTCAGTATCCTATCATTTTGCCTTTTCATACTGTTCATGGGGTTCTCAAGGCAAAAATACTGAAGTGGTTTGCCATTCCCTTCTCCAGTGGACCACATTCTTCACAGTTGGTCCCTATCAAATATTAGCAATTATGAATAAAGCTTCTGTAAACACCTGGCACTCTTTCTTCCCCATTCTGATGTCTGTGTCAGAAGCTTTCTCTATCTCTTTTATACTTTAATAAAACTTGATTACACAAAAGCTCTGAGCGATCAAGCCTTGTCACTGCCCCTGTATTGAGTTCTTCTCCAGAGGCCAAGAATCCCGGTGTCTTTTGTGGTTCAGAAACAACCTTTCATCTTGGGGGCTCATCCAGGATTCTTCAGGACAAGGTAAGGATGCTTGGAGATCTAGTTCTTTGTTCTCCTAGTGAACACGTTTTCTGATGTAATTTACTAACTCTACAGTGTGCTTGTGTGAATGAATGACACACTTGTGTGAAAGTGAGGAGCCTTGCTCTGAGGTTCCATGGTGACCTCATATGGCTTATGGTAGAAACCCTGTCAAGGGTTTTTACCAACCTGCCAATGGACTTCCCTGGTGGCTCAGATGGTAAGGCATCTGTCTATAATGTGGGAGACCTGGGTTTAATCCCTGGGTTGGGAAGATCTCTTGGAGAAGGAAATGGCAACTCACTCCAGTATTCTTGCCTGGAAAATCCCATGGATGGAGGCTACAGTCCATGGGGTCCCAAAGAGCTGGACACAACTGAGTGACTTCACTTCACTTTTTAAACACCTGTATACAGATTTTTATGTGAACATAAGCTTTCAACTCAGTTGGATAAATATAATGGACATGATGTCTGGATTATGTGGTAAGAGTATGTTTTTGGAAATCTTGTAATTTACAAATTGGCCAGACCATCTTCTAAAGTGGTTATAATATTTAGTATTCTTAACAGCGATGAAAGAAGGTTCCTTTTGCTCCACATCTTTGTCAGCATTTGGTGCTGTCAGAGTTTTTATTTTGGCCATTCTAGTATGTGTGTAGTGGTATCTCTTGTTTTAACTTGCATTTCTTTAATGATGTTTGATGTTGAGTATCTTCTCATATGCTTATTTGCCACATGTATATCTTCTTTGGTGAGGTTTCTGATCAGATCTTTTGCCCATTGTTTTAATTGGATAGTTCATTTTCTCATTGTTGAGTTTTATGAGTTCTTTTACTATTTGAGATACTAGCCCTTTATCAGATATGTCTTTTAAACATTTCCTTCCAGTTTGTATTATCCTCTCATTTTCTTTAACAGGGCATTTTCCTATATCTGATAAAATGAGTAAAATATAAATTACCTATCCCAGGATTGTTAAACTTTCAATTTTGAAAAAATTTTAGATTTAGAGAAAAGTTAGTGCAGAGAGATCTTATTTGCCCTTTAGCTAGCTTCATTTAATGTTACCATTGTATATAAGCAAGATGCATTCATAAAAAGTAAGAAATTAATATTGGCATAGTGATGTTGGCTAAATTATAGACTTCATCAGGTGCCTTTTCCTCTTCCAGGATCCAAGGATTCCATGTTGGATCACCATGTCTCCACAGTCTCCACCAATACAATAGTTGCTTAGCATTGTTTTCATGATCTTGGCACTTTTGAAGCATACTGGTCAGGTATTTGAAAGAAATGTCTTTCAATTGGATTTGTCTGATATTTACTCCTGATTTTATTGGGGTTGTGATTTTAGGGAAGAATACTACAGTGGTGAGGTCCCCTTCTCATCATATAATATCATATCAGAAAGTACATGATATTATCATAGCTTATTGCTGGTGATGGTAACTGATTTTTTGGTCAAGAAGGTACATGTCAGGTTTCACAGTAACTGCAACTACTGTGAATGTAAATCTGTTAATTTTCCCTTCTTCCATTCTATTCATTAGCTGTAAGTCTCTACGTCCTGCCCCCAGAATGGGAGAAAAATTAAGCTCCACTCACCATGACTTTCTGAGCCTCTAAATAATAAATGTTAGTCTAGTTGTAAATGTTAATAATAATAACAACAATGATGTTATGTATTATTTTGTTATTACAATTGCTACTTCTTTTCAATGAAGATCTAGCAGAAATTATTGGTCACTAAGAGTGAGACACAAGAGACGAGGGTTTGATCCCTGGGTTGGGAATATCCTCTGAAGTAGGAAGTGACAACCTGTTTCAGTATTCTTGCCTGGAAAATTCCACAGACAGAGAAGCCTGGCAGGCTTCAGTCTGTGGGGCTGCAGAGTCGGACTGAGCACGCATGTATTCATTGGTCACTAAGAAAGCACCATAAAGAAGAAATATTTTAAAGAATTCAGGTACTCAGAAAGAACCTTCCTTTGGATATTTGTCAGTATTTAGTGGACAACATCGATTAGGGTATACTCTGCAAATGATTTTATATTCAGTTCTGTGAACTGAATCCAAAGCTAGATGTCTTTTTGAAATCCCCAATCAGAAGTCAAAATGTCTGTTGAAGAGCTCTCCTGGATTATACACCTGGAGCCTCACCTGAGATGGGAGATGCCAAAACCTAGTAGTAGATGAAGGCAAACAAATAAAACAACCATCTGGTGAGAATCGCTTACCTTAGGTGGATTCTTATTTGAATGTTTACTCACTGCCACAAGGTTGCTATACATTCATAAAGTAAATATTTTATGATCCATGGCATATGTTCAGACCAAGAATCAGAGTAATAAAAACTTAATTTCAAACTGGATATAAATAAAACTATACACAATTTTCTAAAAAGAATAACCATCTGTATGGCTTTTTGGTACTACACATGATTTGCAGTGTTAAATATCTGAAATGTTCTCTGTGGGTTCTGGCTTTTTTATCTCCTTCCCTTCCTTCCTTAACAATATTTGACATATTGTGATGAGCTTGAATTCCACTACTGGAGCTGCCAACCTTTCCAAACAAACCGGAACATGCTGTGTTTGGAGGTAAGGGACAAATTTCACCCATGACTCGCTGCTCACAAGGATCAATGGAAGATGCAGCAGGAAAAGGTGTGGGAAAACCTGTGGGGCTGGGACAGCAGTCAGCTACTTTTTGACATCCTGCTGGCCTCATGAAGCCACATCCTCTAGGACCAAGAGTAAGAGATGATCTTGTCAGAAAGTCACTGCCCAGAGAAGAAGTTGGCTAATCCATTGACCCTTCCCTCCCAAAGTATCTATGGAGGCAGCTCCTCAGATGAAAACAGACAATCCATTTTGAGCTGAAAACCTACAATTCAAAGGCAAATCCATCTCAGCTTATTCTTCCTATTCATGACAACCTGAAAGTAGAATAGCCAGATCCTCTTACTTCATGTTGCTGATTATACCTTTTGCTAAATAGTAATAAATGATTCCCTCCAAACACAAGAGTTGAATTTTAAGTATGGCATCCACCACTCCGATCAACAGTTTAAAATATAAATACATCTCTAGAAAAAGGTGTATTTCTTTACTGAAATGAATTTGTTTACTGAGATACACTTTTTACTATCAAAGCCATTACATAGAAATCACTGTGGAATCGTACCCAAAATACAGGATTTGAAATTCAATAACCTCGGCTGAGTAGTGGCTTCTCAACTTGCAAACTGCATGAAGATTAAAAGTGACATGAAACAAGAGGTGATGTTTGTCCTGGACTTAGAAGAATAAGCTGAATTTAGCCAGGGAAGAGGTGCTGTTCGTCCTGGATTTGGAAGAATAAGCTGAGTTCAGTTGGAGGAGGGACAGAACATACAAAGAGATAAAGCATGAAAGTGCTAGCAAGTGCTGTAGAAGGAAATGGTAGGAGGTAAATAAAAAATTAAGTTATTACCAGGTTTGAAAGAATGCTAGGTACCCTGTTAGATACAGGACCTGAGAGATCATTTGGGGCTTCTGAGTAAAGTAATGTCTGATGACATTTATGTTTTAGGAGGGTGATCTTGAGGAAATATGAGACTAGGTCAGATAAGGCAAGACTCAAGGCCAGGGGAACCTGTTTGAAGCCTGTTTCAAGTCCCATGAGAGAGCAAACACGGAGGGAATGACAAAGGAAAACAGATGGGATGCTTGTGAGGGTGAATCAACAGATCTCCCATTACTCCCTGGATGTAGCAGCATGGCAGCAGGCTGCAGCTATGGGAAACGAGAGACAGTGAAGGGGAAGGTTGGTTAGAGCTGATGATGGAGAGGAGGTGAGGGAGAAGAAGAAAATCGAAGGTTCTACGACCTCCTGGTCTTTCACTGGAACAGCAAGGGTGTGAGTCTGAGTGGAATGTGAGTGGAAAACAGGGAAAAGTTGCAAGTTTGGAGAGAAAGATGAAAAAAAATGAGTTGCAAATAAACTACACATTTTTGCCATTGATCAAAAGGCTGTGAGGGGTTCCCTATCTTCTCTCTTCTGTCTGTGGGAAGGAGAAGCTGATCCAGATTTTCTCTCAGACCTTTCTGGCTTCAATATTCAAATCACAGGTTTTCCAGAGAGGTTCTCTGAGCTCCCATTGCTCTCTGAGCACCCAAGGGCTACTAGAACTTTCTGCCCCTGTTGGCTGATTTCAACTTCATTTATAAGCTCTCACTAATGTTTGTTGAGGCCAGAGATTTTTATGCATTGAGGGAAAAAAAAGTGCTACACGAGGGGAAAACAACCTCCCACTTTGGAAAATGTAATGAGAAAAAATGAACATTTCCAGCTAACAGCTTTTTATGGGCTATGAATAAGTAAACACAGGGTGAAATGAGAGAGAAAAAACATGTGCTTCACTGGAGAAATATTTGTTTATTGAGCCAATCAGTGCTAGCTCAATTTATCCTTCAGAAGGACAAAGATGGGCGTGTTACCTCTAGACTCAAGTCTGACACAGACCTGCTGTGGATCAGATTACATCTCTGGTTCTTTCATTCCTTTCTGCATTCACATATCAACATTTATTGAATGTTGGACTCACTGCTAAACCTAGGACACAGATATGCCCAGCTTATAACTTTAAAAAAAATTCTCAGTTTAGGGGGTGAATTAGGCCTACATGCAATTAACTAAAATGTCATTTTGTAGGCCTGACACTGGAGACACCAGTGTTTACTTCATTTCGTCAGCTCTTGCTTCCTGGCATTATATATATATGAGTAAGCACTTTTGTTTCACAGGGATTTTCCTGGCCTAAAGAATAATACAAAATGTCTGAAACATTTTGTACACCCACAATGTGTTTGTCTTTGCAATTCTGCAACCAGCCTTTTTACAACTGAGTGACTGCGGCATGGACAGGGGAGATGACTTTCCTCAGATTACAAAGCTAGTAGAAAAATCTTGGTATGACCTTGATGCCTGACTCTGAAGGCCAAGTACTTTTCTTCTTTGCTGCATGGCTTGAAATGTGCTCTGGGAATTCTGCTATATCTAGCCCAGGGAGCAAGGTGTGGCTTCAGGGCTCCAACATGACTGATGAGCTGCACAGACGTCTGTCAATTCCTTGGCTTCAGTTGTGCCCTTTCTTTTCCACATTGGTAAACTAGTCATCTGTTTATCTCCACCTCGGCTCCATCTTGGTGGCTGAGAGGAGCTACCCCGCGTCCAAGGTAAGGAGCAGCGGCTGCGCTTTGCTGGAGCAGACTTGAAGAGAGACCCCGTGTCCAAGGTAAGAGAAACCCAGGTAAGAAGGTAGGCACTGAGAGAGGGGATCAGGGGGCAGACAGACTGAAACTACAGAGATGGACAGATAGCCAATCTGATCACATGGACCACAGCCTTGTCTAACTCAATGAAACTAATCCATGCTTATGGGGCCACCCAAGACAGACAGGTCATGGTGGAGAGGTCTGACAGAATGTGATCCACTGCAGAAGGGAATGGCAAACCACTTCAGTATTCTTACCTTGAGAACCCCATAAACAGTATGAAAAAGCAAAAAGATAAGACACTGAAAGATGAACTCCCCAGGTCAGTGGGTGCCCAATATACTGCTGGAGATCAGTGGAGAAATAACTCCAGAAAGAATGAAGGGATGGAGCCAAAGCAAAAACAACACCCAGTTGTGGATGGGCCGGTGATAGAAGCAAGATTTTATGATGTAAAGAGCCATACTGCATAGGAACCTGGAATGTCAGGCAATGAATCAAGGCAAATTGGAAGTGGTCAACAGGAGATGACAAGAGTGAACATCGACATTCTAGGAATCAGTGAACTAAAATGGACTGGAATGGGTGAATTTAACTCAAATGACCATGATATCTACTACTGTGGACAGGAATTCCTTAGAAGAAATGGAGTAGCCATCACGGTCAACAGAAGAGTCCGAAATGCAGTACTTGGATGCAATCTCAAAAACGAAAGAATGATCTCTGTTCATTTCCAGGGCAAACCATTCAATATCATGGTAATTCAAGTCTATGCCCCAACCAGTAATACCGAAGAAGCTGAAGTTGAACAGTTCTATGAAGACCTACAAGACCTTCTAGAACTAACACCCAAAAAAGATGTCCTTTTCATTATAGGGGACTAGAATGCAAGAGTAGGAAGTCAAGAAACACCTGGAGTAACAGGCAAATTTGGCCTTGGAGCACAGAATGAAGCAGGGCAAAGCTAATAGAGTTCTGCCAAGAGAACACACTGGTCATAGCAAACACCCTCTTCCAACAACACAAGAGAAGACTCTACACATGGACATTACCAGATGGTCAATACCAAAACCAGATTGATTATATTCTTTGCAGCCAAAGATGGAGAAGCTCTCTACAGTCAGTAAAAACAAGACTGAGAGCTGACTGTGGCTCAGATCATGAACTCCTTCTTGCCAAATTCAGACTGAAATTGCACAAAGTGGAGAAAGCCACTAGACCATTCAGGTATGACCTAAATCAAATCCCTTATGACTGTACAGTGGAAGTGAGAAATAGAGTTAAGGGACTAGATCTGATAGATAGAGTGCTGATGAACTACGGATAGAGGTTCGTGACATTGTACAGGAGACAAGAATCAAGACCATCGCCAAGAAAAAGAAATGGAAAAAACACAGTGGCTGTCTGAAGAGGCTTTAAAATAGCTGTGAAAAGATGGAAAGTGAAAAGCAAAGGAGAAAAGGAAAGATATACCCATTTGAATGCAGAGTTCCAAAAAACAGCAAGGAGAAATAAGAAAGTTTTCCTCAGCGATCAATGAAAAGAGGAAAACAATAGAATGGAAAAGACTAGAGATCTCTTCAAGAAAATCAGAGATACCAAGGGAACATTTCATGCAAAGATGGGCTTGATAAAGGAGAGAAATGGTAGGTCCCTAACAGAAGCAGAAAATATTAAGAAGAGGTGACAAGAATACACAGAACTATACGAAAAAGATCTTCATGACATGATGGTGTGATCACTCACCTAGAGCCAGACATCCTGGAATGTGAAGTCAAGTGGCCTTAGGAAGCATCACTATGAACAAATCTAGTGGAGGTGATGGAATTCCAGTGGAGCTATTTCAAATCTTGAAAAATAATGCTGTAAAAGTGCTGCACTCAATATGCCAGCAAACTTGGAAAGCTCAGCAGTGGCCACAGGACTGGAAAAGATCAGTTTTCATTCCAATCCCAAAGAAAGGCAATGCCAAAGAATACTCAAACTACTGTACAATTGCACTCATCTCACATGCTAGTAAAGTAATGCTCAAAATTCACCAAGCCAGGCTTCAGCAATACGTGAACTGTGAACTTCCAGATGTTCAAGCTGGTTTTAGAAAAGACAGAGAAATCAGAGATCAAATTGCCAACATCCACTGGATCATGGAAAAAGCAAGAGAGTTCCAGAAAAACATCTATTTCTGCTTTATTGACTATGCCAAAGTCTTTGTGTGAATCACAACAAACTGTGGAAAATTCTGAAAGTCCAGACCACCTGACCTGTCTCTTGAGAAACCTGTATGCAGGTCAGGAAGCAACAGTTAGAACTGGACATGGAACAACAGACTGGTTCCAAATAGGAAAAGGAGTATGTCAAGGCTGTATACTGTCACCCTGCTTATTTAACTTATATGCAGAGTACATCATGAGAAACACTGGGCTGGAAGAAACACAAGCTGGAATCAAGATTGCCGGGAGAAATATCAATCACCTCAGATATGCTGATGACACCACCCTTATGGCAGAAAGTGAAGAACTAAAGAGCCTCTTGATGAAAGTGAAGGAGGAGAGTGAAAAAGTTAGTTAAAGCTCAACATTCAGAAAACAAAGATCATGGCATCTGGTCCCATTACTTCATGGGAAATAGATGGGAAAACAATGGAAACAGTGTCAGACTGTATTTTGGGGGGCTCTAAAATCACTGCAGATGGTGACTACAGCCATGAAGTTAAAAGACGCTTACCCCTTGGAAGAAAAGTTATGACCCACCTAGACATCATATTAAAAAGCAGAGACATTACTTTGTCAACAAAGGTCTGTGTAGTCAAGGCTCTGGTTTTTCCAGTGGTCAAGTATGATTGTGAGAGTTGGACTATAAAGAAAGCTGAGCACTGAAGAATCGATGCTTTTGAACTGTGATGTTGGAGAAGACTCTTGAGAGTCCCTTGGACTGCAAGGAGATCCAACCTGTTCATCCTAAAGGAAATCAGTCCTGGGTGTTCATTGGAAGGACTGATGTTAAAGCTGAAACTCCAATTCTTTGGCCACCTGATGTGAAGAGCTGACTCATTGGAAAAGAATCTGATGCTGGGAAAGATTGAGGGCAGGAGGAGAAGGAGATGACAGAGGATGAGATGGTTGGATGGCATCATTGACTCAATGGACATGGGTCTTGATGGACTCCGGGAGTTGGTGATGGATAGGGAGGCCTGATGTGCTGCAGTTCATAGGGTCGCAAAGAGTCGGACATGACTGAACTGAACTGAAACTAGTCATCTGTAGTCATAATAGTGTCATCCCCTGCAGTGTGGTCCTAACTGGGTAGTGTGTGTGTTAGGACTGTTTTGCTGTGCGACCTG
This sequence comes from Aepyceros melampus, assembly GCA_006408695.1. Classification (NCBI taxonomy): domain Eukaryota; kingdom Metazoa; phylum Chordata; class Mammalia; order Artiodactyla; family Bovidae; genus Aepyceros; species Aepyceros melampus. The sequence goes on along the minus strand of SJXQ01011877.1, from coordinate 44,965 downwards.
GCTCCTTGAAGACTTTCCCTGGACCAGGAACCTAAGACACTTCAACTGGAAGGGATCATCAAACCTAAAAAGACACTTACGAGCAGCTTCCCTGCTTTTGCTGACCGTTCCTATCAATCTGGCCACCTTGTGATGGAGCAGGACACAAGTTCCTTGTGCCCTGACTTGGGATGCTTCATTAGCACAGGCTCTTAAAGGAATCACTGGGAACCAGGAAAGCCTGGATGCAGAGCACTTCGGAAGTGAACGGGAACTCAATATACTTTTGATTCAAAACCCCAGCTCCTGGGTCTGGGTCTTTTCCCACCACTGCCAGTACCCCCCTGCATCTCCTACTGCTTCCCATGGATCAGTGGCTTTGTGTTCTTTTTTCCCTCTTGTCTCAAAACTCCTTACAGAAGCCTCTTCATAGCATCTTGCAGTGGAATTCAGTGGAAAGAACAGAAAGGGCTTTGGAAGTGAGCGGATTGCACTTGCAGTGGGACTTAAGCAGGGAGCCAAATCTCTCTGAGCCTCATTCCCTTGCCTGTTAAAATGGGGTCATGCCCTCTATCTTGAGGAATAGGGTGTTACTTAGTAAGATTAATTTGGTGAGTTGCTTGGCATAGTCTTTTGATATTACTGTTTGGTCTATGGATGGCAATTCTTTCAACAAATATTGTTATTTACTCTGACTTCGTAAGAAATTCAATTGCTTCTCACATTATATATTCAGCTTTACTTTTCATCTTTGTAAGGAATGTTTTAGTCTCAGTAAGGACAATTTTAATGATCATACAGTTGCTTTAAATCAGGTGTCCCTTCCTCTTGCTCCTGAAAAACCTAGATACTCAAGGAAGTGCTTGGCTTTTCCCAGACCTCATACCCCTCAGTGAAATAAATGGGGCTCATCTCTTGAGTAGCCTAAGAATATTACTGGACTATAAGCTATTTCTACTTCTATTCTTCACCTTTACTTCCTCTCAGTAGCAAGATTATTGCTTTTTGCCTGATTCTTTTTCTTTTTTTAAAAAAATGTAAGTACAGTTGATTTATGATATTAGTTTCAGGCATACAGCATAGTGATTCAATTTTTTTTTATAGACCATACTCTATTTAAAGTTATTTCAAATTAATGCTGTTTTCCCCTCTACTGTACAATATATCCTTATGGCTTATATATTTTGTACTAATAGTTTGTGTCCCTTAATCCTGTACCTTTGTCTTGCCTCTTCCTCCTTCCCTTTCTCTACTCATAACAACTAGTTTGTTCTCTGTACCTGTGAGTCCTTTTCTGTTTTGTTATATACATTTGTTTGTTTCTTTTTTAGATTCGGCATATAAGTGGGGATGTGGAAGGAAAGAACACTTGTAACCATCAGTGGAAATGTAAATCATTACAGCAGATTTCCTTATGATGGAAAACAGTAAGGAAGACCCACAGAAAGCTAAAAATAGAACTTCTATATGATCTAGCATTTGCACTCCTGGGTATACACATGTAAAGAAAATAAAAGCACTCATTCAAAAATATGCATGTATCTCAATGTTCAGAGCAGCATTATTTAGAATAGCCAAGATATGAAAGCAACCTGAACATCCATCAACAAATGAGTAAAGGTGATGGGGACAAAGAAGATGTGGATAAACACACACGCACATAGACGCACACACGGGGATGTTACTCAGCCATGAAAAATGGAATTCTACTGTTCAAAACAATGTGGATGGATCTGTAGAGTATTATACTTAGTGAAAGAAGTCAGACAGAAAGACAAACACTCTTCTGATGGGAAGCCCTCTACTGAGTATAGGTGGAACATGGGCAAATCTAGAAAAATTCCCTTTAAAAATTTCATCTCAACCATGTGATATTAAAGATGGTGTGGTTTCTGGAGTAATGGGTGATTTGAAGGGAACCAGTAAAGAATCTGCCTGCAATGCAGGAGACCTGGGTTCCATCCCTGGGTCAGGGAGAAGGGAACAGCTGCCCACTCCGGTATTCTTGCCTGGAGAACTCCATGGACAGGGAGCCTGGCAGGATACAGTCCATGGGATCACAAAAGAGTCAGACATGATTGAGTCACTAATGCTTTCACTTTTTCATGCAAAAACCTTACCTTCATTCATACAATAAGCACTTCTTGGGAATATTTTAGCACTGGTCACTAAGCTAGGAACTGGGATAGAGAAGCAAGTCAGATATGGTCCTGCCCCTGAGAAGCTCATAGTCATTTTCAGGAGGCAGATGAAGAAGGACATTTCCAATACACAGTAGTAAGTGTTAGGATGAAGTCTTTCATAGCATGTCATGAATGTTCAGAAGATGACATTCTAGTTCATTCTCCCCTGGCCCCAAAGAAGCAAGACCTCTTTGGGCGTTGGCTAGGCTGTCACAGGGACATTCCAAGAAGAAAAATAACACCGACAAACTCATGGAAGCAAGGTGTGTGTCTGGGGCTCAAGGTTTATGTTGCTGAGTGCCTAGAGCTGATGCTTGAGACAAGCAAGTCTAGGTTTCACAGAATCACGTTAGTCATGATCAGGAGTTTGAATTTTCTTCTTAATATGATAGGATGTTATTGAAAGATTTTAATTCATTTATCTATTCCTTCTTTCATTCCTTCACTTCAGCAATACTTTTCGAGCACCTACTGTGTAGAACAGACATTGAGCAGAAGTTAATAGTAGGGACTCTGAATTCAAACTGCTTGAATCCAAAGCCTATTTCTGTTATTTGCATATGCTCTGGCAGTTTCTCATTGCCAACTTTCCTCATTAATAAATTGGGAATAATAACTGCATCCACTTGACAGGATTATTGCACAGATTAATTTAAGGTAGTACATGTAAAACATTTAGAGCACTTCCAGACTCGTAGTAAACATTCACTGTTAGCTATCATCATGTGTCTGATAGATTCCAGTGAAAGCACAGGAAACGACGCCATTCCCGCCCTCCATGAGCCAACAGTCCATGGAAAAGGGAGACACTGCTGGGAGAACAGACATGACCGATACCAAGACTCATGTGCCATGATTGGAGAGCCGTGAAAAAAAAAAAAGAAAAAAAACACACACACACACAAGAGAGGCTTCTAGTTTAGCCTCTAGTTTAGAGGCTTCTAGTTTAGGCTTCTAGTGGCCAGAAGAGGCTGTTGAAAAGAAGCACATCACTTATATTTCAGAATCTAAAAAGAAATAATATAAATAAACTTATTTACAAAACAGAAACAGACTCACAGACTTAGAAAATGAATTTATGGTTACCAGGGGGAAAAGAAGCAGGAGAGGGATAGTTAGAGAGTTTGGGATTGACAGTTACAGACTGCGGTTTTAAAATGGATAACCACCAAGGTCCTACCATCTAACACAGCGACTTCTGCTCAATGTGAGGTAACAGCCTAATGGGGAAGAATTTGAAAAAGAATAGATACATGTATATGTATAACTGAGTCACTTCCTACCTGAAACTATCAGAACACTGTTCATCAACTATACTCCAGTATAAAGTAAAACGTTACAAAAAGAAAAGAAGTATTAACTATATTTCAGTTGGACCCAAGAATGAGTAGAAATTAACTAGACAAAAGAGGCAGAAAAAAGTCTCAGGGAAAGTCATGGTCAGATGTTTTTTGGAATGTTCTTTCTGGCAGCATGAGCTGGATCAGAAGAGAAGAGTCCACAGTCAAAGAGGACCATGCAGAGACTCTCTGTAGGGGATTGCCTACAAGGCACAGAGCAGTGGTTGTTATCCCCTTTCACAAGGAAAGAGACAGACTCCAATGACATCACATGGTACCCTGTCGGAGACTGAGCCAGGCTGGACTCTCCCTCTCCTCATTACATTCGCACTGGTTCTCAAGTGTCCCTTGTGTCTTATATGAGAATCACACAAACTTAAACAATCAGGTGGGCACTGATAACTATGTACATGAAGACCCCGATGCTTGACTTATCCTCCTTCACGTGATACCTGTGTGTGATCATGTTTTACTGTTTCATGTAAAACCTCAGGCAGATATGTGTATGTGTATATAATTTCCAAAGTCTTACAGTGCAAAGAGCAGAATAAAACTTATTGGCCAAAGGACTATAGCATTTTAGAAATAATGACTTATTCTTGCCCTTATTGCCTTTGAAATTTTCAAGTTTTCTGCTTGGCCTTCCATAAAGCCGCATTTGACATTATGATCTTGATAGTTGGATGAAGGCTGAGGCTAACATAATTGTTCAGTGAAAAATAAGAAGGTCAGTGAGCTACATTGCAAACCTGCCCCCAGGATTAGCAAGCTAATGTAAATCAGAGCTGCAATGTCTGAATGTTTATAACGGTCTCTATAGAAATAGTCTAGATCTTAGTCTTAAGACTCCTAGTCTCTGTCCTTTTCATCATAATATGCTTTTGCCTTAATCTACAAACCAGCACACAAGGCCATCCGCACCATTGGCCCAATGAAGGGTAGAAATACCACTTTTGTGTCTCTCCTACTGTCAAGCGCAGTTGATATTAAGAACTTTCTTGGTTAATTTGTTTAAAAACATAGAAACTGCCTTTTTGGCAACAAAGATGAAGAAAACATATTTGTTTTGACTCATCAGGAAATGTTAATTTTCTCACATTTATAATGTTTCCCTTAAAGGTATGAGCTTGTCAAGAGTAAAGTGATTAAATTTGAATTTGCATTCTAATGTTTGGAAGTATTTCATGGATTCTCCCAGAAACCGTAAAATAATTTAATTTTTTCTCAATTCTGGCTAGTTTGGTTAGAATTTATAAATTAGTAATGCTCCTAAGAAACCAATAACCTCTCAAAGGAAATATATGCTAGGCTGTAAAATGTCATCATTAAAAAGTAATAATTTTCCTCCTGACATCTGAACTATTGCTCAGTGAGATCAGTGACCTACTTGCCCCATCAGTTTCACAGGGTGAACACAAGTTGTGGAAGAAGAGGTGAATAAAATCTCCTCAAAACAGCCCAAACCAATGTGCTTTGTGTCACAGCTCTGACATAAACCAACATGCCAGCAGACAGGTCGAGCAGCACAGTGGTCAGTAATAACTAACCACATGCCCGGCTTGTTCTGGTCTTTAAAGTTATCAGCTATTAAGTGGAGAGAAAGAGTTGGCTAAGAGTACAGACTTACCAGTTAAACACCCTGGGACCAAAGTTCAGTCACTCACTGGTCAGGAAAATACAGATAAGTGAGTTTTCCCTCAGCCTCGGTTTATTTATCTTTGAAATGATGATGATAATAGCTGTTCTATAAATTAACTGAGACAATGCATTTAAATACTTAGTTTCTGGAACATAGGATGCTCTCAACAAATGCTAGCTATCGCATAAATATAATCAAATTGTGTGGGTGTGAGGCACGACTGAAGTGACTTAGCAGCAGAGAGCCCTGTAGCTTAGGTCTCCTATTTCATAGATAAGGAAATCGAGGCATAGAAAAGGGAAGTGATTTATTTCATGTAACAGAATAAACCAAGGTTCTGTGGAAAGTCTGCTGACTGATACCCATGATACACTTGTTTTTACTTTGTGAGATTTCCTTCCACTTATCCAGAAGAAGAATACAGAGTAAAGAAAAAACAAGTTAATACAAAGTCTGATTTGTTGATTTTGTGTAAGTTTTTCAAGAACAGAATTTGTTTTTTTAAAAAATCACCATCTGTTATTCCAGATAGGTGAATTAAAAAATTAAACGGACTGTCAAGCTTCTTGATTTGGAACTCACCAAAAGTGTATTTTAATTAATTCTGTTAAATTTAAGACCCTGGAGGAAGCTTTTTGTGCTGCTTCTGTTGAACCATCTGCCAACCTGACAATGATCATGTTCTATGCAGGGACCTTTGTCCCTGCAGTTGGCATGCCCTTCTGTGGGTTGAAAATGATCATGTTCTGTGTGGGGACCTTTGTCCCTGCAGTTGGCATCCCCTTCTGTGGGGTGAGATGTAACTGTGCCATACCTGGGCAGGGGGCAACAGTGCTGCTTGGTGAGTGACTCCTAATACTTCCTTTGTCAGCAGTCTATTTGTGCCAACAGCTCTCTTTTGGGTCTGAACTGCATCTATACTGAGGACTGGCCTCCTAAAGCAGAATGCAGCATGTGGCGGCTCTGGCTTAGGGTAATAAAATTCAGGCTTCTGAAGATTTCTGTTGTGTATGTCTTTCTGCATACAAACTCCTTGTTGTTTACATGGTTTAAGCTTTTGAAAACTTCTCTAGTTTCTGTTTTGTCGAGATGCTAATCTTTCAAATGGATTTCGGTGTTTATTTCAGAAATCTTTCCAATCTGGTGGAAGTGGAGGAACCACAGGGTAGAGGGAAAAAAGGATTGTAAAGCCTTAGTTTCCATCTTTGATAAATGAGATACTTTAATAAACATTTATGGACACCTAAGATGTTCCAATCAACTTTTGTACATGGAGATACATAGCTGAATGTAAAATAGTCCTTGACCTCATGAAGTTTGCAACAACAGGCATATAAGTAGTGATAAAGACAAAAGCAGTGATAGATCCCATGGTCCTGTGGGAGCCTGAGGTGGAATGCCTACCTCAAGGTGGATGGGAAGCAAGTGGATAGTGAGTACGAGTTTCCTTGACAAACCAACGATGGGGAGGCACAGTCTAAAAGAGAGAGAGAAAAACAGAATGATAACGGAAAAGTCAGAAAAGCTGTTCAGTATTTCTGAAGCCCAGATTATATGCTGTGTGGTGATGGTAGTTTAGTCTCTAAGTCATATCTAACTCTTGTGATCCCATGGACTCTAGTCTAGCAGGCTCCTCTGTCCATGTGATTTTCCAGACAGGAATATTCGAGTGAGTGGCTATTTCTTTCTGCAGAGGATCTTCCTTACTCAGGGATTGAACCTGGGTCTCCTGCACTGCAGGTGGAGTCTTTACTGACTGAGCTGTTCATTTTTGTGTGTGTGTGTGTGTGTGTGTGCGCGCATAAAAAGCCTTACTATATTTAATAAAACTGAAATTATACAGAATTTATTCTTTCATCAAAATGTAATTGATACAGAAAATCAGTTGTTAAAAGATGTCTCTAAAAACTCCCAAACATTTGGAATATACGCACTAACTTAAAAATAACCATGAACTGTTCTTTACCTTTCAGGTGTAATTGATACAGCAGGGAAGATCTTGCGCCACGTGGGGAAGGAAGAAGTCAAAGCGTGAGCACCTTGTTTCCTAGGTTGTGGAGTTTGAGTTTTTTCTAGAAGGTAATGGAGATCCTTCAATCAATGATGAACAGAGAAATACCATGATCATGTTTACGTTTTTGACAGCTTCCTGGTATCAGAGTGGGGAATTGATTATAGAGTGAGTATCGTGGTAGGAAGAATATTGAGGATATAATTATTATAGTTTGGGGGCCTGAACTTGAGCAGAACAATGAAGATAAAGAAAGTGTAATAATTCAAAGGTACTTAGCTGATAAAATCATTGGGACTTGATTACCTATTTTGTAAAGAGAGTGAGTGAGAGGAAAAAGACAGAGAAGCCTTCAGGGACCTGATAAACAGCAAGGTGGATGATGGTTCTAGTTTCTAAATGGGAAATACAGAAAAAGAGAAGGGGGAGGGGAAGACACGGAGGAAATGAAGGGAGAGGAGGAGGAGGCATGAGTTTGGGGGAAAAGAATGAGTTCACTTTTAGACATGCTGAATTTTGAGAGATGATATGTGAGATGGTATCTGGTAGGCATCTAGGGTGTGAGAGACCTGGGGGTGGAGACCACTGTTGGAGAGTCATTGACATGCAAGGATGAGTAAGCAGGAAGTCAGGCAATGAAAGAGAGAAGAGGGAGTGGGAGAAAGAAGCTGACAGGCCTGGGCTGTTGACAGTCAAGTGTCAAGGATGATGAATGCCCTGGAAACTGTTTGACACAAGGAGATTTTAGAATAAGTGGGGTGGGGTTGTTCCATTTAAGAAAATAAGAATCAGGACGATTATAAAAATAGCTAAATAATTATAAAACAATCTGAACGCTTTCACAGAATAAAGTAGAGGCTTTCTTCATGGAGGATCTTAAATTAGGCTTCGGAGAAAAAAGTTGCAAAATTTGGTCCTATATATGGAAACACATTTTAACAGCTTTGTTGAGGTATAACTGATACAGAAAGAGCTACATATATTTATGTAAACAATTTGGTGAGTTTGAGTGCATGCAAGTACTTGTGATATTTACACAAAATTAAGGTAGGAGATATAATATCTCCCAAAGTTCCCTTGTTTCCTTTGCGTTTGTTCTTACTGTAAGAATACTGAGTATTTCTTTTATATATTCTATTAGCAAATTTATTCTTTCACTAAATTTTGAAACATACTGTACTATACATTTAACTATTGACTCTACATTGCACACCAGGTCTCTAGAACTAATTCATCTAGCATAACTGGAGCCTTATACCTAGTAACCAATACTTCCATTTCCTCTATCACCTGGCCCTGGCAGTCACCATTGTCTGATTTTTGGGGGGAGGGTAGAGAAGGGGATGAGAAGGGGATGATGAAATAGAAAAAATAGTTTTATTATTTTGCTAGGCAAAGGGAGACAGCCTGGATTTCTGCCTCAGTAAACTATGTGCCCCACCCTGGAGGATTTAATGAGAGGTTTTATAACAATAGTTCAAATGTGGAGTCTTTGACAAGACCAGGGTTTGAGCCAGGCTTGCATTTCCTTAATCTCACCGCAGGTATCAGCCAAGTTTCTGCCTCCATGAGTTTGCTATTATAGATACCTCAAACAAGTAGAGTCATGCAGGACTAGTCTTTCTGGGACTGGCATTTTTCATCCTCTAGGATGAATTCAAAGTAATCCAACAAAATTATCTCATGAGATACTGAACTCTCCACTAATAGAATTATCTACACAAAGAAGGACGACCATCCATCACAGAGGAGGTAGAGCGGTAAATCTTTCCTTTCTCTCTTCCAAACTACTTCAGGATATTCAGTAAAAAGTACAGATTCCCAAAGCACTGCTTTATAGCTACTGGACCATGGACCTTCAAGGATGCACTTTTGCAATCATTTTTTTCCTGGGGATATTTATATTGCCTGATTAGCACCAGTTCATGGAACAGTGCTGTAAATCACTATTTGAAGACATTCTTGCACTTTGGGTGTGTATTTGTGACTCTCTGTGTGTACACAATGTGAGTGAGTCATGAAATAAAACAAATTCAAATTTTCTCCTAACTTTTCCAAAGAAAAACAATATTTTATCCTGAACTTTAAACATGGTATTCTCACACAGGGGAAAGTGGAAGTATTAGTCCCTGTGTGGTGTTCAACGCTTAGCAACCCCATGGGCTGTAACGCATCAGCCTCCTCTGTCCATGGAATTCTCAGGCAAGACTGCTGGAGTGGGTGCACATTTTTCTGAGGTGAGGCAATGTCATACCCTGACTACATTAAAGTGGGGATACCATGCTACTAAGACTATTTGTAAGATGGCCTAAGATGGACACTCACATGTCTCTGGAGATGTTGTCACTCTGCTTCTTGGGATTTGTAGATAATTAAACATCAATCTCCATGTTAGCTGCCCCTGCCCAGGGAGCCCATGGGACTCAAATGCCCCTCTTCACCTATCTCCATGTGACTTCTCTAGCCAGGATCCTCTTATATCACAGCATCTTCTGCAAAAAGATCATTTCATGTTGAAGTCCCTTTTCCAGGCCTCTAGAGTCATGTTTCGGAGAAGGCAATGGCACCCCACTCCAGTACTCTTGCCTGGAAAATCCCATGGTTGGAGAAGCCTGGTAGGCTGCAGTCCATGGGGTCGCTAAGAGTCGGACACGACTGAGTGACTTCACTTTCACTTTTATGCATTGGAGAAGGAAATGGCAACCCACTCCAGTGTTCTTGCCTGGAGAATCCCAGGGACGGGGGAGCATGGTGGGCTGCCATCTATGGGGTCGCACAGGGTCAGACACGACTGAAGCAACTTAGCAGCAGCAGCAGAGTCATGTTTACTTTAGCACAAGGCTCATACCTTATTTATATCTTCTCTTGCCATCTAAAGCACAGCCTCCTGAAGGAAGTAAAAACTCTCATCCATCTTCTGAAGTAGCCACAAATTCTGACACGAAAACAAATTCAGAGCAGCTGATAGGAATTACTTATTGGCTGATTCTCAAGACTATTATACCAGGCAAATAATATATTGAACCAGGTTTCTTTCTCTTCCAAAATTGATAGAACATACTATTAGTCCTTAATCTTGCAAACTTAAGGATGTTTGCCTGCATTTCCAGTGGGAGATTGAACCTGACAAAATAAATTGGAAATTGCATAGAAAAATGAATCATATATTTTTTATTGAGTACACATTGTCATGTTAGACTCTTTAACACTTAACATGCATCTCTTCTAGCTTTAGAAATCAAACATGATTTAAAATATAAAACATTTCATTGACAGGGAATCTACTTTTAATTTTCCTTTTAATCATTTAAATATTAAAGCTGTTGCCTTTGTTCTATAAACTTCTTTTTATCATCAAAGTATGATATGTCTACATCGGAGAAGGCAATGGCAACCCAATCCAGTACTCTTGCCTGGAAAATCCCATGGACTGAGGAGCTTGGTAGGCTACAGTCCATGGGGTCACTAAGAATCGGACACGACTGAGTGACTTCACTTTCACTTTTCACTTTCATGCACTGGAGAAGGCAATGGTACCCGACTCTAGTATTCTTGCCTAGAGAATCCCATGGACAGAGGAGCTTGGTGGGCTGCCATCTATGGGGTTGCACAGAGTTGGAGACGATTGAAGCGACTTAGTAGCAGCAGCAGCAGCAGCACGTAGAGAGCTTGAGACAATGGATATTTTTATTAACAGGCTATTCGAAAACAAGTACATTTTAAACCTGGAAAGTGGATTTCCTAATTTCTTGTTTTGCTTTTGAATTCCATCAAGGGTGTAAGGGAATTTTGTTTTAATATATGCATGAGGGATCCTGGTCATTATTATTATAGATAATGATTCAAAAGTGACTTGATATTTAGGATTCTGTAATATGAGCAGTATATTGTCACCCTGCTTATTTAACTTCTATGCAGAGTACATCATGAGAAACATTGGACTGGAAGAAACACAAGCTGGAATCAAGATTGCTGGGAGAAATATCAATAACCTCAGATATACAGATGACACCACCCTTATGGCAGAAAGTGAAGAGGAGCTAAAAAGCCTCTTGTTGAAAGTGAAACAGGAGAGTGAAAAAGTTGGCTTAAAGCTCAACATTCAGAAAATGAAGATCATGGCATCTGGCCCCATCACTTCATGGGAAATAGATGGGGAAACAGTGGAAACAGTGTCAGACTTTGTTTTTTGGGGCTCCAAAATCACTGCAGATGGTGACTGCAGCCATGAAATTAAAAGGCGCTTACTCCTCGGAAGAAAAGTTATGACCAACCTAGATAGTCTATTAAAAAGCAGAGACATTACTTTGCCGACTAAGGTCCATCTAGTCAAGGCATGGTTTTTCCTGTGGTCATGTATGGATGTGAGAGTTGGACTGTGAAGAAGGCTGAGCGCCGAAGAATTGATGCTTTTGAACTGTGGTGTTGGAGAAGACTCTTGAGAGTCCCTTGGACTGCAAGGAGATCCAACCATGCTCCAAAATCACTGCAGATGGTGACTGCAGCCATGAAATTAAAAGGCGCTTACTCCTTGGAAGAAAAGTTATGACCAACCTAGATAGTCTATTAAAAAGCAGAGACATTACTTTGCTGACTAAGGTCCATCTAGTCAAGGCTATGGTTTTTCCTGTGGTCATGTATGGATGTGAGAGTTGGACTGTGAAGAAGGCTGAGCGCCGAAGAATTGATGCTTTTGAACTGTGGTGTTGGAGAAGACTCTTGAACTGAACTGAACTGATTTTCATTTTATAGATCTTTAAATTAACTAAGCATCAGTTCAGTTCAGTTCAGTCACTCAGTCGTGTCCGATTCTTTGCGACCCCATGGACTGCAGTATGCCAGGCTTCCTTGTCCAACACCAACTCTCAGAGCTTACTCCAACTCATGTCCATAGAGTCAGTGATACCATCCAACCATTTCATCCTGTGTCATCACCTTCTCCTCCTGTCTTCAGTCTTTCCCAGCATCAGGGTCTTTTCAAATGAATCAGTTCTTCACATCAGATAGCCAGAGTATTGGAGTTTCAGCTTCAGCATCAGTTCTTCCAATGAATATTCAGGACTGATTTCCTTTAGGATTGACTGGTTGGGACTCTTTACAGTCCAAGGGCTCTCGAGAGTCTCCTCCAACACCATAGTTCAAAAGCATTGATTCTTCAGTGCTCAGCTTTCTTTGTGGTCCAACTCTCACATCTATACGTGGCTACTGAAAAACAATAGCTTTGACCAACTAAGCATAGGGAAAACTTTGTGTTTAGATTAGAGATCACAATGTGAGAATCAAAGGAACTATAGTTTAAGTATTGATTCTCTTCAAACTGTCAGCTTTGTCCCCTTGGCTAAGTCATTTATCAATTCCTTTGTTTTTGAGGCAGAGATTAGCAGTATCTGGATTGTTGACTGCATGGGGACTTGGTAACCCTGATCCTTCCATCATGCAAGGGTCAACTCTAGTATCAAACAGGGAAATTTTTTGAAAAATATGGATGAAGGGATAATGCACATAGTGTGCAAAATCTGTTTACAGGTCAATTAAGGAAAAATGAATGCTCAAATAGAAAATGAGTATTTAATATTGTTGATGTGCTCAGTCATGGCTGACTCTTTGAGACCCTATGGACTGTAGCCCGCCAGGTTCCTCTGTCCATGGAATTTTCCAGGCAAGAATACTGGAGTGGGTTGCCATTTCTTTCTCCATCATTTAATATTAGTAGAAACACAAAACTCAATAATCAGAGTTTTAATTGAATACAGGAAAACAGGCATTATGCATACGGGTAGTATCATGGTACATGATTATATCTTTCTAGAGGACAATTTGGCAGTATATATTAGAATTAAAAATTTCCATTCTCTTTGATTCAACAAATCCATTTTTAGGAAATTTTTCTTACTAAAGTAGTTGTTGTTAAGACCTCAGTTATGTCCGATTCTTTCTGACCCCCCATGGATTGCAACACACCAGGCTTCTCTGTCCTTCACTATCTCCTGGAATTGGCTCAAACTCATGTCCATTGGGTTGGTGATGCCATCCAACCACCTCACTCTCTGCCACTCTCTTCTCCTCCTGCCCTCAACCTCTCCCAGCATCAGGCTCTTTCCCAATGTGTTGGCTTGTCACATCAGGTAGGCCCTTGCATCAGTATTGGAGGTTCAGCTTCAGCATTAGTCCTTCCAGTGAATATTCAAGGTTGATTTCCTTTAGGGTTGACTAGTTTGATCTCCTAGAATTATTTGTACAAATTAGCAAAGATACAGTGTAGTCATAATGGTTGTTGCAGCGCTGGATTTTAGTGACAGAGAATGACAGTCATTCTATACACTTAATGTCTTCATTCTAGTATTGGTTACCTGCTGCTGCTAAGTCGCTTCAGTCGTGTCCGACTCTCTGCGACCCCATAGACGGCAGTCCACTAGGCTCCCCTGTCCCTGGGATTCTCCAGGCAAGAACACCGGAGTGGGTTGCCATTTCCTTCTCCAATGCATAAAAGTGAAAAGTGAAAGTGAAGTCACTCAGTCGTGACTGCAGCCTACCAGGCTCCTCCGTCCATGGGATTTTCCAGGCAAGAGTACTGGACTGGGGTGCCATTACCTAGGTTAGCCTTATTCAATGTGTGAGGAGATAAAGGGTATAAAGAGATCCTTGAAAAGGCTATTTCCTTCTTGGTTCTGATTGCAATAACACACCCTCTGTTCCCCTGGTCCTTATGGGGATATATGAATCTAAGTCTTTATTTGGGATGTTGGGATTCCCTGAGCCCCAGTCTGACCCTCTGAGCAATGGTTCTCAGGGCTGGCTTCTTACTGAAATCATGTGGCTAAGTACACTGATGCTAGGTCCCATCACTCGGTATTCTTACTTAATTGGTTTGAGCTCAGGCACTGATTTTTGTAATGTTCCTAGCTAGTGGAATGATTCATCTCACTATACAGCTTAGGCCAAGCCTTGAGGCAGAGGGTACCTACTGAGTGAAAAGTATTATTATCCCTTCCACTCTTATTTCCATGTACACAGCAACCATGGTCTTCTTCACACTGCCCAAATCCTTTCTCCTCCTCAAGGGAGTGATGCTGCCAAAGCAGGTACAGTTAGAGTGGCGCTAATTTCCTGTAGTCAGAGCTACAGTGATCCTGATCAGGTCTGGAAAGCTAGGAGCATTATTTTGTGCTAAATCTCTGATTTAGATTCATTTACATTCATAGGCAGCAAAGCAGAAATATAAAATAGCTTCACTCCTGAATTGTGTGAGTGAGAAACTACAGAACACATCTTTTGTTTACCATAAATCTCTAAAGTGCTGATATGAAACCTGACCTTTTCTGGCTTCCTGGAAACAGCCTGACTTTATCATTCAGAAACTGGAAGCACTAGGACAAAAGGTCTGTTGGTCCTAAGAACTCATCTAGAAAGTCTTAGCATACTATCTAAAAATACCTGAAATTCAGTTCAGTTCAGTTCAGTTCAGTCGCGCAGTCTGTCCGACTCTTTGCGACCCCATGAATCACAGTACGCCAGGCCTCCCTGTCCATCACCAACTCCCGGAGTTCATTCAGACTCACGTCCATCAAGTCCGTGATGCCATCCAGCCATCTCATCCTCGGTCGTCCCTTTCTCCTCCTGCCCCCAATCCCTCCCAGCATCAGGGTCTTTTCCAATGAGTCAACTCTTCGCATAAGGTGCCCAAAGTACTGGAGCTTCAGTTTTAGCATCATTCCTTCCAAAGAAATCCCAGGGTTGATCTCCTTCAGAATGGACTGGTTGGATCTCCTTGCAGTCCAAGGGACTCTCAAGAGTCTTCTCCAACACCACAGTTCAAAAGCATCAATTCTTCGGCGCTCAGCCTTCTTCACAGTCCAACTCTCACATCCATACATGACCACAGGAAAAACCATAGCCTTGACTAGATGGACCTTAGTCGGCAAAGTAATGTCTCTGCTTGTGAATATACTATCTAGGTTGGTCATAACTTTTCTTCCAAGGAGTAAGCGCCTTTTAATTTCATGGCTGCAGTCACCATCTGCAGTGATTTTGGAGCCCCCAAAACAAAGTCTGACACTGTTTCCACTGTTTCCCCATCTATTTCCCATGTGTTTCTTCCAGCCCAGCGTTTCTCATGATGTACTCTGCATATAAGTTAAATAAGCAGGGTGACAATATACAGCCTTGACGTACTCCTTTCCTATTTGGAACCAGTCTGTTCCATGTCCAGTTCTAACTGTTGCTTCCTGACCTGCATACAGATTTATCAAGAGGCAGGTCAGGTGGTCTGGTATTCCCATCTCTTTCAGAATTTTCCACAGTTTACTGTGATCCACACCTGAAATTAGTAATTTCAAAATAACCTGGCTGACAATTTGGGTATGGAAAACATGTAAGAGGTTTCAGCAGTCCTTCCTACTTTCCTGCATTTCACACATGCTTCCTGAATGGCATTGCTAGGACAGTTTACAACACTGTGGTATTGTGGTTGATAATGCAGACTCTGAGAACAGATTGCCTATTTGAATTATAATCCACCATTTTCCATCACTCCGAGCCTCGGTTTTCTCTTCTTTAAATTGAGGTGGGCTATAATCATACCTTATTTCATGGAATGTGTTGAGGACTAAATAAAAGGCCTTTTATATAGTGACAACCACATAGTTAACTCTCTGTGAAGGTTAACTCTTGAAAGAGCAAAACCTTCTCTTTAGTTCAGGCTACAAATGGGGCTAGGAAAATGAACTCAGAAAAAGCTAGTTAATAGAAATCTCTTTCTCCCCAGATCCTACAGTAGCTATAAAATCCCACAGGACCCCCTCCTTGAGTAATTATGGCTTTCTTATCTATGATTTCCCAGGCCAACTTTGCTACTCCCATATATTACTGGGGATATTCAATTAGGTAATCACCTTGGACTCAGTGACCAAATTCCTAGTTAATCTCTGCTTTTCTTAATGTAGCCTAGAAAAAGCAATTGAGCTAGAAATGATCTCTTCTTCCTTTCAATTTTCCTCCAAGTCCTTCATCAGAACTCAAATACTGTAAAAGATATTTCCCTTTTTCTATTTTTAAAGTAGCTTGCTAGGCTTCCCTCCTTCACTGCATTGAATCAATAAATCTGGTCCAGCAGAGCCAGATTTGTGCCTACTGGTCTTTGTTTGATAAGATTTTGGCTCAGTTGTTATTATAGAGGAAATAGTGATAGTAAGATGGTTGGGACCCAGAGGTGCCATCGCATACATTGTAGAGACATTTTATTGACTTATTGCTTACTTAAGTCTGAGACAGATTTTGTGTGTGTGGCAGGTACAATCTGAGTGGAGAATTCTGAATTTTTATTAATGGATATGGCTTACTTGTTAGTTTGCAAAATGTATACACTGAAAAAGAAGAAATCAGCCATTTGTGGCTTGGTAATAGGTGAGGAAATTCACTGGAGAAAACAAATCCTCTGCAGGGAGGATGAAAATCACTGAACAGGTACATTTTCTTTTTTCTTTTTAAGGGAAGAGGAGTTGAGATGAAAACTGGCTTCAGGCCAAGAAAAAGGTAAGGTTTCTGCCCTGGGCTCAGAGTTGGGGAATAGAGATGGCATCAGAGCCATGATCTCGCCATGAGCATCTCACGGGATCTTGGGGAGAGGGTCCCATATCACAGAAAGCCTCCATGACTGTGAGAAAATCTCAACCATCAAGATGTAGGTCAATGTGACCTTGAATGGAGCTATTGACAGCTTTTCCCAAAAGTACTATTGACAGTCTGCCTAGAAAAATCAGTGTTCCTATCTTGATGTGGAACATCACATTCACATGTCAATAGAGAGAAAAAAGAAGAGTGGGAATGAAGAAGTGGTATATAATTTCCTATTTGTAATTCCTAATACTTTTGGAAGAAACACTAGGCTACACTCTGTAGATATCAATGTCATTGCAGTTTGGAAGAGAGAAAGCAATAGGGTAAGGGTTTAGGAAAGGCTTTAGGAAGAGACAGACCCTAAAATGATGCTTGAAAGATGGGTAGATTGGGGAGGGCATTCTAAGCTGGAGGAGAGTATAAAGAAGAATGGCATGAGATTGGCATGTAACAGCACTGTTTCTCTAATCAGTGGTTGTTGTTGTTCAGTAGCTAAATCATATCTGACATTTTGCCACTCCATGTACTATAGTGCATACCAGGCTTCCCTGTCCTTCACTGTCTCCATGAGTTTGCTCAAACTCATGTTCGTTGAGTTAGTGATCCATCCAATCAGTGGTTAACTTTCTTTCAAAAAGTTGGGGAAAAGGCTTAAGTGAATTTTCGCCCAGTTTTTTTTTTTTTTGGTTTTGTTTGTTTGTTTAAGTCCACGTCTGTCTTTGAATCTCTGTTTTGAATCTAAAGCAGAGTTCCATTGGAATATTCTGTGATGGAAATATTTTAATATCTCTGCTGTCCAATATGTTAACTTTCAACATATGGTTACTGAACACTTGAAGTATGGCTAGAGTGCTAAGGAACTGAATGATGACTTTAATTTTGATTAATTCAAATCTAAGTTTCTACAAGTACATATGGGTACCATATTGGACAGCACAAAAAAGATTAGTTGACTTCTAAATTCTTTGGCAGAAGTTTCTATGTGCATACTAACAGTGTTTCTCTCCTTGAAAGCAGAGTCCAGAAATAGGTCATCTTTATAAATCACGTTTGGGCTTCCCAGGTGGCGCCAGTGGTGAAGAATCCGCCTGCCGATGCAGAGGATGTAAGAGATGTGACAATACCCGGGTCAGGAGAATCTCCTGCAGGAGGGCATCAGCACACTCCAGCATTCCTGCCTGAAGAACCCCACGGACAGAGGAGCCTGGTGGGCTACAGTCCACAGGGTCACAAAAAGTTGGACATGACTGAAGCAAATTAGCATGCACCCATAAATCATTCTTACCCTTTTCACCAGGAGTTAAGGACAATCAGTTCAGTTCAGTCTTTCAGTCATGTCTGAATTTTTGCGATCCCATGGACTGCAGCATGCCAAGCTTCCCTGTCCATCACCAACTTCCAGAGCTTGCTAAAACTCATGTCCATCAAGTCAGTGATGCCATCCAACCATCTCATCCTCTGTTGTCCTCTTCTCCTCCTTTCTTCAATGTTTCCCAGCTTTAGGATCTTTTCCAATGAGTTGGTTCTTTGCATCAGATGGCCAAGGTATTGGAACTTCAGCTTCAGCATCAGTCCTTCCAATGAATATTCAGGAATTATTTCCTTTTGGATAGACTGGTTTGATCTTTTGCAGTCCAAGGGACTCTCAAGAGTCTCCTCCAACATCACAGTTCAAAAGCATCAATTCTTCGGTGCTCAGCTTTCCTTATAGTCCAACTCTCACATCCATACATGACTATTGGAAAAATCATAGCTTTGACTAGATGGCCCTTTGTTGGTAAAGTAATGTCTCTGCTTTTTAATATGCTGTCTAGGTTGGTCATAGTTCTTATACCAAGAGCAAGCATCTTTTAATTTCATGGCTGCAGTCACCATCTGCAGTGATTTGGAGACTCCCAAAATAAAGTCTCTCACTGTTTCCACTGTTTCCCCATCTATTTGCCATGAAGTGATTGTACCGGATGTCATGATCTAGTTTTCTGAATGTTGAGTTTTAAGCCAAACTCACTTAGTCAAACTCAATAACCTCTTTCACTTTCATCAAGAGGCTCTTTAGTTCTTCTTGGCTTTGTGCAGGAAGGGTAGTGTCATCTGCATATCTGAGGTTATTGATATTTCTCCCGGCAATCTTGATTCCAGCTTGTGCTTCATCCAGCCTGGCATTTTGCATGATGCACTTTGCATATAAGTTAAATAAGTAGCGTGACAATATACAGCCTTGATGTACTCCTTTCCCAATTTGTAACCACCCTGTGGTTCCACATCCGGTTCTAACTGTTGCTTCTTGACCTGCGTACAGATTTCTGATGGCAGAAATGGAGGCAGGTCAGGTGGCCTGGTATTCCCATCTCTTGAAGAATTTTCCACAGTTTGTTGCTATCAACACAGTCAAAGGCTTTAGCATAGTCAATAAAGCAGAAGTAGAAATTTTCTGGAACTCTCTTGCTTTTTTGATGATCCAACGGATGTTTGCAATTTGATCTCTGGCCCCTCTACCTTTTCTAAATCCATCTTTCACATCTGGAAGATCACAGTTCACATACTGTTGAAGCCTGGCTTGGAGAATTTTGAGGATTACTTTGCTAGTGTGTGAGATGAGTGCAATTGTGTGGTAGTGTGACATTCTTTGGCATTGGCTTTCTTTGGGATGGAAAGAAAACTGACCTTTTCCAGTCTTGTGGCCACTGCTGAATTTTCCAAATTTGCTGCCATATTGAGTGCAGCACTTTCACAGCATCATCTTTTAGGATTTGAAATAGCTCAACTGGAATTCCATCACCTACACTAGCTTTGTTCATAGTGATGCTTCCTAAGGCCCACTTAACTTCACATTCCATGATGTCTGGCTCTAGATGAGTGATCACACCAGCGTGGTTATCTGGGTCATGAAGATGTTTTTTTGTACAATTCTTCTGTGTATTCTTGCCACCTCTTCTTAATATCTTCTGCTTCTGTTGGGTCCATACTATTTCTGTCCTTTATTGTGTCCGTCTTTTCATGAAATGTTCCCTTGGTAGCTCTAATTTTCTTGAAGAGATCTCTAGTCTTTGCCATTCTATTGTTGTCCTCTGTTTCTTTGCATTGATTGCTGAGGAAGACTTTCTTATCTCTCCTTGCTATTCTTTGGAACTCTGCATTCAAATGGGTATATCTTCCCTTTTCTCCTTTGTCTTTAGTTTCTCTTCTTTGCTCAGCTATTTTAAGCCCCCCTCAGACAACCATTTTGCCTTTTTGCATTTCTTTTTCTTGGGGATGGTGTTGATCCATGTCTCCTGAACAATGTCACAAACCTCCCACTATATTTCTTCAGGCACTGTGTCTATCAGATCTAATCCCTGGAAGTGACGAATCTATTCGTCACTTCCACTGTATAATCATAAGGGATTTGATTTAGGTCATACTTGAATGGTCTAGTGGTTTTCCCTACTTTCTTCAATTTAAGCCTGAATTTGGCAATAAGGAGTTATGATCTGAGCCACAGTCAGCTGCTAGTCTTGTTCTTGCTGATTGTATAGAGGTTCTCCATCTTTGGCTGCAAAGAATAGAATCAATCTGATTTTGGTATTGACCATCTGGTGATGTCCATGTGTAAAATCTTCTCTTGTGGTATGGGGAGAGGGTGTTTGCTATGACCAGTGTGTTCTCTTGGCTAAAACTCTGTTGGCCTTTGCCTGCTTCATTTTGTATTCCAAGGGCAAATTTGCCTGTTACTCCAGGTATCTCTCGACTTTTGCATTCCAGTATCCTATAATGAAGGGGACATTGTTTTGGGTGTTAGTTCTAGAAGGTCTTGTAGGTCTAAGAACCGTTCAACTTCAGCTTCTTCAGCATTACTGGTTGGGACATAGACTTGGATTACTGTGATATGGTTTGCCTTGGAAACAAACAGAGTTCATTCTGTCGTTTTTGAGATTGCACCCAAGTACTGCGATTCAGACTCTTTTGTCAATTACAAGGGCTGCCCCCATGTCTTCTAAGGGATTCTTGCCCACAGTAGTAGATATAATGGTCATCTCAGTTAAATTCGCTCATTGCAGTCCATTATAGCTCACTGATTCCTAAAATGTCGATGTTCACTCTTGCCATCTTCTGTTTGACCACTTCCAATTTACCTTGATTCATGGACCTAACATTCTGAGTTTTCTATGCAATATTGTTCTTTACAGAATTGGACTTTACCTGTATCACCAGTCACATCCACAACTGGGTGTTATTTTTGCTTTGGCTCTGTCTCTTCATTCTTTCTGGAGTTATTTCTCTACTGATCTTCAGTAGCATATTGGGCACCTACTGACCTGGGGAGTTCATCTTTTAGTGTTCTATCTTTTTGCCTTTTCATACTGTTCAGGGGGTTTTCAAGGTAAGAATACTGAAGTGGTTTGCCATTATCTTCTCCAGTGGACCACATTTTGTATTAAAGACAATACAAGCTGCCAAATCCAGAATTTCTTTGGTCCGAAAGTTACTACATTCTACCTTTGCTATATGTGAAGGTAATTCTTGGGAAAAAGAGATGAGCAAGCAAGAAACCAAAACCAGTGAACCAACCAGAACACACTCAGAAACAGTGACTGAGTTGCTCAGTTGCTAAGCATTGATACTGGTATTCATTCAGGCATTTGTTTCTGTTTTTGAGTCTCAAGATCTACATCCATTTTAGCAACTGAATGAATTGTTGCATGTTAGGTTTTCGACCATTCAATAATTTAATAATTGAAATGGTTATTGAAAGGAGTATTCAAGATATGTTTTTGAAGAATCTTAGTCCTCTCATAAGCTTGACTAAATTCTTACATTCTGTTTTGTTTTAAGCTGGAACACATTTGATTTTTTTTTTCACATTTATTGAATTGCCTAGTTTTGGGGGTATAAACTGAATCGGGTATTGTGACTGGTACCAGCTTGGCTTGGTAGTACAAGAGTCTCTATGATTTGATGTTATAACAATCAATTGACCTGGCTTGGAAACCCATCTTCCTCTGCCTACGTTTCTCTAAGCTACAGGCAGCTATTTAGCAACCTTGTTCCTTTTTCTGTAAATGTTAGACTGAATTTTAATTTCAACCCCAAACACCAGGAAAAGTATGAGCAGAAGTGTCCACCTTTTAGCTTTTCCAAAAGGCCTAGTTTTTCAGGCTAAGTTGTAATAAATAGATTGATCTAAAAGATAACTCTTCTTTATATCTGGGGAATGACTTGCTTTTGATTGTATTTTTTTCCTAAAAAGCTCTAGTTTAGTAGCTGTGAAATGTATGCTATGCCAAAATGAGCCATTATTGATTATGATCTATATTCTCTGGGAATAAAGTAAGGCAAAGTTTTAGCTGGACAAATAAGGCACTTAGCTGAAGATACTCTTAATTGGTCTCTCCCCTTCCCTCTCTCTTTCCTCTCCTTAACCCTTCCTATCCTTCCCTGTTTTTCTAGTCCCCTGGTCCTGGACGCAGGAATCTAGTTGAAGGGTCGTTAGCCTGAGCAGAGGATTGGAGACTGATCACCTCCTCTTAGCAGAGAACTCGAATTCTGGTTCTGGTCTGGTCTGATTTCTGGTAGCGCTGAGTTCCAGTCCTCCCTTCTCTGGAGGCCCAGGGAAAAGTCCCATAACGCCTGGGTATCTGTAGGTGGCAGGAGACGTCTGTAAGGCCACCCCTTTCACCACCCCCCCCCCACCTCCTCCCCTTTCTTCTTTCAACTTGACTTTGCCTCCCTTTAAACTTTGATGTTAGTACTTGGATCTGAAATTCTGTGTCTCTATAGGAGGTTTTCTGAGAGACTGTATTCTTGTATTTAAGGGCTTCCCTGGTGATGCAGAGGTTAAAGCATCTGCCTGCAATGTGGGAGACCTGGGTCGGGAGGATCCCCTGGAGAAGGAAATGGCAACCCACTTCAGTATTCTTGCCTGGAGAATACCCTGGACAGAGGAGCTTGGTGGGCTACAGTCCACGGGTCACAAAGAATTGGACACGACTGAGCGACTTCACTTTCACTTTAGAAAACCAGGGGGTTTTCCTGGTGGTTCAGACAGTAAAGAAACTGCCTGCAGTGAAGGAGAGGCAGGTTCGATCCCTGAGTTGGGAAGATGCCCTGGAGAAGGGAATGGCCGCCCACTCCAGTATTCTTCCCTAGAGAAGCCCATGGACAGAGGAGCCTGGTGGACTACAGTCCATGGGGTCCCAAAGAGCTAGACACAACTGAGTGACTAACACTTTAGAAAACCAGAGGGTTTTTCAGTTCCTAAGAATATTAATAAAAGCTAGGAATTATCTTTGCTGTTAGTAAAAGCAGATTTTTATTTTAAAAATTCTATTTTGTGTTCTTAAAAAAGGAGACCATCTACAACAAAGGTTTTTGTTTGTTTTATTTTTAAAGTTGTTCAGTTTCTTATGTGAAAAGTATATTAGAGATAATCCTTCCTTAGGAAATCTTTAATTTATCTGGGAATGAAAGTTTATTATGATGTTTCCTAGGTTTGCTTTCACGTTCAGTTCAGTGGCTTTTCATCAAATTTTACTTTAGTATGTGTGTTTTTTTTTCATTAAGCTAGATTTCCAAGCACTGTATATCTATTTTTTTTTGTTATTTTCCAAAGATCAAGTTCTTTTTAAAAAATAAAATTTATTTTTTTTTAATTTATTAATTTTGCTTTAATTTTTAAAAATTCTGTTTCCCTTATGACTTCCCTTATTTATTTAACTTGTTGATGGTGGTGGTAGGAATTTTGGTTTTTAAAATTTAAATGCAGCCTCTTTTAACCTTCTTTTCTTTCCTTCTTCTCTTCCTTCCTCCCTTCCTCCTTTCTTTTCCTCTCACTCTTTCTAACAATATGTTTACCCATGAGTATATCTTGATCTAGTTATAAATTTAGAATAATATTCTTCTCTTTTTTGTTGTTATTTGAAGAGCCTGAATGTCCCTTTTGACCTAATGATAATTTATAGTAAGTTATAGAAATATTTTATTTCTCAGAACTTGGATTTTTAGTTAAAAATTTGCTTGATGACACTGTTAGAATGCGGTCTCTACGATGTCTGTGCTAGGAGTATTGAGGTCTCTTCCTAGTTAGTATTCGATCAATTTTTATAAATATTCCATGGACACTTGAAAAGGTTGTGTACTTTTGTAAAATACAGCATTCAATAGGTACCTATTGATTAAATCTTATTTTGTGCTTCAAATTATCGATTACCAAGACACTCACTGTGAGTTATGGAAAAAATCTTCCTTAACGTGTTTGAGTTAACTTTTTCTTAAAATTCTAGAAAGCTACTTTATATATTTCAGAGATATGGTGTTTATCACAGAGACTTTTATGATTCATATTTTTGTTGTAAATGGAGCTGGTAATTAGAACTAATTTACTCTCTCTGCTCTCTTGCTTTATATCATAAAGTCTATTGAAACCTGTTTACCAATAGTTTCCCTTATACTCACTTTTGCATATCTATACTTGATTTTTAGCTTTCTTTCATGAATTTTAAGTGTGGCTCATAAACAATGTGATTTTTAATTAAATGTGACATATTTGATTTTTAAATAGAGTTTAAACTACTTAAATTAGTGTAATTATTGAATTATTGACCTGTTTGGTCTTGTTTCAATCATCTTGCCCATGCTTTCTGATTGTGAAGTTTTCATCCTAGTTATTATTTTTCTTGATAATTTGATCATTTTGTTTGTTTCTAGTTATTCCAATAATTTGAATGGTAGAATAATATTTCAAACTCAAAAAACATTTCAAAAAATCTGGAAAATAAGTAATTTGTAACGAGGAAAATGAATGCTACTTCTACGTTTCACTCTAATTCTCTTTTCTTTGATTCCAGGATTTTATAATTTTGGATCCAGATTATGGTTCATGAAATAAAAATGCATATGATAGAAATATATTATTCGATAAGCACACACTCAGGCAGTTCTCTCTTTGCATGGTAGTATGGGACTGTAAAAATGTCTATGTAAGCTGAAACCAAGCAAAATGATCTTAATAATCAATGAGAAAAATTATGATTCTTTCATGATCTTCAAAAATTTTGCCAAACATGAAAAACTCTCTTATAGTTGGTTATAAGTGTATAGAGAAGTGAAAAAAATGCAAGACTAATATTTACTGGCTGATAATTTTAAAAAGCATCAGCTTTATTGAGACATAGTTCACACACTATAGGATTCACTATTTAAAATGTATAATTCAGTACTTTTTAGTCTCTTCAGAGAGTTGTACAGTCATTGCCACTATTTAATTGCAGGACATTTCATCACTGCAAAAAGAACTCCACCCCTACTAGCAGCTACACCTTCTTCCTTCCTTCTCTCAATGAATGACAACCACTGATGTACTCTCTGTCTGTGTAGACTTGCCTACTTTGAACATTTCTTATAATGGAATCATATAATACATCATTTTTTGTGACTAATTTCTTTCAGATAGTATAATATTTCCAAGAGTCATCCATGTTGTAGTATGCATCAGTACTTAATTCCTTTTTAATGTCATTGTATAGAGTTACTGCATCCTGTTATCCATTTATCAGTCGATGGGCATTTGGGTTGGTTCTGAGTCAGTGAGAGGGTTAATTACTCAATTGTGTCTGACTCTTTGCGACCCTGCTCCTCTGTCCATGGAATTTTCCAGGCAAGAATACTGGATTGAGTTTCCATTCCCTTCTCTGGGGGATTTTCCTGACCCAGAGATCGAACCCGAGTCTCTTATGTCTCCTTCATTGGCAGATGGATTCTTTACCATCTGAGCTATCAGGAAAGACCTTGGGTTGGCTCTACTTTTTAGCTACTATGAGCAATGCTGCAGTGATTAGTGTACAAGTATTTCTTGGACCTAAGTTTTCAATTCTCTGGGATATATATATAGGATTGAAACTGCTAAGTCATACTATAACTCTGTGTTTAACATTCTGAGGTAATTTCTTCCAAATTGTTTTGCACGGTAATACAATCCTACCTATAATGAAAGAGGGTCCTGATTTCTCCACAACCTCTCAAATACTTATTGAGGACAGTGCTTATGCAGTTCCTGGTTTTCTGCCTGCTGGATCTGTCTTTTTTGACAGAAGAATGTTGAAGCCTCCAACTATTATTTTCATCCTCTTAATTAGAGCAGATTCATCTGTTTCCCTTTGTACTTCTACAGTTTTCACCTCATGTACTTTGATGCTCTGTCGTCTGGTACATAGAGAGATGCAGATATAGGGAATAGACATGTAGACAAAGAAAGGTCTGCACTGGGTAAAAGGCATCAGTGTAAATTGGCCTTTAGATATGCTAGTAAAGCACAGGGGGAGGGGAAGTGTTCAATATTCCTATGATTGCTATTGTTTAGTTGCTAAGTCATGTCTCTTTGTGACCCTATAGACAGTAGCCCACCAAGCTCTGTCCAGTGATTTCCCATGCAAGAAATAATGGAAAGAATTGTAATTTCCTTCTCCAGGGGATCACCAGTCCCAGGGACTGAACCTGTGTCTCCTAATTGGCAGGTGGATTCTTTACCACTGAGCCACCAGGGAAGCCCCACTCCTATGATTAGGCTTCAGTTTTTAGTGAGGCTGCACCTCTGGATTGTGGACTTTACATGCATTTCTCGATTCTCCCTCTCATTCCTCTTTGAGTGGGAAAAGATGTCTAGAATGGGCTGGAATGGGATAGTTCTCTTCTCCAAGTAAAGGTCAGAGACAGCTAGAGTTAACTCTTTCCCTTCCTGAAGGCAATTAAACTCTGATGAAACTCCAGCCCATTCAGCTCTGGTTAATTGGCTTCTCCTAATTAATGTCTGGCTTCCCAGTGGCTCAGTGTAAAGAATCTGCTTGCCAGTGCAGGTGGTGCAGGGTCAATCCTTGGGTCAGGAAGATCACCTGGAGAAGGAAATGACAATCCACTCCAATATTCTTGCCTGTGGGAGCCTGGTAGTCATGGGGTCATGGGGTCACAAAAGAGTCGGACATGACTTAGAGACTAAACACCAACAATTAAGGGCAGACTTTACTAGGATGAACAGATTGCCAATGGTGTATTTCAGATGGTTCCTTTTCCCCTCCTCTGGTGGAAAGCTTGAGGGGATTTTTCTCTGACAGTCACTTTGAAAACCTAATAGAGCTACTGAATAAATAAATAAATAAATATATATATATATATATATATATATTTCACAAAGGTTTTGGGGCTCCCCATTATTGTGAGTTATATATATATATATATATATATATATATATATCTCCCTATTATTGGAGAGATATATGTATATATATATATATATATATATATATAGCTCCCCAGTGGCTGACTTTATTTTTTGGGGCTCCAAAATCACTGCAGATGGTGATTGCAGCCATTAAATTAAAAGATGTTTACTCCTTGGAAGGAAAGTTATGGCCAAGCTAGACAGCATATTAAAAAGCAGAGACATTACTTTGTCACCAAAGGTCCATCTAGTCAAGGCTATGGTTTTTCCAGTGGTCATGTATGGATGTGACAGTTGGACTATAAAGAAAGCTGAGCACCAAAGAATTGATGCTTTTGAACTGTGATATTGGAAAAGACTCTTGAGAGTCCCTTGGACTGCAAGAAGATCCAACCAGTCCATCCTAAAGGAGATCAGTCCTGGGTGTTCATTGGAAGGACTGATGTTGAAGCTGAAACTCCAATACTCTGGCCACCTGATGTGAAGAGCTTATTTATTGGAAAAGACCCTGATGCTGGGAAAGATTGAGGGCAGGAGGAGAAGGGGACGACAGAGGATGAGATGGTTGGATGGCATCATCGGCTCAATGGACGTGAGTTTGGGTAGACTGCAGGAGTTGGTGATGGAAAGGGAAGCTGGTGTGCTGCAGTTCATGGGGTCACAAGGAGTCAGACATGACTGAACTGAACTGAACCCCATTATTGTGAGTTACATATGTATAACTCACAAAGGTGTTGGGGCTCCCCATTATTGGATCCCTCTGGAGTTTTTAATCTCTCAGACTTGCTACAATGAGTTGCCATAATTTATTGATTATAGTTCAGGCTTCCCTATCCTGTCCAAGGTTTTGTGGAGGTTTCTTCTCATGGGTTTCTCAGCCAGTACGTTGTGATTCTCTGTATTTGCTTGTCCATCTCTCTAATCTTGTGAGCACCTGTTTGCTCCATGACATCACTTATTTTAGAGATTTAGGAGAATTGTTGATTTTTGTGTGTTAAGCTTTTTGCTTGTTATTAGGATGGAGTGGAAACTTTCAAGCTTCTCACATGCTGGACCAGAAACTGTAAGTCTGCATAATATTTTTGAAATAGCACAACACAAATCAAATATTCAACATTTCACAAAAAATGAAGACCATCCTTCTCCAGGTCAATTTTGTTCAGATGAAGGATTACTAATAGAAATATACATTTTAGATTGCATTTTTTTCCAGAATAGGTTGAAGGACCTGGAGACTAATCAATGCATATAATATGTTCTTTCCTGCAGGACAAACATTGGTCAGATCATTACAAAATACTTATGTATAGTGTACTCTGATAGAAAATTTTCCTTTCCTTCATTCTGATATTATAAGTTACTGTGACTTGCATTATTGTCATCAACAAGTGATTTACTTTCCTCTCATGCCTGCTAGCAGTCTATTTTATAAGCTATAGGATAGAAATTGAATCTCCAGTTTAGATGGGCAGTTCATGAATTTTGTGCAAAGAACTCTGCTAGGTAGTCTTAACCATTTATACTTCAAAGAATATGTGGAGGATCCTAAACTAACATTGCTTAGACAATTGTCAACAGCTCCTGGAGACAAATAATATTGTTAGGACTATTTATAATCTAGGGGCTTCCCAGCTGGTTCAGTGGTAAAGATTCAGCCGCCAATGCAGGATACCCAGGAGATGTGAGTTTGCTCCCTGGGTCAGGAAGATCCCCTGGAGGAGGAAATGGCAACTCACTCCAGTATTCTAGCCTGAAAAATTTCGTGGGCAGAGAAACCTGGTGGGCTACAGTACATGGGTTCAGAAAGAGTTTGACACAACTAAGCAACTGAGCACAATTATAATCCAGAAGCAGATGACTTTATGAAAGCATAATAAAGTTTCATCAAAATAAGAATTAATTATGCAAAACCAAATTAACTGGTAGTTCAACAGGTAAAGAATCCACCTGCAATGCAGGAGACCTCGGTTCCATTCCTGGGTTGGGGAGTTTTCTTGGGGAAGGGTTAGGCTACCCACTCCAGTATTCCTGGGCTTTTCTGGTGGCTCAGCTGGTAAGGCATCTGTCTGCAATGCGGGAGACCTGGGTTTGATCCCCGGCTTGGGAGGATCCCCTGGAGGTGGACATGGCAACTCACTGCAGTATTCTTGCCAGTATTCAACCCTCTCCACTGCCAGTATTCAAGCCCAACAGAGGAGCCTGGCATGCTACCGTTCACGGGGTTGCAAAGAGTCAGACACGACTGAATAACTAAGCACAGCACATAACAAATTAACTGATGAAGATGAATTGTGGTTGTTTGTCCTGGAATATTATTGGTAGGTATTATTCTGAATGTTCTATGTTTTTTATGGGAATCTGAGGAAGTCCTTTATATTTCTTTTTGATTTACATTTAGTTATCAAATTACTAGTCTATACTTTTGTAACAGAAACAAAAATACCCTTTAAATGATGTGTTCTTCCTGACCAGAGAGAATTTATCAGCAATACTTTTATTGGTTTCTTTACTTTCAGTGGCAAAGTGATTATGGCCAAAAAGTCAATGGGAATCTTATTTTGCAATCAGAACTACAACTGGAGAATTCTGTCTGAGTATAAATCTAATTCAATTATGACACACCTACCATCAGTAATAACTTCAAGCTTAAACCGAATGTCTACAGGATCCTTCTAGGAACTGTGGTCAGCCATTTTGTGATCAACAATAATCTTTAGAGATTATTTACTACAACTAAGGTTAAGAGAAATTATTCATGATTTGAGAATAAATCTAAGGGATGATTGCACAGCCTTTTAAAATGCTGAGCATTGTTTAACAGACTCATTCAAAGATTTTTAATTCCTTGGGGGTACATTTTTTATTCAAATTCCTTTATATGATTAATTAAGGCCACACTTTTATTAAGCTACACATTGCTTTGGAGAGTTCTAGCCTGTAGAGATGCAAACATTTCTGTCCACTAGGAAGATAAATGGACATGAGTTTGAATAAACTCCAGGAGTTGGTAACGGACAGGGAGGGCTGGCGTGCTCCAGTCCATGAGGTCACAAAGAGTTGGACACGACTGAGTGACCAAACTGAACTGAGGAAGATAAATGAAAACACTGAAGTTTCATTGTTTGGTAAAACATTAATCAGTTATGTTTCTTAATACAGCAATCACTGTTCAACATTTTCTTCAGACATTTATATATATATATATATGTATGTATGTATCATATATATGATATATACGTTCAGTTTCTTGACCATGAACCAGCTTTATTGTTTTGCTACATCCCTTAATTAGCTGACATATTTATTCTATAATTTTATGAAAATTGTAGGTTTAACTTTTAAAACATACATATTTGACACTATTATCTCTATTTAGCTAATTACCATGAGACATCTAAGGATCTTTTAGTACCTTATTTTTCTGTCTAAATTGAAGACTCTGTTCAATAGCATGTTTTCTTTGTTAAAATAAAGGAACATTTTCTTCTATTATGTTTTTGTTTTCCCTTTACGTCTTTTCAGTTTCCAATATGTCTGTCACTCATAATTTTTATCTCAGTAGACTGTGCTATTTATCACCTCTTCTCTCATCATGGTCATCTTTGCTTTTTGATCTGAATTCTTTGAAACCATTTATATTTTTGTTTCTACAAAAATTTCAATTTTAGGCAACATGGATTTTACTTTGCACAAGTTTCAATTAAATTTCAATTCCACATTTTTTAAACCACATTTTCTGTTTCTTTCTCAATCTCAACTTTTAGCCCTTTCAACTCCTTATGGTTTCTTAACCATGTTTCATAGAAGCAATGTTTCTATTTTACTGAGATGAAGAATATAACTTATATGTTCTGTTTATTATAGAAAACTTTTTTTCCCTGAGATTGACCTTTCCTCTCAAGTTTTGAAATATTTCACACCTTTTCTTATGTCACAAAATGTTTTTAATTCTCTAGGCTGGCAATGTTTCTTTGTTTTCCCATCTATCAAGGAGAGGTTATCTCTTAAGACCCAATGTTTGCCAGTCTAAAAGAGGCATAGATTTCCTTTGACCTCTCTGTGTACTTGGGTGCTTATAGCTGCTAGAATAAACCTAAGTTCTCTTCTTTAATTAATGTGTAAAGCCCCTAGCCAAATTTTAGTTTCTGACCATTAGTCATCTTGTGCAGCTCTGATAGTCTGCCTACATGGCTTAATTTTCTTATTCTGGAAAATAATGTTTATCTCCAGGGCAGTACTTTCCAAATCTGACTGCTCATCAGAATGCCTCGAAAAAATTTAAAAATATGTGGCTTCTCAAATCCCATGTCATCTTTCCTGGAATTTAATTTCCAGAGATAGGACTTGGAACTCATATTTCTTAAAGGCTTTCGATGTCATTGTAAAGTAGCTGGTGTATAGTCCACTACTTAAGAGTAACTAAATATGTTTGAGACAATTTATTGCTCTATTTTAACCTACAACTCCTGGTCCATGACTTGGTCCACAGTCTATTCCACTGTCTACGACCACACCAAATACCTTTTCTTCTACCACAAATTTTGCTGCACAGTAGAGTGGCAATCTATAAGTGAATGTAAGTGTTAATAGATTAAAGAGAGAAAGAGTAAGCTCTGTTTTTTTAAAAAGGATCTGTGGTCTAGGGGATAAGTTATCTGACTTTCATTTTTATGTAAGCCAGGTCAATAAGGGAGATTTGAACTACCACCATGTCTATTTCCTACTGGCCAAACTGGGCTGTTCCAGAACATGGCTTTCCCTCAGTCAATTGTCTTTTGACTCCATTTAATAGACCTTCTTCTTAGATGCTAAGACCTGTCTCTTTCCCCTAGATTGTGAACTTCCTGACAGCTTTAACTGTTTCTCTCTGATCCTTTATCACCATCATAGTGCCTGATACTTAGCAGACATTTACAAATATATGTTAATACCTAAGTAAATGAATTTGGTGACTGGTTGTAACTTTTGTCTACAATAGGTACTTTAATAGGAAATTGAGAAAATCACTATATCAAGGTCTGCAAAGTGATAGGTCATTTAAGTCTAGAAGTCCTGTATTAACTCCTCAAAAAATATGGAGTTTTAAATTTTAACTAACTCCTCAAAAAATAGGAAACCTGACTTGAAGTATGTATTTTAGTTGGAATGGAGTGAGGAGGAAAAACCCAGAAAAGTGTATTTTTTATGTTTCATAGAGATTGAAAATGATCTTGCTTTAATGACATATTAAGTTTCAAATATTAACAGTGTTTTCTGTTAACACATTTGACCTTACAATTTTTATATTTTATGCTATGTTGTAAAGATACAAAAACATAACACCAAGTTGTCTCTAACTTCCAACATACTTTTTATGGAAACTTAAATTTTTATTAATGCCATGGAGAGAGATTTCTTTCTTAGGCTCAGACAGGATAATTAGTTTTAGTAATAAAATTAAAGGAGAAAGAACAAATATAGCATTTGCCTTATGTTGGCCATTGAATTCCTCAAAACTGTTTTGCTAAAATATATGCCACTCTTTCAGAATACTTTAAAAAATAAAAATTGCTCATTTGAATTTAAAGTTATTGTTTGTTTGGTTTTTAGCCAACCTCGTCTTACTTCACTTACCTCTTTACAAATAAAGTTTTTAATAGAAAATTTTCATGTCTTCAAAATCTGAGTAAAAATTTGGTATGTAGATGCCTGTGGGTTTTGATGGTTATTGTATAGTCGCTAAATTGTGTTCGACTCTTTGTGACCCATGGACTTTACCCTGCCAGGCTCCTCTATCCATGGGATTTCCCAGGCAGGAATACTGGAGTGGGTTGCTAGTTCTTTCTCCAGGGGATCGTCCCAACTCAGGTATCGAACTTGGGTCTCTCGCACTGACAAGTGATTCTTTACTGCTGAGCCACAGGGAAGCCATGGGTTTTGGAGAGGCACCCAAATTTGTTACCTAGTCACCTTCTAGACTATTTAATTTCCTTATTTTATTCCTAAAGAGTTCAGTAGAGTTGTATTTAGTTGTTCAAGCTGGTCTCAAGGAATCTAATATCAGAGTTCCATATGAGATAGACCTTTAAAGGGGGGGCAGCATACCCTTAGGACAACGTGGAGTTGCCACACTGATTTGTAAGACCTCTAGGGAGAAAGTGAGTCTCTTTCATTTATTCATTCAGTTCAAAAGTATTAATGAAGTGCTAAGGGTTTCCCTGTGGCTCAGTTGGTAAAGAATCTGCTTGCAATGCAGGAGACCTGGGTTCAATCCCCGGGTTGGGGAGATCCCCTGGAGAAGAGAAAGGTACCCACTTCAGTATTCTGGCCTGGAGAATTCCATGGACAGTATAGTCCATGGGGTTGCAAAGAGTTGGACACGACTGAGTGACTTTCACTTAAGTACATAGACTGGAACAGAGCTAGGGCAGAGCTAGGGCAGAGCTAAAGCAAAGAATAAAAGAAAACAAGGTCTTTGTCTTCATGAAACTTCAATTTTAGTGGGAGAGACAGATCCATAAATAGATACCTAGTAGAGATGCACTATTTTTCTCTGAAGAAAAGGAGTAGTTAATGCTATAGTATACGATGAGGCTGCTATTCAGATGGTAATAAGGGATACTATCCTTGAAGAGGAGACATTTAAGCAGAGACTTGTATCACTGGAGCTGATTCAAGATCTAGACTCCTGCTTTCCTTCTCCCCTGTAAGAAGTTATTTATCAAGAAACTTGACACATTCTGGATCTTTCTTTCAGACTGTAAATTGTTGAGATCTACATTACTTTTACAATTTGGATATTTTACATGAAGTAGTCACCTTCTTTCACAGTAACAGAGATCAAATAATATTAATTATCAATCCAATTATTATTTGGATGGACAGGGAAGCCTGGCATGCTGCAGTCCACAGGGTCGCAAAAAAGCCGGATATGACTGAGTGACTGTACTGAACTGAATTATTATTTTTGCTTCCACATGCAATTTTCCCACTAGATCTAACTGTACGTTCTTTTGGCTAGAAAATGGATTTTCATCAATCTTTTTAAGGATTACTGATAATTATGCTTGGACCTAAGGAGAAAATGCACTGTGATATTTAGCAAATACTGTGGTCACTCTGGTCTACTTTTTACTGTTGGTTTTGCCATTTGAAATACAGCTTTTCTCAGCTGTAAAATTGGCATTATAGCTATCTTCTAAACATGTAATTGTATGTTAATCCTCTTCCTCTTCCTCCAAAATCTGAAATTCTTGTGGCTAGTTATAATTTTTCTATTAGTGACCTGTGTGTTTCATCCTTTCCATAGGACAATTTGGCATGACTGATAAAGATCCTAATCATTCTGCATCAATAAGACATGGAGGACGCTTCATCTTTCCTGGCATTATTTTTATTCATCATATTGCAATTTAAACTGTGACTCGCAGACTTCCCAGATGGATTTCTCCAACAGCATCTGTTTAATCAGAACTACAACATGCTTTACACTGAGAAGCTAAGAGATTAGTCAAGGTCACTCAGTTAGCTGATAGTAGAGACACAACTAGAATCACCTTTTTCTGACTACACTAAATGTTTGTCTTGTATCTTAAGATTTACACTTATTCAAAACTTCCAAGGCCAAAGATTGCCTCAGAAAGATGGTATGAGTTACTAGATGGCTAATTTTTGCTTTAACAGATTTGGACAGGATCAAAATAAATATCCCTGAATTCACCTTGTTGGTAGTTTGGTCACTAAGCCATTTGGCCTGCCAGGCTCC
Source organism: Aepyceros melampus (assembly GCA_006408695.1). NCBI lineage: Eukaryota > Metazoa > Chordata > Mammalia > Artiodactyla > Bovidae > Aepyceros > Aepyceros melampus. Next base: position 10,265 of record SJXQ01011877.1, on the reverse strand, counting down.
TCTTTCCATGGAATTCTCCAGGCATGAATACTGGAATGGGTTACCTTTCCTTCTCCAGGGGATCTTCCTGACCCAGGAATTGAACCTATTTTTCCTGCATTGTAGGCAAATTCTTTACTGACTGAGGTACCAGGGAAGCATAAAAGACAGACATTTATCAATAACAGATGATGGAGAATTCAGATGTGCTGAAACTTTTTTAGGATGCACTTCTGAATGTGATGTAACTGGTACAACCTTGGAATGAACGTATGAGGAGTAAAAACACATTCTTGCCTTTTCAACCTGACTTTAGACAGTGATTTCCTAACCATAAACTCATAGAAACCTTGATGTTGGGGATGGGGGAATAAGAGAGAACTGTATGATTTCTGTATTTTAACATTATTGCTTCGACTCATTTTTGATTGAGACAACTCCCTTTCCTCTTGTCAAACAATACAAAACTCTAAAAATACACCTCCCCTGATGCACACAGTGGTTCCTTTGTAGGGAACATTGGAGGTTCTGTTTCTGGGCCATGTCTCAGCTTACTGCCAAACTGCCCATCAGGAAACCTGCCTCAACATCATAAGATAAGATTTTTTTTTTTTTTGCTCTGAGGATTTTTGGAGAAAAGAGATCTATTTTTGTTTTGCTTTTCTTGTAAAAATATAAATGCTCTGATAAGCATTTCCCCCAATGTATCAAAAGGCACTTCTATCCATCGATTTTTCAGAATGTCCTCACTGTCAGTTTTTCATGTCTGGTGTATCACAGTGAGTTAGAGGCAGAGTTAGCATTGAATCTTGAGTCTCCTTGACAATTATTTTCAGGTTCAGATTTCCTGCAGTGTAATTTATTACTTCTGTACACAGCCTTTAAGTTCAGAAGCCTCTCTACAATATCTAGGTAACCACTTTTATTCCTTAAGAGTTTGAGAAATTAGTTTTTTTCCTTGAAATGTATACAGAAATGGCATGAAAAGTTCTTATATTTCTCTTGGAATAAACAATATTTGTGTATTTTAAATTTTCTTTGAAAAGCCACAAAATTCTCTAAATTTATGAACTGATCACAGTAATACTGTTTTCTTTTCTTTCCCTCTTTGGTTAATAACAATATCTTTCTTAATTTAAAACTGTAGAAAAACCACTTGTATATTGTCAGATATCTCCAAATGCTGTCATTCCTCCAAGATCATCTGCCATGTGGCTTTCTCATGTTGTCCTTTTGCAGACAAGCTGACCACTGGTATGAGGTGTCTCAAAGTCTGATGCTTACTGATCTTAGCATGCCATTGTACATTCTTAGATAGGTAGCACCTTCTCTGAGAGAAGAAAAGGATGAGAATATTAGAAGTTGTATTGCCAGACTCTTAAATACTCATTACTCTTGGGTAATTGAGGGAGAAACACTGTCAGATATCATGTGTGTGGATATCATGTCAACCAAGCAATTACCTGAAGTTTTGTTTCTCAGTAGAGTGCTATAATGTCATCTATGAACAGCCTGGGCATCCAGTCTTTATCTATTAAGGTGATGTTGCCGTTAAGTTGCTCAGTCATGTCATACCCTTTGTGAACCCATAAACTGCAACGCTCCAGACTTCCCGATCTTTCACTATCTCCCTGAGTTTGCTCAGACTCATGTCCACGGAATTAGTGATGCCATCCAACCATCTCATTCTCTGTTGTCCTCTTCTCCTTCTGCCTTCAGTCTTTCCCAGCATCAAGGTCTTTTCCAAAGGTGATAGATACTACCAATTGACATAGTAGAGTGCAAATTTTCCAATTGGTAGTTTGAGGCTTTATCTGATATATTAATTATAAATACCAACAGGCATAATCAAAATGATTTTAGGCAGTTAATTCAAGGAAGAGTTTAGAGCATAGATTGGATTAGACTTGCATTATTTTTTAAAGCCATTTTTATCATCACCATACTAAGGGCCTCCCCACCTTTTAAAGGATGACTTCGTATTTGCTGCTTTTAGTTTTTAACTTACTCTGCCAATCTCTGCTTTTTAATTATTATTATTTATAATTATATTATTATTTATACCATTTATATAGAAATTCCCTGGTAGCTCAGCAGGTAAAGAATCCACTGCAATGCAGGAGACCCCAGTTTGATTCCTGGGCCAGGAAGATCTGCTGGAGAAAGGATAGGCTTCCCACCCCAGTATTCTTGGTCTTCCTTGGTGGTTCATCTAGTAAAGAATCTGCCTGCAATGTGGGAGACCTGGGTTTGATTCCTGGGTTGGGAAGATTCCCGGGAGAAGGGAAAGACTACCCACTCCAGTATTCTGGTCTGGAGAATTCCATGGACTATATGTCCACAGGGTCACAAAGAGTTGGGCATGACTGACTGACTCTCACTTCACTTCATACCATTTGTATTAATACATCAAGGCTGAAGTTTGCCATTTCAATTTTCTTTTTCATGTTGTTTCCTATATTTATTATCCTTCCATTTTTTGCTTGTTTAGCTTTTATTTGTTTTGTTGCTTTGTTACTTGAACATTTTTTTAGGACTCCATTTTGAGTTGTTTGTGGTGCTTTTGAGTACATTACTTTGTACAGTTTACTTAATGGTTGCAATATACATAAGTGTTGTATTACAGCTGTTAGCATTGATATTATATCTAAGAAACCTCACTTTCATTTAGATCCTTCTTGAGTTTCAGACGGTATTGTGGACTGAATATTTCTGATGCCCCAATGCCAGCCCTGGGATTTCTTTGGAAGGAATAATGCTAAAACTGAAACTCCAGTACTTTGGCCACCTTATGCGAAGAGTTGACTCATTGGAAAAGACTTTGATGCTGGGAAGGATTGGGGGCAGGAGGAGAAGGGGACGACAGAGGATGAGATGGCTGGAGGGCATCACGGACTCGATGGACGTGAGTCTGAGTGAACTCCAGGAGACGGTGATGGACAGGGAGGCCTGGCGTGCTGCGATTCATGAGGTCGCAAAGAATTGGACACGACTGAGCGACTGAACTGATCTGAACTGAATGCCAAGTTTACATGTGAACCCATAGTCCCGTGTGGCTGTCTTTCAAGATAGAATCTATAAGGAAGTAATTAAGGTTAGTTGTCTTTCAAGGTAGGGTCTATAAGGAAGTAATAAGGTTGGTGGTCTTTCAAGATAGAGTCTATCAGGAAGTAATTAAGGTTAAATAAGGTCAAAAGTGTAGATCTCAGATCCAATAGGATGAAGAGGTATGAGAGATCTTTCCCTCTCTCCTCTCCCACCCCCTCAGCAGTCAAGCACTAAGGAAAAGCTATGTGAGGACATAAGAAGCTGGAGGTCTACAAGCTAGGAAGACTTTCTTTATTTATCAATTCCTTTCTGTTTGAAGCATTTCCTTTAGTCATTCTTTAAGTGTATTTATGTTAAATGACAAATTTTCATGGTTTTCTTTCATATGACAACATTTTTATTATCTCTTCTTTCCTGAAGAATAGGTTTCTAAGACATGGAATTTGCAGTTAACAGTTCTTTTCTCTCAGCACTTGAAACATACTGTGCCACTGCTCCCTGTCCTGCATTGCTTCAGATGAGAAATCTATAAATCAAACTGGTATTTCTCTATTGAGAAAGCCTTGGTTCCATCTGTTGATTTCAAGATACTGTCTTTGTTTTCAGTGTTTAGAATTGAATTCTGATGTGTCTTGACATGGGTTTCTTTAAGTTTACCCTACTTGAAATTCTCCTAGCTTTTTAAATCTCTAGTTGCTCAGTTGTGTCCGACTCTTGCAACCTCATGGACTGTAGCCCATCAATCTCCTCTGTCCATGGAACTAACCAGGGAAGAATGCTGGAGTGGGTTGCCATTCTCTTCTCCAAGGGTTCTTCGCAACCCAGGGATTGAGCCTAAGTCTCCTTCATTGCAAGCAGATTTGAGAAGTTATCAACCATTATTTCTTCAAATATAGGACTCTGATGATACAGTAGATTGTTTGTTATTGACTAGTTTATTTAGATCTGAGTTAAAACTCTATTTAAGCCATTTAGGAGCTAAATTATCTGGGTAAAATATTTCAGATTGATTGATTGATTTCTATAAAATGAAACATGAGGCCAGTCTATATTTGACCTCTGTTGCTTTAATCAGCAAACACGGCCCTCCTTCCTCACCCTTGATAGACCTTATACACACAGGCATACATTATTTTCTTTGGAAAACTTCTTTTTCCTCACTGTATTTGGTGACGTTGCCAAATATATTACTATCTCAACCTTTACCACACTCCACAAGGATTGAAATGTGTCCATCCTCAGAAATAAGCTGCACGAGGCATCAGCATTATCATGTTTACCCATGCCTGGAACAATGCCTCATCCATGAGACTAATTATTATTTCTTGCATGTATAAATAAATAATGAGTCAAATCCCAGTGATATTTCTTTCCCAGTGCAATAAGGTGACAGAACCCTTAAAGATTTGTGCTGGTGAGCAACTGGCTCTGTAATGAGGAGTAGGAATTTATTGCATTAGCAGTCTAATGGTTCTGCTTCTTTATTGCTTACTCTACATTTCTCCTTCTCCACTTGGCTACATCTGTCTTACTCTGCATGCCTTTATCTAGACTATCTTGGTATTTTTTTACTTAAGTCCCTAAGCTTTTTTATTTCTCCATTCTTTCTCATGATCTCTTGCCCCCTGATATATATATTTTAAAAATAGTATCTCTTTTGATTCTTGTTTCTGTATTTTCTTTTTCTTACTTTCTCCACTTTATTTATTTATTTTTTTTACCCAGCTTCACTAGTACTTTCATTCACTTTATTTTTCTCATATAAAGCTATGTGGTGGGCACAGTTGGAGCCTGGGTCCTCTGCACGGAAACGCAGGTGTGAGTCTTTATAAGATGGTCAGTGAATTCCTGGTAGAGAGACTTGGTGAACACTGTCTCTTTCCACAGATTGAGGTGAGATATCTGTAGGTCTGGGAAATGGGATTAAAGGTATCCTTGGCGAAGTTGCCCAGGGTGGCAGTGCAGCCCCTAGCACAGATGACATAGCCACAAGGACAGTCAGTCATGTCTGACTCTCTGCGACCTCATGAACTGTGGCCCGCCAAGCTTCTCTGTCCATGGAATTCTCCAGGCAGAAATACTGGAGTGGGTTGCCATTTTCTTCTCCAGAGGATATTCCCCAACCAGGATCGACCCAAGTCTTCTGCTTAGCAGGTTGATTCTTTACCACTGTACCACCTGGGAAGCCCAGCAGAGGTGTAGCTTAATAGCAGTCATCAGTAGCAGCTTTTTGGGCACAGATGATACCAGTGCTCCTGGCAGCAGGTATGAGATGTACCAGTGCAGAACCACAGCAGCCAGTCACCTTGCAAGAAACAGTATCGGGCTTGCTGATCTTGTTAGTTACGCCAGTAGCCTCATTGCATGATGATGGACAGCTTGGTGAGAATGACGGCCCCATGGATAGCAGAGGCTGCCTCCCTGGAGCACTGACACCCACATATGGTTGTGACCCCATTGGTGACAAATGCTAAGACCCTGTTCTGATGGCCAGCACAGGTCTGCTTTTATAAAAGCATAATCTTCGAAGCCTTGTCTCTGAGAGATGCCACCAGGAAAAAGTCAATGATCACAGATTCCTTGATGGGCAGAAAGAAGACATAAACCTCCTCCAGGGACTTATCTTCATGTCCTTGACCAGGCTGCCCAGCTTGGTGACTGGGAGCCACTCTTTGTCCTCTGCTCTGGCCCCAGATGTTGCCAAAACCCGCATGGAAGCCACTGTGGCCATCCATCCCAGGGGCACCCCTCAGCCTGTGGGGACTTCAGGCACTCTTGCAGCACTAGTATCATCCACCATTTGGTGCTTTTATGGAGAAGAAGCTTACCTTCCCCATTTTAATTTTTTGCTTCTTATCTGTCTTGCCCAATCTCTATTCTGTATCAGCTCACGATAGGACTCTAACCCATATGTGTTTATTTAACATTTACTAGTTATTCAGTATTTATTTGCTATATCCTAGAACAAAGATATATCTTCCTTTATCTAACTGAAAGAAGTCATGTAATGCATTAAAATTAAGACATGTAATTTAAAATATTATGTACAAACTAATAAAGTGTTATATATATCTAAGTTAAGTACTAAAATTAAATATATTTATATAGGGAAGACAATAAGACTTTTTATTCATCTCCAGCTCTTGATTATTTTGCTTTTCTTATCAATTAAAGGCTGCTCATAGGAAAGAAATTGTGATCCCTCTCTTAAAAATGCATCATCTATGACGTCTTATATTTAACCAGTGTTAAACTCCCAAACAGCAACTGTGATAAGCAGGTCTGATGAGAGCTGTGTTGATTAATATCCATAAGCAAGAGCATCTGGTTTTAGGGAATTGAACAGGAAACTCTCAGCATTAGCTCAGCGTCTAGGGTATTCATTGGCTGGTGAATAGTGACTGTGCATATTAGCAGTCAGAACTATCTAAAAGGCAGAGCACAACATGGCCAGTGATCTGGCTGTGTTGTCAAACCTATTCTTTGACTAGAGAATGATTCTTTATTCGTCCCACTCTCCAGACCTCAATTCTGCCCTTCTTTGTTCTGCTCTGCCACAGAACCACCCCAAGTAGAAAAGACAGAGGGAAGTAAGAGTGCCTGTGTTTCTGTCTATGGGATGGCCGGCAACATGGCGTCGCTCAGACTTTCCAGGCATCAGCTCTGTAGCTCCAGCTGATCTCTTTGGCCATGTGTCCTCCCCAGACCTCTCTGCTCCTCTGCCAACCTACCCCAAGTGGTGCTTAGCACTCTGTTTTCCATCACAGCCTTAGCAGAAGAATGTTTTTTCTTATGGTGAATCAACACAATGATCTCTCCCAGTGGAGGATTTTCAACCTTGAACCTTGGCTCTCATTTGGGAATGAACACTGGAAATGAATCTGTTCTCTGGGGTCCTGAGATGCTCAGAGATCTTAATTTCTGCTCACATCTCCACCCCCATGTCCTTGATAATATGTGCTCAGGGCCCACAAACATTTCATTGGAGAGCTTAGTGAAGTATTTTTCTCCTCCTTAGATTACCCTATAAATATTGAAATTGGACAAGATCTTTCAAAGTACTTAAGTGACATTTTGTTGATGTACACATGGGGTGAATAAATTTACATCTATTAGATAATTATTTATCAAGCTAATTGGCCCCAAATCATCAACTTCTTTTTCTTTTTTTAATAAAACCTACTGCTTGCACGGAGGAGATTTTTTTTTTTTCTTTCCAAACTTGAGTTCTCCTGAGACTGCTTGCAAAACTGGATTCACAGACTGCAAAAGCGCTTTGTGTGCTCTTGCAGCGAGGAAGGCGCAACTGAGATCTCTAGCATTAAATAATTTTACGCTGCAAAACTTGTGTGTGAAGTACTGACATTCTATTCCCACGATTACTCAATTAATGAAGCCAATTAGTGCACATTGTGCTTTGTAGTCGCATCAGCAGGAACTAAATGAGCCTTTTGGGATGTTTATGGATTTAGTTGATTTCAAGAAAAAGAGTTGACTGATCAGAGCAGCTGTTGGTGGGAAACAGTTTGCACCCAAATAGGAATCAACCATAAGATTGAACAGATGCTGTTCTGTCTTCTTAGTGCCTGGATCATGGTGCGATGTTATCAATTAGTTTGCTACCAGGAGAGCCTTAAATATAGTCAATGGAAACTGTCAGAGGCCTGCCGCAGCATTCTACATCAGCAGGGCAGTGTTAATTCTCTACAAGGCTTACAGTCATTGGCTTCTCAGCTATCTCACTAATCAGCTAAAAAACAAACTACAGAATAACCAGTAATTTAAAAAACTGACTTGGAAATTAGTTTAGAGGATAACTTGAAATCCCTTTAAATACATCTTGTAGTTATTTCAGTTAATTGTGGTATTGAGATGTGACGATTGGTTTTATGTGTCAATCTGACTGAGCTAAGGGATACCCAGGTGGCTGGTAAACATTTTTTTCTGGCTGTGTCTTTGAGGCTATTTTTGGAAGAGATTAGCAGTTGAATCAATAGACTGAGTAAAGCAGATGACCTTCACCAATACAGGTGGGCATTGTCCACGTTATTGAGGACCAGAATAGAACCAAAAAGTGAAGGAAGAACACGTTTTTTCTCTTTTCTTGGAACATCTATCTTCTGCCCTCAGCAATCAGCACTTCTGAATCTTAGGCCTTTGAATTTGGCCAGAATTATATGATGAACTTTCCTGATCTCCAGCTTGTCATCCACTCTCTGTGGATGACAGACCATAGGACTTCTCAGCCTTCATAATTTTGTGAGTCAATTTCTATAATTTATCTTCCATCTATTTCCTATTTCTGTGGAGGACTCTGATCTGTATTATACATGGACAAACAAAGGAAAAGGGTGAAGAACAGGAACTCTTATTTCTAGAGGATAGACTTCACAGTTGCAGTCTTTCTGGAAGAAATCTGTTCTGTGTTTCTCTCCACGTTATAATGCAAGAGATCTGCAACACTTATCAGGCAAAGGTGGGTCAATCAGGTGTGTCCCCACGTAGGCTGTGTGACCTTGGGTAGGTTACCATGAGAATGAAGCATAGTATATTTTTATTCTTCTTTCTATAAAGTGAATATATATAAATATACATATATTTATGCATGTATGTATGTATGTGTATATATATATATACACTTGCTTAACAGGGTTAGATAAAAATAGCATATGTTGTAATATTTTTGTTGTAATGCACACTTTCTATGTTCTAAGGTATCAGATTATATAGATAATTAATCAATTTATTGATTTGCAAGGAGAGGAGGGAAACAAAAAAGGACTTTAATTGAATAAGTTGGTTGTAAAGATGTTTTATGAAATGTGAAAAGGAAAATCATATGTTCTTGGTTTGAGATTATATCATAGTATATGCAAAAGAAATATTTACTTTCCTTTTACTTTCACATTAAAAAAGCAGATACCAGAGAGCAATTCATCAAGCATTCAAGGAGACTGAAATTGCTTGATATCTGTTTATAAAATCCTTTTTTTTCCTAATCTGAACATATAAAATCCAATGTACAATAATCAAAGAATCTTAGTTTGAGACTTGAGAGTATCTCAAGTGGCTTTTATTTCTTGTGTTAGGCTCTCAAATAAAAGTTGGTTTCTGTTTTATAATTCACACTTAATTAGTCCTTTTTTTTGTGGAGTCAAAAAATAAGGTATTGCAAAGATTTTATTATTTAACTACTGAAAGAACATTTCTAGCACATAAATAAATCACAAACCCAAGACATTTTACTATGCATAATTATCATGAAGCCTATTTTTATTTTCACCCAAATGAGGCATGAAGTTTTGTGTGTGCTTGTGTTGCTTTTAATTTTAGCAGAAGATGGAGCAGTAGAGAGAGCTTTGAGGGAAAAGTGTTGCTCTCTTGTAAAATTATTTTTATGTAGTTGTGCTCATTTATTTCATGTGTACTCATTGATTGAAGCCAAAGAAATTGCCAGATTAGAGCTGGAAGAGACAGGATTTGGAAATACTGGAGACAGAAATATTGGACTTTTGAAGATAGAGAAGGGAAAATTTTATATATATATATATGATATTATATACTATGTATAAGTGAATAGTGTATGTTATGTGTATATATACTTACACACTTACTGAAAGAAAAAAGAGATACAGATGATTCATTGTTGTTCAGTTGCTAAGTCATATCTGACTCTTTGCCACCCCATGAACTGCAGCACACCAGGCTTCCCTGTCCTTCACTGTCTCCCGGAGTTTGCTCAAACTCATGTCCATTGAGTCAGTGATACTATCTAATCATCTCATCCTCTGCTGCCCTCCTCTTGCCCTCCATCTTTGCCAGCATAAGGGTCTTTTCCAATGAGTTGGCTCTTTGCATCAGGTGGCCAAAATATTGGAGCTTCAGCTCCAGTGTCAGTCCTCCCAGTGAATGAATATTCAGGGTTGATTTCCTTTAGGACTGACTGGTTTGATCTCCTTGCAGTCCAAGAGACTTTCAAGAGTCTTCTCCAACACAATTGAAAGCATCAATTCTTTGGAGCTCAGCCTTCTTTATGGTCCAACTCTCACATCTGTCCATGACTACTGGAAAAACCATAGCTTTGACTATATGGACCATTGTTGGCAAAGCTATGTCTCTGCTTTTTAATACACTGTCAACTGATCAGTCCAGTTCAGCCCAGTCGCGCAGTCATGTCCGACTCTTTGCGACCCCATGAATTGCAGCACGCCAGGCCTCCCTGTCCATCACCAACTCCC